>JAZGTJ010000012.1:57297-408881 GCA_036877575.1 Botia almorhae
CTCTCTCTTTTTCTCCTTTCTCTCTCTCTCTCTCTCTCTCTTTCTCTCTCTTTCCCTTTTTCTTTTTCTCCCCTCTCTCTCTCTCTTTCCCTCTCTCTTTTTCTCCTCTCTCTCTCTCTCTCTCTCTCTTTTTCACTCTCTCCGTCTCAATAGCAGACACCAGAGAGAGACTAACCTCAGACGCTTCGCTGGAGCTCAATTGTAATGGATGTCCTCAAGCTGCTCAAAAACAACTTGAGGAAGATGACTTTGCAGAGGAGGGAGACGCCCAGCTGCTGCAGGAGGACCACAGTAACGCAAACACAGGTGCACAGGATGTGGCTAGAAGTATGTATGAGTACTGTAACGGGGCGGAGTCCCCAGAACTGGACCAGGCTGGCTACAGTAACGGCACCTCGGGCCAAGAGCAGCTGGAGGAGGGCGAGCTGCACCCCGGGGAGCAGGAACAGCAGAAGTCTCGAACCCGAGCCAGGGAACAGAACAAGGAGAGGCTCAAGAACGGTCAGTGACGCAGATGGCTCAGTCCCTGAACGCGGAGCCTAAAAACATTTTTCTTTCTTTCCAAATGCTATACGTTCTTCTTGCTTATTGTTAAAGCTTTCCTGTAGCTCAGTGGTTAGAGCATGGCGTTAACAACGCCAAGGTCATGGGTTCGATTCCAGGAATTGCACATACTCAATGTATAGTGATCAATGTGTAGTATAATGCAATGTAAGTCGCTTTGGATAAAAGCGTCTGCCAAATGCCTAAATGTATTGTTATAGGCTTATTGTCTCTCCTTTCTCCATTACAGAAAAATTGTCAGCTGGAAGCCTATTGGTTAATCCGTTAGATCCATTCAACGCCGACAAGATTAAGGTTAAGATTGCTGACCTGGGCAATGCCTGCTGGGTGGTGAGTCTTCACTTTAAATAAGTAAATTTCAGGCAGAATTAGGCAGGTCTATGACCATGTCATCTTTAACATGGGATTTCGAATTGGATGAATGAATCGGATTTAAATCTGATAATTAATGATTGTCTGTCTTTCAGCACAAGCACTTTACGGAAGACATTCAGACCCGACAGTACCGCTCTCTGGAGGTGTTACTGGGCTCAGGGTACAGCACACCTGCTGATATTTGGAGCACAGCCTGCATGGTGAGAAAATAACACAGCTGTATTTTCATTATAAATGATTTTTACACACACACACTGATTAACACAGGTAACATAAATGTGTTTCTGCTTCAGGCGTTTGAGTTGGCCACCGGCGATTATTTGTTTGAGCCTCATTCTGGTGAAGATTACTCCAGAGATGAAGGTAACCGTTTATTTCTCACTTCTCTTATGACAATTTTGGTAAACATTTCTAATTATTTGGTCACTTTCTTAAAGAGAGCGAGATCACACGAAATTGAAAATACTAAAACCTGACTCGCAACTTAATTCATCTTTGATATTTGATTTACTTAATTGATGATTTATCGTTATTTGAACCTATTTTTAATATTTATTCTTGGCACTGCATAATTGATTTAAACTACTTGTTTATGTATTTGTGTCTTTTCTCCACACTGAGTTGTTATAATGTTGCAGTGTTGTAATGGTTGTGGGCCTGTGCTTGTTTCCCTGCTAACAATCAGAGCCATTAAATCAGCACAGAGACTGATCACAATGTCCCTTCACATGTTCTCTCTCTTTCCACCTCTCTCTGTATATTTCTGCCTCTTTCATTGATCCTCTGTGACTAAAGATTAACACCATCAACCAAGACAGAAAAGTGTATGTGTGTGCGTATGTGTGTGTGGTAAGAATTTGTGCACAGCTTAATTGATTTCCCAGTAGTCAGGTTTAGTTAGTTTTCTAGGACATTCTGTCATCTCTGATCTAATTGTATTTGCACGGGGTGTAAACACCGTTTAAACACTCTGGTGGTTTTGTTAGTCGTGTTCAGGATTCTCGGGTAGTCACAATAACACTACATAGGTGCTACTTTTAGCACACTTTGTACAACAGGCATGTAATGACATGCAATACAATAGAGTCATTCTAAACACTGTGATGCTTGCGTATTATTTTTGTCAGGAAACCAAAACGTCAATCTTAAGTTGATCGGGTTGATTTGATGAGACTTGAAATGAAAATTTGTTGAGAACAGAGGCTACAAAGAAAGTTTGTGGTAGGAAATTATATACTGTACCATAGTATTCCTGCAGCTCAGTATTGTTCCTGTAGCTCATTTGGTAGTGCATTATGTTAGCAGCGCAAAGGTTGTGGGTTCGATTCCCAGGGAACACAAATACTAATAAAAAAGGCAAACTTGAATGTACTGTAATTTGTATTGGATAGAAACATTTGTAATGTAAATGTGTTGTGAGTTTACAAAAGTGTGTTTTCCAAAGTTCTGTACCTCCGTGAGATGTTTAACAGACGTGCATGTGTGCGCGCGAGACGTCAAACTGGAAATACAGCCTGAAACCAGTAGTGATGTTTCTCACTTCATACAGTCCTTCTGAGAACATACTGCGTTCTTCACCTGTGGTTTAGCAGATTGCACTGGAATCCACTGATGTCATATTTCTAAACAGTGAGCACAATGACCCTTTGATCCTCTTCCATTTTCATATTGTCTCGAAGAGGAAGGTCGTCATTGAATTTGCACTATAGAGAAACCTGATGACTGTAGGCGTTTGTGTGCCTAGCATGTTTTAATACTCATTATTTATCGTGTTCCATTCTTTGCTTATCCATTCAGTGTATATTCAAACCTGGGCAACACCCTGTGTTACTGTGTTCATGGATACAGTTCAGTTCTGTTCAGCAGATTAAATATTATGTCAGAATGGTAGGCAAAAGTCAACCAGTTCTTATTCAGTAATGGTTCTGTCTTATTAATAAACATGAAACTTGTACCGTCTTGTGATTGGCAGCATTATTGCCACTGGTTCCTCTTTTACACTCTGCTGCAGCTTGTGTTGAGTGCCACAGAAAAACAAACAGTTTTAGCCAAGTTGCAAGTTTGCAAGTCTGAGTTGATCTTGATAAGACAGCTTCACAGAAAATAGACAATATAGTTTTGCCTCGTGTTGAGTGTAAAAGCAACTCTCAAACGAACATCCAATCAGAGTGATGTTTGGCTTTTGATCAGTCATCCTGAACCGATCACACTAGCTGTTTAGTAAACATATTTAATATGCAGACTGGACTGACACTAGATACTCTGTTTAGCTTCAGTCATACTGTCATTTATTTGCCCTCATTTTAACTCCTGTTTTTAGAACAACCCATATTTTTTGTCCATGATCCTGCTGCTTTTCCCTGTTCCATGATCTTATTCTCTTTCTCTCTGACCTCTCTCTCACTCAGACCACCTTGCTTTGATTATTGAACTTTTGGGGCAGATTCCCTATCACTTTGCTCTGAGCGGGAAATTTTCACAGGAATATTTCAGTCCGAAAGGTACGCCTGTCAATCAGGTAGAGCCCCGCCCTCAGGGGAGGAGTTTTAGAGGAAGAGGGGAGATCGCAGAGGCCTTAACGACAGCACACCCTTGTCACACCTACTGATGTGTTTGTATTACTTTTTATTACTGTTTGGCCAACTTCCAAAGCTCCTTAAAAATGAACAACCTTCTGTACAGAAGAAAAATGAACTGCTCATACAAATGATGTCTGAGGCAGTTGTTTCGATATAGCCAACTCAAGCTTTGATCATAATTTCCATGTTAACACAAGCAGACGATTCCCACGGATTGACCGTCAACACAATAGAGGAATAAAGTGTTTACAGCTTCAGAGCTGCAGAAGTGTTGCGTGACTCTGGTGCATGCGTGTAAAGCACCCCAGAGGCTTTGGAAACTTGAAAACAGACTTCTGCTTCATACCAGTGGAGTTCTCAGACAGTTGAATCTGATCACTGTCTGATCTCTAAAGTGCTTCAGTGTGTGATTGTTATCTTCATGCTGTCAGGAAACGGCCACTGCTGCTTCTTTCCTTGTTCCTCTCTTCTCTCAGGGTGGGTGTGTGACTGTATTAACTCTCTGATCAATTTGTCTTTTGTTTCGTCCCCCCCTCCATCTCACCCCCCCCTCCCTCCCCGTTTGACACCCCGTGTGTGTGACTGTGTGATGGTAGACCACATTGCTTTGATCATTGAACTGTTGGGGGCAGTCCCACGCAAACTCATGTTGACGGGAAAATATTCCAAGGAGTTTTTCACCAAGAAAGGTAACGTGGGATTTTTAAATAAAAAAAAACATATTCAGAACACCAGTATGTGGAAAAGATGTTTAATGAGGATGGTAATTGCAACTTAGTAAATTACATTATACAGTGCGTGTGTGTGTGTGACTAATGTAAGTGTCCATTAATATGATACATGTGTAGATCTGTTTGCATATATTTGTATTTAGGTGTGTTGAAGACATGAACTTAAATTTCCTGGTCTTACCGTGCATAATTAATCAGTATGTGATTCCAAAGGAAATAAACCATTATATTTTTATGTTTGGAGTGTGTTAAGTTACTTATCTTTCTGATATTACCTAGGCACATAGACTGTTGGTTAATTATTAACTAAATACTTTTCTTAGACAAGTATTGCAGTTTGCCAAAGTCTTACCATTAGTTAATGTAGTAAGGTGCTATTGCAGGATGTGAAAATTTGCGACACAGTGCATAAAATAATGCATGAACTGAGGTTTCTGTATTTATGTACCTACACATGATCTTGAGTGTTTAGTGCTTTGGATGCTAATTATGTGCTTTCCATAGGTGACCTGAAGCACATTACCAAACTGAAGCCGTGGGGTTTGCTGGATGTACTGATGGATAAATATGAGTGGCCTCGGGAAGAGGCTGAGACCTTCACTGATTTCCTGCTTCCAATGCTAGAGCTCCTGCCAGAGAAAAGAGCCACGGCTGCCGATTGTTTGCGACACCCCTGGATCGCCCCCTAGTGGCTGATAGACGTCACTGCACATGCTTCAGCCTATCTCTCCCGAAACTCAAGAGACTGCAACAGATCACTTTCCAATATTTAGTGCGAATCAGAGTACTTAATGTATTTCATTTGAGTGTTTTCTTATGCTTGGGTCACTGGAAGAGTTTGTCCGTTTCGTTCTTGATGTTGTCATCTCTTTCTCAAGAATTGAGAGGCGAGTCACATCTTCTCTAATCTTTATACCGTCCCTTTTGTTTTGGCAAAAGATGAAATGGAGACCCATTTAGATACAGATTGTTTTTCAGAAGTTGTGAAACATTAAGACTCCTTTGTTATGTGCAATGCCGAGGTAAAATTCAGTTGAGCGCCGACCGCTCGGACTCCAATGCAGTGCAGAAGAAATCGTCACCTGTAGGAACGGTGGGTTATGAGAAGGGACGTGTTTTGTTACCTTACGACTGTAGAGTATAAATTAAGATTCTGTTTTGTGTCTAGATTCACTATACCTCTGTGTTTCTCTCTCTCTCTCTAAAGTATACAAGTGTCTTTGTGTGTGTGCGTGTATTAGTTAAGTAGGTTTTGATCTTGTCTGTCGCAGATTAGAATTTAAAAAAGTCTTCTCACTTATGGGTCAGTACATAATTCTGTACAAGATGCTTCCACACAGTGAGTAATTGTTAAGGGCCACCAAAAATGGGATTTTTGGGGGGAAAACATTGTCCGAGTGGGTTTGTGTGTATGTGCTTGTGTGTGTGCGCGCATGTGCATGTGAGTGAGTGGGTGTGGGTGTGTGTGTGTCTGTATATATGTGTACCAAAGAGTTTGCCTTGATCTGTATATTACAGCCATGTACAGTTTTTAAAAGAAATCCTACTATTGCATCTGAGCTAAGATTATTTAGCTGGATAGAAGTGTTTTAATAAAGCATTTGGAAGATGGGTGAACCTGTTTGTCTGGTCATTTTTAACTACAAAATGAATAGTTACAAATGGAAATGAAAGCAGGTTAACTTTCATTAAAGCACATTAACCTTTTGGATGGGTTAAAGGTCAGGTAAAATAAAAATTGCTGTAGGTGATAAAGTACACGAAAAGAAAAAAAACATTGCAGGAAGTCATTAATGTAATGTCAACTTTAATGTTTGTTATAAATACTAACATTTAAACAGGGGAAACGGTGGAGACTTGACCCTCCAGTTACATGTCCGCTGCTGTCCAGTTCTTCATTTTAATTCATGCATGTGGTGGATTCTGGATTTATCTGTAAACAAATGGAAACATGATCACGCTTGTTTGTTTCTTTATGCTGTTGCAGCCCAATTAAGGTCCGTTAATATGATTTATGAAGGTAAAAACAAAACTTAAGCATAATTTACGCTTTTAGATGCTTTTATGGCTGTGCAACTTTATAAGTGGTTTTATAGTCTCACCATAGTCTTTATAGTGACGTCACAGCTTGTTGCAAACTACGCGTCGTGAAGAACTAAATCTTAAACTTAAAATCAATTTCTTAATACCTCTTTTACCTCACCCACTGTCTTTTCCACCTTCCACCTCGAAGTCTTCTGGCAGCAGTTTGTCCTGCCGGTTTCCCAGAGTAAAAGCGAGCAGTGACAATATCCCCGAGTCCAGGATGCTGATGATGCCTAAAATGTAGGCCCAGCGCACGGTGCAGTTTCCAAGCGTGTACTTATTGGTTCTCTCGCCACACATCCGCTTAACCTCCGGCGCATCCCATCCATCCGGATAAATCATACAACCCATCACCATTAACACAGCTGCACAAAAAGTGCCGAATTTTAAAATTTACATCTTCATAGCTGCCTTTTCCCCTTATACAGCAGGCCTTATATTTATGACAATGGTACATATTATAATACATATTATCGAAGAATGTTTCATATTTTTATTGTACACAATTTTGATTGAATTTGAGGCTGTTTTAGAGAAATAAATTGAATATATAGCAAGATAGTAAAGTAATGAACGCTTAGCAAGTTAATAAGGAAAATCGTCTGACAACATAACTTTGCCCACCTGAAGCTGTTTGCATCCACGCGCATATCTTGAACACACTTCCGGCGTTGCAGAAGAAGAACAGACCCAAGCACACGATCGTACCCACGATAAGGAGCATCGAGCACCCCACAAAGAACATAGCAGTTCTGAAAGCCCCAGATGGGATAGAGCCAAAGTCAAAAACGCTTCCCTTACAAACCAGTTCGGAGGTGATGGGGTTGCCAATACAGTAGTGAAAAAGCCCGAAGTATCCAGCCTGCGGGGTATTAACGCTGTCACCAATCCAGTAGGGCTGAATAAAGACCACCACAGTAATGATGGCGAAGCATATGGTGAAAACGCCCCACAGGACACCGATGGCTCGGGAATTTCTTACATAATTGGTGTGGTAGATTTTGGCAGCCTCCTGGGCTGGCAGCATTTTCTCGTTCGCCATTATTAGATCAATGTACAGTCTTGTTAAACTCCAGTGCGGCGGTCAGCTTCTATTAGGCTTATACCGGGGCAGTCGATTTGTTGTCTTCAAAACGTATAATAAATATTTTTAAAACACTCTCTGAAATGTTCAAAGGCAGGTGAGACACCAACAACACAAAAGTGTCAGAAACAATATCGCAGCCAGCAAAGGTGTCAGTTTATTAATTATTTATGGTAAATTAAGCAGAGGAATAAGGTGACCATAACCTGCTCTCTTAGATACTGTAATCAGATATACACTTGTCTCGCACAACAAAAAAACAACAACCACAGTTTTAAAAAAGAACGCAAAAGAGCATTTTGGGCATATCTTGTATATTTTATATATCTATTAAAATGAGTGAGGAAAAAACTAGTTGACATTCCTGGCCTTTGGAATGTGTTTTGAAGCGACGGCTCATTTGCTCACTAACTCTGCACCCCGCAACCCCCCGCAGCCAGGATAAGTGTTTCTGTTTAGTGCTCAGAACAACAAGCTCCACCAGGAGAAAGAAAAAGAGATATAATAAGAAAAAGATCATTGCTAATGGTGTTTCAGTACCGACATGAATAAAACAATAAATCTGTATCTGTCAGGGATTTATTGCGCAGAAGGGAATTGGTAGGATGCAGTCAACAAAAAAGTTTGCAGTCTGATGTTTGCCTTTCTCTTAGGCGTGATGCGAAGCCTTTTCTTCGTGTGTCATAAATTACAACAAATATCAAAGACGCCGCGAGCCCGATCTATAAACAGAACCCTCGTGCGTTGCACAATGGTGTAATAACAATGCAACATCTGTTCAACAACCATATATTTAAAAGGCTTTGTCGTGTTTAAAAAATATTAATATTTACAATGTGTTGTCCTGGAAGCTTCCGCTTTTGCTTTAAGCATTAAAAACGTTCAGATATGATGACAATGCAATTTTTGTCAGCTTTCATTTTAAAAAAAATGAATTTATACTGCAGGCCACTGTACGCATTAATCAAAGATAAGAAACTGCATTAGTGTCTGATAACCTAACACTCCCTTCCTCAGTGCTTGCATTTCACGTCCGCATTACAAACATTCCTGGGCTGGCTAACATGTCATATTTTTGCCCCTGGGTATCCGCCAGAATGTGTGGTTGTACAAGAAAACTGTGGACAGATCTTTGATCAATGTGCTAAGTGTGTGGACAGTGTGACCAGCAGCTCCCGAAACGAGGCGGGGTGAGACATCAGACTCACCAGACACAGTAGGGGGAGGGAACACACGAACACGGGTGAGTTATGAAAGACTTGCGGTGTACATGCCACACTTACAGTATAATACACATAATGCACATATAATACAAAAAATATTTTCTATGACATTTTGATGTGACAAGTTAATACTAAAAATAAGTATTTTTTTGTCTATTTATTGTCAGTTTATCGTTAAGTGCAACTTTAATGTTAAAATTATTTAACTGGTTGGGGTCAACGTTGCATGAGATTCTGTTTTTGTTTTCTCTAGAGGAAACGACAATGAAAGTGACTTTGACTTTGAGATATGTGTCAAATCATAAGATATTGTGTACAATTTTGTACAATGTTTGTGCTGTAAATGTTTAACATCCAAAACCATAAGGGAAGACAGAGGACACAATTAAAGGAAACCTCTGTTACTGGTCATCGCCAAGGTACAAACAGTGACAGGATGCAACTTACACACGTACACACGATGTATCATTGACACAGTAACTGAATGTTCAGTATGCAGTGAGGAGCCCCGCCACCAGATGGCTGCCTTCCATTACATCAGCTCTAGTGCGCCTCGTTAAAAAAGAGCAGTAAACAGATGACATGAATTATCCCACGAGGTGTAATAAAAAGTCAACTGACAGCAGATAACTCGCCCAAGACATGCTAACAGCTGGCATGCACGGAATAAACTTCCGCTCGTACGCTTTCATTGTCAGGTATTGGTGTTTCTCTAGCATCCAAATCTTGTGCTTTACAGGCCTGAACAAAAACTTTAAGCGTTTAATTGAAAGGGCCTGATTAAAATACTTTCTTGTGTCTTATTACCCTAATGTAGCTTGAATGCATCTACTATGAGCTGTAAAATACTGCTTTACGTAGACATATACTGGGATATTTCTAGTAATCTCGTAATTTTATGGCGACTCACTACAGTAACGCTTTTCCACACACATTCTTTGCAAATCTATTTTACAATTAAAAGATATTGGCGTAATCGGTTATGAACTAATGTAAAGAATGTATTATATATACACACACAGCCTTAATGTGCTGAATGTGTGATGAATATGATCCCTGGGCTTTGTCGTTTTGCATATGTAACATGATTGATCGTGTTTATTTTGTAGTCACACCTCCACACTTATCAAAGTGCCTTTGTGTACTCCACAGTATTTCATTAGCGTGTGTGAGTGCCGCCTAATGAGGTAGCTTCCAATATAAGAGTCATCACCGGAACTTTAAACGTCTTTAATGTCATGTACTATAGTTTCAAAGGGGGTGCATAACGTAAAATTACGTGTGATGCAAAACCCCCCCAAATTAGCCGAAACAGCGCAGTTTTCAAAGGTCTCTGTTAATGAATGTTTGTTATTTATTTGTGAGTGTGTATGTGTGTGTACAAGTTTTAGCGTACCAAACTGTAAGGTCTAAATAAAAAAATGTATATATTCCCAATCTTGACCTAAGGAATGAAATGCCACGTATGTCAGGTCTATCTTTTAAATGATGATGAAAGACGCAAGACGCTTATTATTTATCAAGAATCAGTATTAGTTCATTTTTAACTTATACGTAAGTATCAGCAGCGAGTTTGGATGTACAGCCTCTGGACTCGTGTTTTGGGTTTAAGTGTTAATCGAAATGCAAGTGAGCAAATTTATTGATTTGAATCCTTTTTTTTTCTCCACGGGGAGAGAACATTCACTGTGTTATTTACCAAACATTTCCTGCATTTTACCCACTAATGACTTATTTTTACATTCCGTCTGGTTCTCCACGCCCATTAAATAACATATGATTGCCCCAAAGCAACAATACAAGCACACATCCCAAATTATTTCACTAATTTGTATTAGGTCTGTAGAGTATACACAATTCCAAGCGTATTCCTCCAGTAATGCCTATATTTAGAAGCAAATACCACCGCATACTGTATACTGCATAGTATACACTGTAAACAGCCTGCTTTTATAAACATTTACAATACTGCAGTGTTGACTTCAATACATTCTGGGTAATAGAATTAAGTTTTTTATATCAAAAAAGTATATGTATCCAGCGGTTTTAGTTTTCCTTCTACATGTTCCTGTAACTCAACTTGTAAAGCAGAGTGCAGACAACGCCAATGTCATACTATTATTTATATTATTTATATGGTGAAAGCTTGCAGTTCAGTTCCCAGACTCCTTACATACTGATAAAATGTATTGCGTAAATGCACTGTCACTTTAAATAGAAGTCATATCCTTATGTGTGGTTCAGTTTTATGTAAGAACTGAGCAATGGGCAGTACTAGTTTAACATGCCCTCTCAAGCATCTACAGAGTTTAACCAAAGCATTACTGACATTTGTTTATGGACTGTTAATCCATAATCCAAATACTTCATAATGTTGTATGAAGTATCTTAGGTCAGTGACTAATGCAAAAACCTGAGGCCATGGGCTCTTATTAAATTTAAGACCAGCTTTCATCTTCTTTGGAACCATTATTTAATTTTTCAATCAGTTTTATCAGAGTAAAGGATAGTTTATATTGGTTTTTGATTGGTACTGTAATGATATCGTATGTCATATTTGACACATAGTCAACATGATTAGCTTTCAGCAGTAAATGTAAGATTGGTCATTACTCAATTCACATGAAATTGACCACTGTGCATCTACACCGACTAAATTACATTTCATCTTGTGGCGCATCCACGAGATTGTTTTCCTTATTTATATAGTTAAAGTTTGTTTAATGCAGCTGTACAGTAATTTCTACTGATAACATCCAGGTTATTGCCAGTAAAGAGTCATTCTTTACTGTAATCTTATACATCAGCTTGAGTTCTGCAAGTCTGTTCTGTTAACAGAGGAGCTGAAGATTGTGTGTTATTCCTAATGTATTTTTATGCGTCTCCTTTTTTAGAAATTGTGAGAAAGAAAGGCACAACAAATATAACAAGAAAAAATAAATGTCACTTTTTTTTTTCTGGCTTGCTTGTTTTTCTTGCACTCATACCAGCTTCAAAGGTGGTTTTCTTTCAAAGGAATCTTGCTAAAATCAACGGACTGTAGCCTCTTATAATCTGCTGTGACCTTTGACCCCTGTTGCAGCTTTTTGGCGTGTGATTGCAGCATTGTAACTTCAAAGTCGAGCCCAGTGTCAGATAATTTTTTCTCACGTTGTATCTTCGACTGATGCTGCTCCTCAAAATGTCCGCGATATTTGCTTTCTAGGTTGTCATGAGGAGATCTGAAACAGTGGCTCTCAACTGGCTGAGCTTCAGGGTCTAGATTTTACATGGACATCAAGTGGCAACCCAACACAGGATAAAAAAGGGGTGTCTATAATTTGAGTGTCTCTTGACTTCTTAATTGACCCTCTCATGCCCTCTGCAGCCAGTAAATCACCACACAGAACACATCGTAATCAACACATCATGTTTATCTCCAGTGCAAGGCAACCAGTATTTAATATCATTTTCTTTTAACTTGTGTTGGTTTGTTTATAGTTTCTGCATGTCAAGCTATGACTTGTTCACATTGATGTCTGTGAAATGTTGCTATCTTTCAGTTAGAGTTTCCATTAACGTCAGCAAAAAAGATTTTTGGAATGTTTTCTCCTTTATAAAAGTGTAAAAGGTTTTTGCTATCTTGCTGTTAATATGCATGATTATATGGTTAATGTTTAATCATTGACAGAACCCACCCATTGAGAATCACTGACACAGTTAGGAATAGAATTAGAAATTAAACCAGCACGACCTATGACCAGTCAACATTATGAGAAAATAAACTCACTGTTTTGACTTTTGTGTGTTTGAAAATAACCTTTCACATTGAAATATGTTAAAATGTTAAAATGTGTTAGTGTGTCATTTTTTCCTCCTCTCTCTCTCTCTCTCTCTCTACCTTATTCTGCAGCTACATAGTTAATAGCGACGGCTTGTTGCTTTTTTGTCTATCCATTAGTATTAGGCTCTTTCATCCTATGTGCACGGGCTCTTTTTATTGTTAATGGCTTTGAGTTGTGTGCTATCAGTATGGGCTTGGTGCCCGAGCCTCCCTCATCCAGTCTACAAAAGGTAGAAAAACAGCAGCCGATTCTGTTTCTAGACAGCTGCTAGTGTGGAGCAGAGAACAATTTAGCATAATTGCTGAGGGGTATTAAGTGGATGGCTTTGTCCTGGCGTGCGGTGCACTGCTGTCATTAAAGTAAAACAGTCATTATTATATACATGCTCTTCACCTGCTTTACTGCTATGCTTAGGCACAGTCAGACCACCAACACATAAAATGTAATGCCATATTTTCAGGTTTGCCCATGCCATACCACTCACAATCACTAGTTGATCCCGCCCTGACAGCTTGTATAGTCTGAGCGGAGAGAATTCTCACATATGCACATATGCACATACTAGAAATTGTCACTCAGTCTGTGTCTTTAAAAATGTGTGTGTTCTGGGTGCTTTTGAATCTTTTGTAGACACAACACATCCTAACCTCAAGTGCAAATACTCTGTAGCTCAATTGGTAGAGCATTGGGCTTAACCCAGCTAACAATTTAAGGCTGTTAGAACGTTTCCCTAACATTTTCATTAAATAACAAAAATTTTATTTTGAAAGTGTCAGGAATGTTCAAAACGTCCAGTATTTTAGATGCATCCAGTATAAACATTGCTTGATTATAAGAACGTTATTCAAATGTTTTTATTCTGTAACATTAAGAGTAACGTTTTGATACATGATATATATCTTTAAAAAGCATTCTACTATTGTTACTGTACAAATGTTTTTGATAGCTTTGAGAGAACCTTTAGAGAATGTTAGCCAGTGTTCTAAGAATGTTCCCTGTAAGCTTCCTGGGACTCCCAGGGAACACACAGATTGATAAATGTAGACCTTGAAAGCACTGAAAGTCACTTTGGATAAAAGCGTTTGCCAGATGCATAATAGAAAATATAGAATCTTATATCTTCAGTCTGTTTGGTCACATATTTGATTTTTCCATTCTAATATGTGACCATGTGTTGATTAAAATAGGCGGGGTTCTTTGGAGTCTCTGGTATCACTTGCCCAGCTACCCAGAATGCATTAGCCCATCCATTCCAAAATGAATGACTTGCTCAGTTTTGGGCACCTGTATTCGTACAGATAGATGAATGATGAAAGATGTTCTGAATACAAATCTAAAACCAATCACCTTGCTTTAGAAGTAATTCATACGTAGGGAATACGGTGATTGTGTCCGGTAGCTGTTAATTCAGGGTTGGTTTGGTTGTTTGTATTGAAATGCAAGATTTAAATTATTTAGCCCCAAAGCTTTGAACCAGCTGTGTATATTTTTACCCTGCTGAACCGCAGTGAATGCATATCAGCCCATAAATGTTGTCACCATATGACAGGTTCAGATGAGACAGAGGAATATTTATAACGTGACATTAAAATGATGGCAAAGCCATTCTGTGTCACATGAATTTACACAGCTTGATTCTTTGTGTTCTGGAATGCCGAGCATTGACAGCTGGTTTTATTTTCTGTTGAAAATGTTGGAAATACTTAACCACTTAAAACCACGTAGTGCTTAATAAATGCAATCATTTTAGAAGCATGTTTTTGAATGATGGAGTAACCTAATTCTGTTTGGTGACACTAATGGCGCAGAAATTGTACACTTAAGCATTCGTGATTGGCTGCCTTCAGGACTAAGATATGATGTCACCATTTATGAGCTCCTAGGGGGTCTGCAGCAGTACTGAAGGAAATCCAGAAAGCGTTGTTGTACCTCAAACTAATTTGTATGAATAATCCATTAAACTAAAATGCAATTTTTACAGGTTAACCCCAACAGAAATAAAGAGCATAAACTTGGCTACATTGACACTCATACATAAATTAATGTAAAATTAAAATGGAATGTAAAAGTATATAACTTTGTCCATAAATAATGATTTTTTTAATAGATCTTCCTAGTTACCAAGTAGTGGCTTGAAAAGTTACTTGTTTTTGTAGAAATGTTTTAAAAAAACATTGAAAATGTTTTTGTAGAAATCTTTACTCAGTCTTAGAGTTTCTAATGAACTCTAGAAATGCTAAAAATATGGCTCATTTTTTTGGTCTGAGTGTATTTGTTGTGTTTTTATGATGTTGTGATTACATAAGCATTTATTTTTTTAGTTATGTATTTGGAAGTTATGGGGTGTTAACATGGAGAAACTTTTGACACGGTCCCTAACCCTTGTCCTACAACCTTTACACCTGAATACATAATATCAGTTAGAATTCTTTTGTAACTCACCAGAGGGCATCTTTGCTCCATCTGCATTATGAAAAATAGGTTTGGCTCCTCAGTGTGTGAATTATGAGTCACTGCAGTGGAACAGCCGAAGGACCATTTTTCAGAAACGACATTCTGCAGTAGCCTTACTGTATTTACCTCCATCATTACTCCCATGTGTTTTCCATTGTGTGGACCTCAGATTAAGAGATCGGATATTGATGTCGGGATGAGTCGTTATTTTGTGGTCAATTCCCCAGAGAGCTATTTATTGTTTGTGGCCCGTCAGTGGTACAGTCAGTAGAGTCAGGAAGTGACTAATGTCTGTGTGAGTATCGATCGAACCAGGAGAACGAGAAAGAATCGCAGACGAGCCCTACCGTAATAGGAGCGCGGGAGCCGTACCTTCATCTTCAGATCCATCCGTCATATTCAGCTAATGCCTTTTATAATCCTTGCCTCCTTCTTGGTCACCATTGATCACTGTTTCCAAACTCAGAGGGGGGTAAAGCAAAGCGTTCAGCCATGACTGATGCGCTTTTACCGGTACTGTTTTTTACGGTAGCAATGAAGACGTATAGTTGGTGAACTAGGCAAACTCCTGTTTTATCCTCTCAGTGATAAAATGCAGCAGTTTTTGTATCTGCTCAAACTCCCTGAGGTTAGACTCATCACCTGGTTGGGCTGAAATAGATCTGAAGTTAGCAGAGCACTGTGAGTTGAAGCGTTCAGTTCACACCTCTGTGGGGTGTATAGACACACACACACACACACACACACACACACACACACACATACTAACTCACTAAGTTGTTTCCTCTAATGATGTCCCCAGGCACTCATGCATGGATGTGCAGCAAAGTTCTCTGGTAGGCGGCTATGTAAGAACATAATAATATATGCTCATGTGGTCTCTGATGATGAGGTACACCAGGGGTTTTTATGATATAGTCTGGCCTGATATTACAGCTGTCTCAAGTTCTGCTCATACTGTCACTGAAGTTGGAGTGATGTGTGCAGATATATGCGTGTCTGACCTTTCGGTCTATTATAAGAAAGGTGTAACTCATCCTTCAGAGGGAACATTGTGTGCTGCTGTAGTTCGATGCTTCCCCTGATATAACCAATAGCCGCTGTTAATTAAGCAATATCATATGAGCAAGACTGCTGGATCTGTGCGTTTTAATATCCTGCACAATGGCAGGTTTGCAGGTGCAATATCGCATTTATACAACAGTTTCGTGAACAGGAAGTTTATACTTATTCTTGACGTATTAGACACAACGCAGACATTTTATTTTGTGTGTTGTTCCTGCATTAATGAAGGAAGCAGGTTAGAGGGCCATAACAAACTGTTGTATGAGTTTTGAATGTTTGGAAACATAGTTTTGTGATGTGTAGGGTGTGTGTGTGTGTTTTTGTGTTGTGTAGCTGGATCCAAGCTTTCCTATGCAAGAGCCAACAGCTTGAACTGGATCACACTCAAAACATTTGTAAAAGATGTTTGTAGCAATGATTTTTCTCTGTTCTGTCTCTATTGCACTCTTGCAATACGTTACTGGTCTTTTTAATATGATGTACTCCTCTAGCCACTCTCATTGAATTATAATCAATTCCTCCCTGCTTTAAATGAGACTGAATTAAATTTGCAGGATTATTCTGTTGTTCCGCACAGTCGAACATCAACCTCCAAAATTCATCATCTTAAAAATGATCCAAAAAGGTACCCCTTTATTAATCAATAACAAAATATTGTATTGTAGATTGTTTCTTATTCCTTTCATAAATCATTTTGATGTATTGTGTGGAAAGGAGTTGGCCCTGTGTTTACATCAAACCACATTAGCATCGGTTCATATCCACATGTAACAGGATTAGCATCTGCTATTGTTTGTGAGATAATTACGCTATCACAGCAGCTCAGTGTGCTGTTGACAGCAGCAGGTTTGTAGAAGAACTAGGAATTAAATGTATTAGCATTTGTGCTTTGTGTCCTTCTGTAACTTCAGTGCATGGAAGTACAAAGCTGTAGAAACACAAAGGCTATAAATAATATTTAATGATGAATAAATGTGCTGGTATAGGTCCACAGTTTTGTGTAAGGCAGTGTTTGAGTGTTGTGATTATAGTGTAGGCATAGTGTTTGGAGGTTGGCTGTTTATTTACATGAGGAAACATCTGACATTTCTGTCTGTGTTGCTGTGTGGGAGTTCAGATGCGGCTTTCGAAGAAACCAGCAATTTTTTTTTAAAGCTTCATACTCGTATTTCCTGGCGTTGCCCTTTTTTAAAGCACTTCGCATATCGGCCACAGAATACCAGGTAGCAATGAATGGAAAAAGGTAATGATTTTGTGACTCAGACTATATTTGTTTGTGTTTTTGGCACCCCATGGACCCCACAAAAAACATTTATTGGCAAAGTTAGCACTGAACATCATTTTGTTCGGTGATCTTGAAATGTCACCAAGTTTTCGTCAGTAACACAAAATGTTTTTGTTTAGATAATATTTGATACTTCTGAAGGTTGCTTGACTGCTTATTTACATTTTTATGTATACGTGTACTGTTTTTGCACCAGTTGTGTGTTTAATAAATAATTGCAGTTTATGCAATACGTTTTTGTGTCTTGTTTTTCCGTGACGTTCCCTGGAGTTTCCCGCTACACTTTCAATATTCCCACTTTAATCTCTCCTGGTATCTCCTACAATAAAAACAAATGAAAAACTGGGTCCGAGCACTAAGTCGCTGTCACGCGCATTCATCTCTTCATTATGTAACCGGCACTTAACGAGCAGTGTGCATTTTGAGCTGCCTGCTAATAATTAAAGTTTCCCTTCCCTGCATGCATACGGTTGGTCCCTAATTAGGGAGCTAATGAATATGTATATATGCGCCGAAAGATGTTGAAATTGGGTCATAATAGTGTGATATTCTGTGCTGGTTCTGAACTTACAACAGAAGCGCAGCAATGCTTTCTGACACCTTAAGCTGTCTCGATGCCTTGAACTATCCTGACCAAAGCATGTTGTGTTCTAGAAGACTTATCTGGAACTGACTTCTCTCCAAACTTCAGCTTAAAGAAATCCTTCAGGCTTTTAAATTACTGCAGAAATTCTTCTTATATAGGAATTCAGGTCTTATCATGTTTATGGATCACCCCTTATGAGTTAGCAATTTGTTTCTCATTGGGCCCTGGATTTACTGAACCGCACATTCACTTTAAATGTATCTGCTACACTTATATACAATACAGTATAAGTGTATATACAATATACACTTAATATACAATACCGTATATTGAATTGCAGAAGATAACAGGAGTGTTATGTAAAGGATCTTTCCATAATTGTTTGAAATATTAAAAAAATTGGCTTGGAGATGCAGAATTTTAGAAGCGTATTACTCGGCTTTGTATGTTAACCATAACAATGTTTTTCTAGTACAAAGGGCAAATCCACTCTAAGTCAAAATATTACTTTGACACATCTTTCTTTTTCATTTTCATTGCTTTGACTTGTTTTTCTTGCTATCAAAGGTCATAACATGCTTCTCGTGGAGAGCAGGTCTGTTGTCTCTGGTGTTTATTGAATACTGAAATTTGTGATAAACATGCAGCTCGGGTAACAGATGTGTTTTAAACCCGACTTTAACTGAGTGCTGTTAATCCACAGCCTCAACATTTGTGTCAACCTGGACTTCTTTAATAAGGTGACTTGATGTCATTCTTAATGTAAAATAATTTCCCTTGAGGTTCAGGGCTTTGTAGTCAATGCACCACTTAACAGGTCTAAGAAAAAGTGTGATTGAACGTGTTGGAGGTGTGAGATTTCTTTTCCTCTGGTTAAATAAGCCTCGGTCCATCATGCAGTGGTCTCAGTGCAATGTGAGGTAGCCAATCATTGTGAGGGAAGACAGTGATGTCATAAGTGTTTCAAAATCTGGATTGGGTGCTTAATTCACATTGTCATATTGTTTACTTCAGGTTTGAAATACAGTGTGCATGCTTTCATTGTGGCTAGACTGTGGCTTGTTTAAGGTGTATTGTGTTTTTTGGGGGGGATCCAGGGATTTTATTGCAGTTGGAACTGGAAATTATATAGGAATGTTTGGTTTAGTATTAGTATGTCAGACAATCATAGATGCATACTGAAGACAACCGCACTACTGTATTGTACAGACACACCCACAGAGCTGCAGAGCTGTGCTGTTGTGCGCAGTGTTGAGCGCATTTCTTTTGCACCAGTGGATATGTGCTGTTATTATCTTTGGAGGTGATCCTAACTGTGGGACAGATTACTAACATAACAACAGCAGACAGTCCTCCAGTGAGTCACATGACCCCAACTGTGGAGTCACAGTGGAAACTTTACATTTTATGTGTCACAATATTTGTAGTCCATAATAGAACTTGGTCTTTCTAGAGCTCTCTCTGTTATATTGAAGTAAACTATATTCGATTCATATGCAGAGTGCAGTGTGGACAATAAATGGTCTTTACAAAGTTATCCATTAAAAGCGTTCATCTTTTAAACAGGTTAAATGTTTAAGCTCCCATAAGTAATTTCTTACAATACCATTTCTCTAAAACCAGCTCTTAGGTCAAGAAAAATGTTCTTTGCATTATTTCTTCTACTTTTAAATTATTTACACCCTATAGCCAAAAAGAAAACAAGCAAACAGAAATGCGGTTAGCCATCTGACATTGTGTTAAACATTGAATTACCTGCTCCACCAAATCAATGCATCTGTCTCTCTTGACTGCATGCCCACGGATTCGGTCGCAAAAGCCATTATTTGTGGAAAAGCTTTAGAGATGGAATAGAACTGTTAAACAGGCTTCTGCCTGGGGACTGAGTTCCATTTGACTATCACCAAATAAACTGTTATATATCCATTGAGCCAACAGTGACAGAATGCACTCTTGATGAACCAAGTCAACATGTGGCTTAACTCAGGAGGAAGTCTGAGTCATCCGTGCTGCCTCTCCAACTGATGCCCGCGTTCGCACGGTTGCTTTTATGAGCTTGTGGCAAAACATCAGAAACATAAACTGCTTTAGCGGGTTCACAGTGTAGCGTGCGCTGACCTGATATTATCAGATATTAACATGCTTTCTTCTGTTTGGATAAGCTTTCCTGTAGCTCAGTGGTTAGGGCATGACGTTAACAACGCCAAGATCATGGGTTCGATCCCACATACTCGGAAACAATGCAATGTATAGTATCATGCAATGTAAGTCGCTTTGGATAAAAGCATCCGCCAAATGCATAAATGTAAATGATATTGTCAGCTTATGTTTCTTTTTGATTTTACTGTTCTGTGAAACAACAGAAATCAAATTGTGTTTAAAAATGGAAAAAAATCAATGAATCAAAACGGTCTAAAATGATGTTAATTATATTCTTTGCAAGTTTAAATTGAGGATTTATCGTAAAAGCTGTTGTGGAGGATTAACATTCTCCTAAAAGGCTAAATAGCTTTCCTGTAGCTCAGTGGTTAGAGCATGGCGTTAACAACGCCAAGGTCATGGGTTCGATCCCAGGGATTGCACATACTTAGAATCAATGTGTAGTATAATGCAATGTAAGTCGCTTTGGATAAAAGCGTCTGCCAAATGCCTAAATGTAAATGAATAATGCCCCCAACAGTGGTAATCAAGCTAGTTTCTTATTGCTTTTATGATTCGAATGTCTGGATGACTAGACACACCAACCTCATAGACGTGTGATATTCTGAATAGGTGGAAGATAATGGAATGATGACTGATAGCTTTTTTAGTCACTGATGGGTGAAGTTCTGCATCAGGTTGTTGTAAGCGCCAGTGATCAGATCTGGCAGGGATTATTTGCTGTGGATGTCTCCACGGACAGATACACAAACTCTCTGCGGGAGTTTTCAGCTTGAGAAACCACAGAATCTGTGACACATTCTCTCATTACTTTTTGTCCAGGTGAGCTGTCCTGTGTATAAATGTTGTCACTTTCAGTAAGGCCACCTGACTAATTTTCCCCCATGCACGAAACCATGAAATTACGTCGCGGTGGCTGGTTCAGCAAGAGTGCCTTGTGTTCCGTTGGATTTCTGATTTATTTTGGTGAATGATTTCTGAAGACATAGATTTAAGAGAGGCGGTGTGTCAGAGGAGAAAGCCATCTGTGTCTGATCTGCTGCTATGGGTGACTGAAAGGAAGGGCTGAATGTCAGTCTGTGAAGTCCTCGTGGAATTGGATCCAAACCAAGGGAAAATACACTGAATTAAATGTCTCTCTCTTTCCACTCTTGGCTCAAGAGGAACAATAACAGATGCCGTGGATAGCAAACGCACATTCAGGGTGGGAGTGTAATTCAAGAGTTTGAGAGGGCACTGTTTCTTCCTTCATCCTCCTTCTAGTACCTACACCCATTACTCTAATTTTCTCTCACTGTCTCTCTCTCTCTCACACACACACACACACATATGTATAATGTATATGTGTGTGTGAGATAATGTATATGTGTGTGTATATAATGTATATGTGTGTGTGAGAGACAGTGAGAGAAAATTAGAGTAATGGGTGTAGGTACTAGAAGACACACACACACACACACACACACCATTGTCTTTAAAGTGTCCTTTTCTCTTTCAAACACCCATTTAAAATCCAGTCTTCAGTGCGATGCAGTACAAACACCACTGTGTCAGTCAGGGCCCCCCACCACAGCCTGGATCTCTGTGACAGTGAGACTTTGTATGCTATTCCAGCATGGAGCTCTGTCAGAATGTAGGCTGCATGCTGTCACCTTAAGCCCTCCCACAGTTACCCTTGTAATTACCCACCGGGCAGCTCTGAGGAAAGCATGGTTCAGATTAAAAGGGTTTGCTGCAGTTAGAGAGCCTCCAGGAACAATAGGCCAGGGGGACAACAGCAACTGTAATTAAGTCTGACAGATAATTGACTCCTAAGAACTTTGGTGGGAAAGTAA
The DNA here is from genome assembly GCA_036877575.1 of Botia almorhae. NCBI lineage: Eukaryota > Metazoa > Chordata > Actinopteri > Cypriniformes > Botiidae > Botia > Botia almorhae. The sequence goes on from JAZGTJ010000012.1 coordinate 79,148, forward strand.
GGGCCTTGGATGGCCATGATTTGATCTCTCATCAAACATGGGTGCATATCTGTCTGTACATGTAGATGGTGTGTTACATTTAGAGAATATATATACACACGTGCATTTGAAGCATACAAGTGTATGTTACGTTTAGGGAACATATACACATGCATTCGAACACATACAAACGCAGTGCTGGGCGGAGCTGTCCAACGCTGTGGTGCTGAAACGCAGTTACAACACGAGTGACTCTGGGTGGCTGTCTCATGCCGCGCATTTTTATCGGCTCTAATCACAGATCACCGTACCGTGTTGAACGCAGATAGGATGCTAGTGTAAAGTATAGAAATAATCACAGACTTATCACGATCTTTCGATGTGTTTTCTAGCAGCAATTATTTTCAGCACCAGAAATGAGTCTGACATCTTATCAACTTGTATCAAAACAACCCCCCATTCTTTAAAAACACTGTTCTATATAATTTCATTTTTGTGTGATGTTGAACGCCATCGATTTAGTAAGTTGATGGTTATATTTCAGAAGTTAACAGCCGTGAGAAATAGCTCAGGCTGTAATGAACCATAGCTGTGGATCAATACCATGATGCTGCGCCGGGTGAGCGCAAAGGACCGAATATGTGAAAGAATGCGAAAGGGGTGGAGTTTTGCTCCTTTACTTTCCAATCTGTACCATGCAGGAGAGAGATCTCACCGCTGTCAGAGGAGGCACGCACTTCGACTCTCCCTCGAGTTATTGATATAACGAATTGCCGAACCTAACCCTTCCCACAATTGTCTTTTTTGTAATATTACTGATTTGTATTTTTTAAGCGCATCTGCAGGGCATCTGCACGTTCCTCCGGCACAGACGCTGATTCTCTGTCACCCTGCCGCGGTCCTTGCGCGCACTCGCGCCTAGAGCTGGAGATTGCCGTGAGATTTCAGTAAGCGCTGCCAGGACCCAAAACTGCCAAACTGTTTGAGGTGGAGAGCTTCCTCTCGTCCCGCGCGCCCATGGAAGGCGACGTTATGGATAAACTGGAGGACATGGCCTCAGTGTGCGAGTTCGACCCCATCACGGGGAATATCCCCGCCACCAAAGTGGAGATTACCGTCTCATGCAGGTATAACACGACGTCACTTCATATTGACTAACTTAAGTGTAATTTACTGGTTTGTTTCATTGCAATTCTATAAACAAGTTTAATAAAGTACTATTCATATTTTTCTGTTATGATATTTAACATTTAACGGTTCATGTTGCCTCTTTAGTGTCAGAATTTGGGCATATTTGGATTGCATTGCGTTAATAGTTTAGTTAAATAATTGGAAAAAAAACGGTAGAAAAAAAATCTTTGAAGTGGATTTCACACGCAACAATTTGAACACAATGCTTGTGGCTCTACAAAAATGACAAGAGCGCTAAATAACTAAACAGGTGCAGTGCATACAGTGATAAGAGAGTATAAGTGCCCACAGACATCCAGAGGCAGGCGCACGCCCTTAAAAACATTGCTGTTGCTTTCCATCGATGATAATGAACGTGTTTGCGAAATTATCCGTTTTAGACGAACTGTTTAGTAGATAACACGCATCTTTAATTTTCCAACGACTTCTTTTATTACTGTCTCAAGAAAGGGTATAAATTGCTAGTAACCGTATTTCAGAGCTATAGTCCTGAAGTGAAGGATTATGAATATTCATGAGAGGAAGAATAACCACGCCCAGCGAAGTAATCTCATTGGATTTACATTACAGTACAAAACATACAGAAATGATTGTGTCGCAGTCGAACTAGTGTCTGTTTAGGGCTTTTTCTCACGGGTGCTTGTTTGTGCGTAATACAATATTGTAAGTGCATAGTGCTGCACATTGTAATACATTTTAAGTTTGGAGTAGGCGATGTTGATCTTAACGGTGATTTATCGCGGGAACTGGAGAAATGTTCTGAAATGAGGGGAAAATGAATTTCAGTCATGGGGCTTCGCAGCCAAGCGCGTAGTCGGCTCATTGCTTAGAGTAATGGGTGGGCTTGTGGTTTGGGGTTACAATCATCTGAATATGTAATGGATACGCCTGGCGTGTCTGTTATGTCTTTAATAGACCTTTATAGTCAATTTAGACAAACTTATTTGACAAAATTTGCCAACTTGATTGTCAAATCATTTTATAATAGGAACAGTTTCATTTTAAAGCAGCTAATAACCATAATCTCACCAGTTTCTCATCTGCAAGTTAATATCGTCTGCACGGTGAAATAAAGAATCGTAATTACGGGTGTAATTTTGTCAGTGATTGTTAGCTGAATAAAGTTCTCGGTTACAAAGTGAAAATTTGATCTTGACTGTTTTATGAAAGTAGGTATAAATTGCTTTATTAAATTGCATTTTTAACTTTGTAATGGTTGTATGAGAATACAAGCAGTCGTATCTATCATACAATACTTACTCAACAACATGGCTTTCCAACACCCTGCTTATTGTTCCATTTTCCTATCTGTCTTTTTACCCTTTCCTTATGCTTCTATCCCTTGCCAGAAATCCTAAAGGAATGCTAGTGGATTGCTAATGTAATTTCATAGGATGGGTTCCAGTGGGTTCAAATAAGAGCAGCCAAAGACTTCTTAAAAGAATCAGACATGATCTGTCTACTAGATAGAGTGAGAATTTGAAAAGCAACCTGAAAAATAAGAATTTCAGTTTATCCAGTGGAATCTTATTAGATTTTTATTATGGTGATTATTATGGGATTCTTGTTTGATCCCTTCAGGTTTCATTCCAAATTGGAATTATGAAATTCCATTAACATTCTTTAATCATTTTCCACGCTGCTAGCTTCAGCACCCTCACATAGCTCTTATAATTCAAAAACAGAGATAAAACTCATTAGTGTTATCATGTATGTGATCAAGTGATTAATCTTTTGCATTATTTTTAATTTAATTAGATTTTTGCCACCTCCGTGCTCTTGAGATCGAATCAATGGAAAAATAAATGTGTTGTCTCTGGACACTTCTGGCCCCGTCGGTGGGAAACATTCTCACCGTGACAGTGATGAGACTCGGCATGGCGGTGGTAGAAATCATAACCTGCGTTTGTTCTCTGTAATTGATTTAGTTTGGGCTGATTATCAGGGGATTGAGGCAGACATGGAATTGAATTGCTTCACTTCCCCCTCCAGATTCTTTCATAACCTGCAGATGTTATTGGAGAAGGGAAAGTTTGGGCTGACAAACCCAGAAGCTGTAAAAAAAGCCGTATCAGAAATGAGTGCTGTCCTGTGGCTATGAGATACGGGATTGATCCAATTGTCTAGCCTTAATTGTGTTTTGGGATCCGATCGGTTTGTGTTGTACTATGCCTAAATGGCAGAAATGAGATATTTGGGTGCACTTGTTGGGTCATGAGCTTTGTGGTGTAGAATGTTATTTCGACAGTACGTTACTAGAAAAGGTCACAGGTTTTAAGAGCAAACCAATGTCGAGTTCAGCCACTCCAAAATGGTTTCCACAGACTTAAGAAAATAATTCCGTAAACAAATGACAGTAAACACAAACAACGTGTGGAAATATCCCATCCCTTAAAACTGGAGAAGAACATGATTAATATCACCACATGCTTTTGGAAAAACTGCATTAGTTTCTCTGCAGATGTCAATAAAAAAGTGTTTTTCCTTCCCTCTCCTGATGTCTCTCTGGAGGCACAACAACACACTTTATTATATTCAGGTTATTCAGAAGCTGCAGACGAACAACTGCTGTATGATCACAAAGCTGAAGTTCTGCATTTGGACTCAGGAGTTGGCAGCCAATCAAAGAAGTCTTGTGAAATGCAGATAATGTCTTGCATAACAAATAAACAAACTAATTAACCAGAACTTTCTGCATAATCCGCATTATGCTATTAAATATAGTGGAATGGCTCATTAAAAAGTCATAAATGTGTTCTCGCAGCTCATCGTGGTCAGTCAACTAAACATTAATTCAGTATGTTGAGCATGAACCTGGAACTTAATCCAGTTTGACACCAAGTCTAATGTGAATGAAAAGAGACATGTTTTATGAGTGTTACAAACATTTTTAAACATTGTATTAATGTTATTTTATGTATATAATAGCGTCATTTAAACCTTTTTAAATTCTGTAACATTTTCAAAACGTTTAATTTGCTACTTAACACAATCGCATTTTTAATATATACTTTTATGACTATATATCAAAGACTTTTATGCAAGAGCACCTTTGAGAACTTTGAAAGAACATTAAGAGAATGTTCACATTCTGACAGCGATCCCTTTTAGCTGGGTATCCATCTATTCAATATGTTCAGATGGGTTGTAATATTCAATATTAGGTTCTCCAACATAAATTTACTGGACATGTTTAGTTGTCTGTAACGGTTGCATGATTTTGGCAGAGATGTGCTATCTGCGTGCCCCCATTGTTACTATTCTCCCTGGGTAGCTCAATGCAGTGTGTCAGTGGGGGCGTACACTTGTTGGCAAGCTTTAGTTTCACTGCAGATCCACGCCGTCCTGTTAGCTGACCTTGCAGGTGAGGAACCAGATCATGGAACGCATCTACATTCACGTTGCACCCCTCTGCTGCTGCTCTCCAGGGTGCACTGCCTCCTGTTCTGCTGAGAACAGCTCTGTCTGCCTTTCCTTGGATTGGTGGGTTTTCACAAACCTGGAGATGAATTACTCGAGGTTCAGCTTCATTCTCAGTGTGTGATTTGATTCTAAATGGAGCCGTGTGGTATTGTGAGCCCTGATATTGTTCTTATGCCATCCGTTCAGCTCCAGTGCCTTTAATGGCTGGATTTTCTCATTTGATTATATATGCTTGAACAGCAGAGCATCACAGACCCAGAGCTCTAAATATAAGGGCAGACGTTAGTCATGTAAAGCTAATGGTGACTAACACCTACAGTGTGTGTTCAGACGTGTATAGATCTTTCTTTCATTTTTCCTGGAGTTAAATACAGTAGGATGAAAAAACTCTTTTAGAGAGTTTATATTTGAACAAGTGAAAAAGCAATTAAGGTACTAAAACAAATATACTTCAAATGTGTCGAGCTCTGTAAAAAATAGACAAACATATGGTCAATTTCAAATGTTTCAAGTCTTGGCAGATGTTTAATGTAACAAACGATTAGCATTTTTAAAATTCAATATACATTTATTACGTTACAGTTTAACTACCAGCTGACAAGTACGTTTTATTTACTGGCCCAATATTTTTATACTTGATTGATGAGTGTTAATGAGGTATGGATTGTTAGTTAGGTGCTAAGATAAAGATTTATTGCCAAAAAAGAGAAATATTTACAGTAATTATCTGTTCACACTAGTGTGTGTGTGTGTGTATGTGTGTGAACTGCTACTGTAAATCTATTGTTTTCATCTAGCTCACTTTTCACCCCTTTAACTCTCTATTTCTGCAGTACTATTGTTTTTGAGAACTGATCGGAATGATTGACATCTTGTAGTATCGACCAATATCACACTGCGGCAGTAATTTTACAGCTTGAACCCTTGAGAATAAACAAGTGTCGGAATAAGCTGCGATATGAGCAATCTGTCAGCAGAAGGGAATCACAGATTGATACATAATGGTTTTTAAGAGGAGGGACTGAGTGCCTGACCTCTGCCTGTCACTGAGGGAAGCTCTCAATACAGCGAGTAGTCCAACAGATGGTCGGGAAAACAAACAGCTGCTGAACGGATGGATGGACTGGGTGAGAGCTAGGCCAGTTGTTAATTGAGCTGGCAGATTTTGTGTGTGTAAAAATGTGCTAGTAGAGTGAGTGTGGGTCTGTGTGGGAATGCTTGTGTTACAACAGAGGATGATGTTGAATCAAAGCCGTCAAAATAGGTAAGTGAACTCCTGCACTCTTTCTCTTTCTCTCTCTCTCTCTCTCTCTGTTGTGGTTCTGACCTTCAGATAGTGTAAAATGTAATACTTAATGTAAAATATTCTAGCAATAACAACATGCCACACCAAGGCAGCGTTAAAATTAAATTAAAATTGACACCTTTTTACTTCTAGTGGGTTGTACTGTCAGCTACAATTTCTCTGTTCTTTATTCTCTGTTTCTCTATTATGTTTTCATAATCTGCACTTCTCAACCCCTCTGTGCCAAAAATTTGAATTGCCATTAAAACCAGCACGTCATTTCTTAATAACATTCAGTCTCATATTGCCTGTTATTGATAAAGTTATTGTTTTTTTGCATTTAATACATGTTCGTATTTACAAAAGGATTGTTCAATTAGAGCCTGTTGATTAATCTGTGGCATACAAAAGGTGTAAACCCCGACAAAAGGTGTAGACTAATGCCTAATGGCTTCTTACTTCAGATCTCAATAAATCCAAAAGATCTGAATGACTTGCATAAACGAGCAGTTCAAATACTTCATTTCCATCACAATAGCGTTTCGGCAAAGATGAAAGACAGATCTTGCCTTTCTGGTCACCGTAGCCTGAGAAAGACAGGAGAGAGGATTTTTTAAGTGTACTTTTTATTCATCCATTATGACAATTCATTCCTTTCTGAGTCACCGACCCTTTGTTTTCGTTATGTGTACTGTCCTCTGTAATCAAATAAATAGCATGTTTATTTAGCCCTTAAAGCGATGATTCAAATTAAACGAGAGCCATACATCAGGTGGCACTGCGCAACGGTGATTAACGGTCATATTTGTTAACCAAACATTTGCGCAAGCAATTACGCCAGAGGCGTGAGAAACGAGGTCAAATGTGACCTCCTCACGGCTTGTGACTTCAGAGGTTTTTTTTCCCCAAGATTTACGCCCCGGTTTATGAACGATGTCAGCTCAGGATTTAATTACACTCCTTCCCATCTTGTTTTTGACGCACCGAAGATCGCTGATGCTACTGTTCTTTGGTAATTATCCCGCGAGGAGAAGACAAGAGAGATTGTAGATCATACAGCGTTTAATGAAACACTGTAACAAGAGTTCTGAGGTCTTAGAACCAGCCACAGACCCGTGAGAAACAGTTTAATAACACTCTGGTTGGATGCCAGTACCGGGTGTGCTGTTGGGTGATGGAGGCCAAGGATGTTAAATTATACCCTGCTGCCCATCCTTTGTTTATGACTTTCGGGAAATGCCAGAGTGATCTCATTTGTTTTTGCAGCTTTTCAATAAAGTGCAAAATCCCAATTATATACGTTTGGACGGATGCCAAAACACAAGATGAACTGAAACCATCTAAAACATAAGTGTAAATTTGGATAAATGTGTACACTGTCCTAAATAAGATGCTGATCAACATCATTATTTATCTTAAATTATATATCTCATTTATCATAAACGCAATAAAATCAACCAATACATTTAATATGAACCTCAATGAATTTGAATGTTAATAAAATTCTATAAAGACAAAAACATAATGCACATTCTAAAATGTATCCAAAAATGTGTGCTAGAATCATGCGTTACATACCAGTGACTATGAATATTAATGAGATAAGGCTGAAAATGCATTATTTCGGTGTTGTTATTATTTAATCCGTGTCAGGGATTTGTTCAGAGATCAAAATGCCATAATAGTAAATATTCTCACAGAACCGAGAACCTTTCACGCTAATACCCCCACCAGGGTGGCCTGACTACAAAAGCTTCATTCCAGATAAGTGATGAGCACACCTTGTCTTTCTTTTTCCCCTTTACCTGCAGGTCCGTGGCTTTCAGCTCAAACGCACACTAAAATTTCTCTTTGCCCCTCTTAACCTGATAGCAACTTGGATTCTCGAATTACTTTTTCTGCTTCTTTGGACCAATGAGAGTTCATTGGCTGGCTGAGGAGTTTAGAATCTATTTTGATCCCTCCGGCTGAAATAGCTTCTCCTGCATGAGGGTGCCAATTACAGTGCCACTGGGTTCTGGTAGAGCGTGGGTGAGAGGGGGATTGGATCACAGGTCCAATAGTGTCAGACCACTTCCTTAGCAAAGAGAAAAAAACTGATACGTGGTGCCAATATCACCTTTGAAGTGAGATGTGCTACAGCGCTTAAGTCAAATAAATGAGTCACAACATCAAAACAGAGCTCTGTAATCTAGTTCATGGGTGTGCATTCAAAGAAGTGGTTAATATAGTTTTTAATTAGTCAGTGATAACCACAAAAATATTAGTCATATCATGAGGAATCATCTTCTTTGATCTTTTGAAATGAATGAATTCATTGCATTATGAAAACATACCGTAAACTTCCCAGTCAAAAAAAACTTTATTTAAACTGTGCTGCACAAATGGCTTTATCCATACTTCCATACGATAGATGAACATTTGAACGCATAGCTGTCACATTCAGTTAAAGGGATACTCTGCCAAGTAATGAAAACGAATAAATTAACCCATAAATTACTCACCCTCAGGTCCTCTTAAGGTCCTCCTTTAGGTCGTCTTTCTGCCGAACAGAATTGAATCTCGGGCACTATTTACTGCCATTTTAAAGCTGGAAAGAGCCAGGATAGTATTTAATATAACTCTGATTGCCTGAAAGAAGGAAGTCTTATAAAAAGTGAGAAAGCTTGTCAACCTTTGTACTGTATCTGCTTGTGTGTAGCACCTGCCTCTCCTTATATTCTTTTAAAGAATGCCAACATTATGAAAAAGTGGCCAAATTTTATATCTTTCATCACTATAATTTTAGAGGTTTGGGCAGCACATTTCAGCATAGATTGTTTTGTGAATCTATTACAGTGTGATGGAGACTTTGCCAAGAAGCTGTTATTGAAGGATGAGGCAATTAAAAACCATATTGCACCCAACAGCAAACCTGCAGATAGCAGACATGTGCTGCAGAGCACTAGATCTCATTTCACATGCAAAAACGGGTTTTTGCATAGAAGTTTTAAAAAAAGCCCAGCAGCAAAAAATGGCTCATTTAATTCAGTGGGAGGGTGCAAAATTGTCATAAACTGAACTATGACTGATTTGCCACAAATGTTATATCATTAAAAGTGGACCTCAGGAAAATAAAAAATAATGATTATGAATGATAAAAATGAACAATACAACCCATTTAATGTCCGGCCTTAGCTTTATGGCTAACTTTAAAGCTTTCTCATGAACCCCTCACACTTAAACTTGACTGTTGTAGGATTTCCCAGAATGCACTGCCAGAATGCAGTCATGCCTAAAAGCCCAAAGGAGTCAATTTAAAAATTTGGGCTGTGTTCATGACAAGTCTGTCAAAACTTCAAAATATTTAGAGAGTAATGTTTAGTGAAGCCTGTTCCTATAGCCCAATGCCTGAATAAGAGAAGCCCACAAACTTTTATTTCAACTGTAGACCACTTAGCAGTTGGGAAAAGTTTCATAAACCTGCATTAATGCTCAAAAAAAGTACAGACAGCCCCTTAGGTGTCCAATGTACAATGCTCCTGCGTGCGTATCGTTATGATACGGATAAATCAGTCAGAAAATATGTAAAATATTACCTGTATTACTGAAACTCTGTGATATCATCCTCATTCAGAAAAGCAAACATTTAACCTTTAGGTTTAGCCAAAGGAACGTGTGAATCCACAATGAACCAGTAAGCATGAGAATCTTTTCATTGATTTGTGGAGTACTCCAGGAGTATCTGCGTGTTCTTACGAAATGTCTGTGCGGCTGAATCAAAGTAAATTTTTGAGTGTATTAGTTTTCCAGTCTTTTTGAGACCTGCTTGGTATAATAATGTGAAAATGATCAACAATAAAAGAATACACATGCATTCTCTATCAGTCAAGTCTATCATTTAATTGTGAATTGAGTTTATTCACTTTTCTAAATGAGTGCTTGGGTGCAGATAAATGATTGTTTTTCTATTTAAATGGCTTCTGGCTCTGTCTGTTCTGACTCTTTCTTGTTAAACACTCTGGGCTCAGTCTAACACGGGTGAAGGATTGAAAGACTAATTTAAAATGTTTTCGATTGCAGGAATGTTTAATGGAAAAGTGACCGTGTTTCTTGTCTGTCAGTGTCTGTTACAGGTTAGATACAACAACACACATTAACAATGAGTAGCTGACAGTCACCAGTATCTGAGAAGACAGTATCTGTTTTTGAAGTCCAAAGCCACAAATAAAAATTGAATTAAGACTAGTTCCCTTGACACTACTATTGCAACAGCAATCAGATATCTTCAAGCCTGTCAAATCAAATCAGATCAAATCAAATGTTAATGTGTTTATAGAGCCCAACTCTAAGTTCTAGGAACTATCAAAATGTCCAGTTTTTTGTTCGCATGATTATAAGAATGTTATTTAGAATTTTTGTAATCCTGTAACATTTTTGAATATATACTATATAACATTTGTTACATTTGATATATACTATATATAAAAAATTGTTGCAAAATACTGTTAACGTTACTGCAAGATTGTTTAGTGAACATAAGCCAATGTTCTGTGAACATTCCAAGTTTGCTGGGTAGTTGTCATGAGCTGTCTGAAGAGGTTGCCGAATTTTAGCCTTTCTTATGCTTTTCTTCTGACGCAAAGGTAACAGAAACTATGAGAAGCGTTAGTGTTTGATAGGAGAAATTCTTCTGTGTTAGTGCCTGGCTAATGTCGCTGCAGCCATATGCTCCTCCTTATGTTTTCAAATGTATCATTGAACATTTGGAATAACTGGAGAACAACTTGTGTGTGTATGTGTGTACCAAAATGTGATATGCCATCATGTCATATTTTCTTCCCAATATGAGAATGATAGTGTAACTTGCTTTAAAACACACTCTTCTTAAAAGGTTTTTGTGGTTACAAACCATACAGATGGAAGTAAGTTCTAAATTATTTGTGTGAGGCCTTCATATTCATTTTACGTTCGAACTGTTCGACTGATGTGATGTGGTTTGCCAGGACTTCATTGACATCTTTTTCTCTTCTTCCCCCAGAAACCTGCTAGATCGAGACACATTCTCCAAGTCTGATCCTTGTAAGTGCATCTCATTTTCATACAATAAATATGCACTTGTTTTGTAAAACCCACAAAACCAACTTTTGGCACAATGTGTTGTGGGTTTTGAAGCTAAGAGTGTGGGCATATAAAATAGTTATTGTTTAACATGACTGTGCAGTATATCACACACACACATAGGCAAACTTTCCAGGTTTTCCAAAGTCCCCGGGCCCCGTACCTCCTGTACCTGACACATCTTTCTCGGGTTCTGTCTGTTCCACACACTTCTGCTCTCTGCACCCGGCCTGAAATTTGTCTACTCTGCTTTTTCCTCCAAGTTCCCTTAAACACACACGCATTGCATTTGCATCACAATGTGACAGATTTTCTTCACCATCATATAATATATGCAGAGCATGAACTTCCTCTGAATACAAATGCTGTCTGCGCAATAAAGGCATATGTGGGTCTTAGACCTTTACGGTAAATCTTTTTCCAAAAAATTGATTTTGATGTAAAGAGTGACCCAAGATGTTGTTATTGCTCAAAGGTGGCTCTTTTTATAGCTCAGGAGATTTAATGGAGCTCTCAGTTGTGTTTCATTTCGGTTCATCAGCTTTGTCTTATGGTTCTGCCTAAATTGTATAGAAATGGATACAAATAAGACAATTGTTGAAATAAATATATGAAGCTATAAAATGAATGTGTATTGTATAGCTAAAATATGTGGTTTTAGATACATTTACTGAGAATTGTTTAAGTCTTATGTATTTTGACGTTTTACTGCAAGCTTGGCAAATTTGAGCCCAGTTTGTGACAGTGTTGAGCTGTGTTCTGACAATTAAAACGATTTCTGGAGCTTTCTCTGGCGACTTAAACAAATGCATCCATTTGCCCTCCATTTAATCTCATTATAGTCTAGGAGAAACAATTGAAAAAACAATCAAAATTTGATTTAATCCTGAAGTTTTCAGCAATGTTGATTTGGTTTGTGCTTATCAGATCACACTATAACAACTTCTTCTTACTCTATAAATGCAAATTGTTTCTCTCTGTCTCTCTCTTGTTCTCAGTGTGTATTCTTTACACTCAGGGAGCAGAGTCCAAGCAGTGGCGTGAGGTAAGTGTCCACGCTTGAGAACAAACCTACAATCAGTTCTGACATAGACTCCCTCATTTCCCCTAATCAGCTCTCTGCATATCCTCCTCGTCTCAGTTCCCTCTGATCCGCCCCCTTCAGTCTCTCCACAGCCCTCTGGTGCCCATCACTGCCCATTGATTTTCCTATTGAATATTCATGAATCTGTCCCCATGGCCCTGAGTGATTGGCTGTTAAGATGATTGTACACTTTCCGTTACCGATTAGCATTAAAGTCAATCTGGATCTGAAGTCACCAGCCAATGCATTTGTAATGCTTGCCAGCTCGTTGGTCTCGATTTTTCACACTTAAATTGTGTTGAGCTAGGGGACCCTACCTCACATTTGACAGGTTATTGCAATCAGTAGAAAATCGGACTCCAGAGTCATATCCATCAATGAAGCTAGCAAAAGAAGAAATTACCAGCGAACAATTTTTGATCGTGAGAACATTTCCCTGACATTTTCATTAGGTAACAAAAACAATAAAAATGTTATTTTGAAAGTTCTAGGAACACTCAAAACGTCCAGTTTTAAGACGTTGTATTAACATTATTGTTTGCCTGTATAAGCGTTCAAGCATTTTTCAAGCATTTAAACAGTTTGTCAATTCTGTAACATTTGGAAAACTATTCCACTAACAACTTAAGATATGTATTTGATTTTTGTTCTATATATATAGATATATAGATATATAATGTTAATAAAATGTTCTTCTAACATTATAGCAGGTACATTTTTGATAACTGAGAGAACTTCTAAAGCATAATAGCCAACGGATGCGAGAACGTTTCCTGTTAGCTGGGCTCGACCAACGGCATTGCTGCGCTCATTCTCAGGTCTGGGTTTGTGTAGAGACTTTTAAATTGAATCCTCTATTAGTGGGTGACAGTTGCTCGAGCAGGTGTTATCCAAGCCTGCTTGGATGCGTCAGAGAAGTCTAAATGTCAGGAAGTGTGTGCAAGAAGCGGTAACAACTGTTGACCTCTCAAATAATCAGTACTGCTGGAGAAGTGTCAGTACAGACAGTTTTCTGGGGGGCTTTTCTCCCTCCTACTATGAAAGACGACGGCTTACATAATACTAAGCAGGTTGCTAACTCCGATTAGCACTGTGGACTCCTTCACCGTATCTCGGCAGCGTGAAACGCCTGTTGTTTGGGTGTAATACCAACCACTGTGCAAAAGAGACAGCAAAGCTGTGAAGGATTGATAAAGACAGTTTTCTTTGTACGTGTGCCTCTCTGACAGCAGGAGATTTGGGTGTGTATGTGTCTCTCTGGTTGTTACTGTCACAATGCAAACACCTTTTTAGCTGAGAAACTTACAAGCAATTGTGTCCACAGCCTGGTAACTCCATCTTCATCCACGCTCTTTTAAAGGTTTTTCCTATTGTACTTTTCTCTATATTTGATTCTTTTGTGATAAACACCGGAATAAAATGAACCACTAGAGGCTGTATATTATAGTTTATATTAAAGTTCTGCCATGAGTAAGGGGTGTTAATAGACAAAAAAATCCCCTTAACTGTGTAGCTTTGCTTTATTAAACACAGGCTAAAGACAAACGACAAAAGACGCTGTCACTTATCAATAATTAGATAATTAGAATAATTCTTCACTTTCTAATAGCCTACAAATGATTGATAGTTTGCAGCAATCAGAACACATAATGCACAAAATACACATAATACACAAAACGTAGTAGTTTTGCATTTCATTGTTACCACTATACTTTGAACATCACAATTTGATTATCGTGTTTCAGGCTACACCGTTTTTTTGCAATCTTTTGATTTGCTTTAACTTTGTTTTTTTCCCACGTTGTGATTTTCTCGCTCTCCGTTTTAATTACTTAGTTCTCCACAAGTGCAAATTATTGTGAATTTCAGACTCTGACAATGTCAGCCACCCCAAATCATACATTGTTGTTCTGTTTTCCCCCTCATCTGTAAAGGTGAATCTGTGTGTTCCCCTAGCACACAGTAGTGGTCTCAAAATCATGTTCCTTCTCTGCTATGATGGGAAATAAAGCATTTCTTATAGCTTTTTTTGTGATGGTGTTAAGTTTGATGTTTCTCTTTGCATTTGTTCTCTCAGATGGGATTACACTCCTAAAGCAGTTTTAATGTCTGTTATATATAGAGAGAGAGAGAGAGAGAGGAGAGAGAGAGAGAGAGGAGAGAGAGAGGGAGAGAGAGAGAGGAGAGAGAGAGAGAGAGGGAGAGAGAGAGAGAGAGAGAGCACACCGCATGATATGTCAGACCGTGTAAAGGCTATGGCGGTAAACAAAAGTTTATAGCCTACAGCACACGGCAGGTAAATAGAATGATTTATAAGCAGCTATGGAAGTGATGTAAAGTGTGACTTTGAGGTTGTGCAATTGTATTGAGTGTTTATGACGCATTATATTGTAAATGTTAAAGACTTTGTGTTCTCCTCTCAAGAGCTGCGTTTGAGTCATTTCAAGCCTGGTGTCGTCCTCAGTGTTTATGGCCTTGAAATAAACATTTAGTAAATCTCTCTTTTTGGAAAGATGTTATGGGGAACATTAACAGGCAGTTGAGCGTAATATATGTAGGTCAGGCTTTTGTACTTTGTGTTTGAAAATGGTCTTTTAATAGTAGAGTTTTCACGAGTCTAAACTACAGCAGAAAACCTCAGATAGAAATGTCTGAAGCACTAACAGTACATTACACTTTGTGTTTGTCAGATAATCTATCTATTATAATACAATGTCTCACTTTGAACTTAATGAGAGAGCTGTGGCATGTTGTTTATATTCAAATCACCTAATCATCATCTCATCCTTCATAATTTTTCTCCTCCCTAATTTCTGCCCAGCCAGTGCAGTTTACACCCTTCTGGTGATTCATTTATGCATTTCTCATCTGCCTCTTCATATTTAATTATTCATGGGAAACACAATTAGCTGAGGAAGCCAACTGCAGAGCATCCTTCTAGAATACATCGCAAAGAATACAAGCTTCTGTAGTACCGTTCATGTCCTCTCTCTTCTCCTTTCCTCTCCTCTCTTCTCTTCTCCTCTCCTCTCCTCTCCTCTCCTCTCCTCTCCTCTCCTCTCTGACACTGCTGAAGGTTCACAAATGTTTACCCATCCCTCCTGATTCCAAACCACCAGGTTTGTTATGTAAAACTGACAAGGGGCAGACCGTCACAATGACAGCAGCGGACAAAGAAAAGCTTTTACCATTTGTGATTTGAGAGCCTTCCACAATTTTAGAGGATATTACATTGAAACATCTGGTTGCAAAGTAAGTCATACAGTACACAGTACACAGATAGCTGGAGCTGAGCTCTAGTATCTGTTTATTAACATAGAAATTGCAGCCATTTTCAGTACCACACATGTTCAGGTGGATGAATAGACTGTGACCGTGTGCCATTACAGTGACATCCCAAGCACGAGCTCATGAATATTCATGTGTATTTATTGCCTGCGTGAACTTCATTAGCATGTAAACACTCACATACATGCAAAACTGATTGTGAGCAGGGGTTCCATTATTTGTCATAATAAGAGATACTTCAGCTCTATAAACATCACATCTTCCGCTTCCAGTTGTGTCCATAGCCATAGTCACTGTAAGCTGTGGCCGTGTACCAAATGCTGCCTAATTCACATTTTCATGGTCAGGGTTTACTTTTAATTAAGAAAAAATATATAATTATTGCCAGTTTGTTGTCCTGTCCAGTATTTTTTATTTCTGTCTCCATTTAGCAAGCATACTCACCCTGCATACTGTATGCAGGGTGAGCATACTCAGCCAAGCATACTCGAACACATTGCTTTGGTAAAATAAAAAAAATGCAACCAAATTCAGCCCCTGTTTTAGACATAAATTAAAAGCAGTAACAATTCTGCTTAAATATAGAGTTAGCAATTTCAGAGAGGCAAGCAATAGCAACTTAGCTTTGAAAGCATAAGATCCCACCCTACCATCAGAGCGCTCTCTAAAGCCACGCTCACACATAAACATAAACATAGTTTGACAGGTAAGTAGGACATCCTATATTTGCATTTAGACCGGATGCAATGATTGGATGAACATTTTAATGTCCTGCTGTTTCCACAGAACATATATATATATTTATAAATGTATTTGGACCACTTGCTATCAGGATGCGAAAAAACTTTCAACCAGTCTTTACTCTTAAAACAATGTTTTCTCTTTATCGTTTTCTACACAGACACATTTTTTTACAGATTTCTGTCATTTAGAAACTGTAAACCGGGTGGGTTACGGCAAATCACAGCTGATTAGCGCTTATGATTTACTTTTTGAAAAGATTTTTAAAGTCACGTATTCAATCAGCGCAAGGCGTGTTTTTAATCCGCTGTGAGCGCGACATTAAAGCAATTTTGCTGCGATTGTGACTCGTGTATAAAAACATGCCGACTGCCTCAGACTGCCTCATTAATACCTGTGTTTAAACATAGGGCCTCTATGATGTGGCATTTGCCAGTGACTAAATATAATAATAAAAGGTACGCAGCCGGACTATGACAACTTTATCACGTCCATGTTAATGTTCTCTCTCTCTTTGTCTAGTTTGGGAGAACTGAAGTCATCGACAACACACTGAACCCAGATTTTGTGAGAAAGTACATCCTGGACTATTTCTTTGAGGAGAAGCAGAATCTCCGCTTTGACATGTGAGTTATTCCCTTTGATGCTGACACAGAGGAATCTGCCTCATTCTCTGAAGAGCTGTCCCACTCCTCTCTCTCTCTCTCTCTCTCTCTCACTCACTCACTCACTCACTCGCTCTCTCTCTCGCTCTCACTCTCTCTCTCGCTCTCCAAACCCTCACGCCCAGCGTGTCCCCCTCTCTAATTATTGATGCCGAATCTCTCTTAACTGTCATGTTTAAGGGGCTGGATCAGTGAAAAGGGTGATAAATATTTCAGATGAGTTTTATCCTCAATCCTATCGTTCGGACCTTAACCCGTCTGTCCATCGCGCGCTTATTCACCCTGTTTAAATGGGCTCTCCTGAGAGCTCGCTGCACTTAATTGGAGAATTCAGAGTACTGTCAGCGTTGAACCTTCCTCCTCCATGCCGACTCCTATACCACTTCCACTTATGCCGATGCAAATATTCGCAGAGCCAGCCAGCTGTGCTCCAGCACAGCACTTCCACTCAGCTTTTAACATCGCCAAGAATTTATATGCACACTAAGGGTGTTCTATTTAAATTCTCATTTAAAGGTGAAATGTGTCATTTTTTGCTTCTAATGAAACCAGATGGATTGCAATATTAATGATCGTCTCCCTTCTCCCTCTTGCCCCAGACTCGCACATTAGCATTGGTTAAGCCAGATGTTATGTAGTATTTCGTTATTTTTAGATTTTTTTTTTGTTCTAGCTATTTTATTCATTGTATTAAGCTGGATACGAAAGTGTGCATGTTACTAATGATTTTTGTGATGCTGTCATTCATCGTGTTGTACGATTCCTCATTTATAAGTCCCTTTGCTTAAACGCACCTGCTAAATAAATAAATTAGTAATCGTCATATACAGTTACAGTAGTGCAGTGTTTTGCTAAAGTTTACTTACACTTTATGTAACTCCATCAGAAAGATGCACCTAAATCGCTTTGTCTCGGGACAAATCGGCATGACTAATGACTTTAATTAATATCAGAGATTTAATATTGACATAATTACACTATACCTCCGGGAGTTGGGTTTGAGTTGGTAGTCAGCTGTTTAGCATTATGAATGTTTTCATTAAGAGTTGAAGAAATCCAGGTCAAATAGCGTGAGAGTTGTTGAGGCTTGCACTTCACAACACATTAGAGAGCTCCTGTAGTCACAATATCAAAGCTGACTAAAGTATTATTCTGTGACTTCAGATATGATATTGACTCCAAAAGTCCAGATCTGGCCAAACACGTGAGTATATGGTGGCGCTCTGTGCGTCTCTTTGCGCATGTTTTTGTTTGCCTGATTGTATGTAAAAGTAAGATTGCACTTTGCACGCATTTACACGCATGCATTGTTTTTTGTTTCAACGGCTGGTTTTCTGCAAGTTAAAATGATTCAAATCTATGCCAAATGTTACATCATCAAAGATCTGTGAAGCTCCAAACTAAGTTTAACGTCAGAGCACTGCTGAATAACTTTTGAAGTGGTTAATTACTTAATAATGCTGTTTCGTAATTTGTTTTCTGCCGAATTGATAGAAGGAAGGCTATAATTATATAATGACAGGAGATGAGATATAATATTCGGTGAATTTACAGTTTGCACAAAACCATCCCAGTGTGCTTTTGTGTTCATTTCACTGTGAAATTTTGCTTTATGATTTGTTTCTCTCGCAAATATTCCTTTATTTTTTTTATCTCGGTGCTCATTGTGGGTGTTTTTTCCCTTTTCTCTCTTCTCCGAAATCCTTTCGTTCTTCTCTAACTCTCTTTTTCTTCTCTCCTGGTCCTCTACGGCCCGACTTCACTGACGTCTTCAATTCGGTTATGCTTTCGTTTTTGGTCTTTTCTGTTACATGATATGCTCTGTTGTTATTGTTATATTTGCGGCCTCAACTCCCTCCTGGAAGCCCTCCGAACTCAACGTACGTCTCTGCCTTGCATTCCTAGACTTTTCTCTTTACCCTTACAACTCATTTCTACCCAGAATCCCCCTGATTCGTTCTGCTTTGTTTCCCTTTTGCTTCCCGTGTGCCGATCTCCCCTCTACGGGGCGTCTTTTGTTCGGGCCACTGTGTGTAGGACTTCCTGGGTCAGACCTTCTGCACTCTGGGTGAGGTAGTGGGTTCGCCGGGCAGTCGTCTGGATAAGCCTCTGGGGTAAGAAGCTAATGCACTGTTCTGTGGGACCTGCTTACCTGCTCAATCAGATTGGGATGCATTCTGAGTGAGAGTATCAGTATGAGCTCAGCGGATGTGCCTGAAACCATCCCAGACAGATTACTGGCCACAGGAAACAGAGAAATGACTTTCTGTGTAACTCTTCTCAGGTGGATCGCATTCATTTCTGTTGGCTGGCTGTCCGTCTAGTCTCATTTACTGCATTTATTTCACATTCTAATTCAGAAATCAAGTTATCATGGATTATTTTGGGCTAGGCTAATGCCAGAGCCAATTTACTTACTAATAACTCATCTCTGCTTTTTAAAACATAAACTGCAACAAAGTTCTTTGTAATTCACTTTAAAGTTCTATGAAGCGCACAGGCCTTGCGTTTTTGACCTTGCCTGATGGCGTGTTATGTATTGTACTGCATCAATTTAGCCTGTCTTTCTGTTCAGACCTTGCTGAAATGGGCCGTAGCCCGGTGTTCCGGTTCCGTTTAGAGTGTTATGGCTGTAGAACGATGATGGATACCGCCATCTATGCCTCACCATCTGTGTCCTACAGATGTATGTCAGCATAGCAGATTAGGCTAGTCATTGTAGATTGCAAACACTAATTGAACACAACCAAATGCTTCAATTCTGCAATAGATAGCAACAGAAGGGTGCAGGAATAAAATCCCATTTATTTTCTCCATAGAAAAAACGTATTTCTAGCAAAGACTTGAAAAACCTTTCAAGTGAGACATTAGGCAAAAGTATATGCTTGTCAGTATAAACAAAACATTCTGTTTACAGGCAAATTCCTAAAACGTTGCTGTTACCATGGAAACATGAACACTAGAAGTTGAGCACAACAGTGACCTCCAATCCCATAAAGCATTACAAATGATGTATCAAGCGCATTTGAATATTTTGCATTGATTTAAAATATATTAAATCAAATTTATGTGGTCAAATTTTATATATTGTACCCTGATCAATTTGATTGTTATTCAGTTCCTAATAAGACCTTTGTCATGTTTTCCCAATTGTTAAATACTTTATTCCTTAAAAACAAAATCTGTAATTTTGAGATTCATCCCGAAGCTGATTGGAATTTTATATTGAAAGCTTTTTTGAACTCATTGTGAAGAAAATAATTCTGGCAATAATTCGGGCAGTCACTGTCACACGCTATAAATATTGTTTGCCGAGCATGTCCCCTTTAAGGTAAACATTGCTGAAGTCTGCATCAGAAATGCACATCATCATCCTTCAACAGCCTGCAATGTTTTATAATGATGCTGGCTGCATGTACACAATGCAGTGAAAACACCAAAAAAACTGAAGTTTACAAGGTAGAAATACAGTAACGATTGCAAGGTGTGGTTAGCACATATAGACAGAGAGAGGCTTGGGGGCAGAGCAGACCCTATCGATCAAGCCTAAAGGCTCGTGCTGAAATGAGATGTGTGGATTGCTTTCATTTGTGGGTCTTATCTGTAGAGGAAGGAGGGTGTGATTGGAGAGAGACATTGACTAGCTCAGCTGGTAAATGAAGAATCTGTGGGAGTTTAGCAGCTTTGGGGGGAATTGAACCCCCTGTACAGTTTCCCCAGACTGTGTTAGTCTAGATAGAGACAGGTAGTGAGAGAGGGAAAGAGAGAGGGCGAGTGAGAAAGAACAGAAGCTTGGAAATGCTATAACTGTAACAGAAAGAATAAACATGTTTGTCTTGGATTAAAACCAACAAAGACTGACTAACCAGGTGAATCTGTAATGTGTGTGTGTGTGTAAATGAGGAATCAAAGTATATCAAAATGTGGAAATCTGTTAGCCAAAGATAAATTCACTCTGTCACAGAGCACAAGATGACCTGCTTTTAAACAGCCTGCTGTCTTTTTCATCTCACACACACACACACACACACACACACACACACAAGCTCTGATAATATCGTCCTATTTCTACACCTCAATAGCTCACTATAGCCGTAGAGCTGTCTTTGTCCATCTATTGCTGCAGCCTACAGACTACAGTGTTGTCTCTATCCATTGAGCGCAACTCGTATAGATGCATCTATTTCTATGCATCTATAAGTATCCATCCATCGTTTTGAAATGAGAATATCAGAGATGACACATTTGGCAGCTCAGCAGAGAAGTGTATGTTTGGTAAAGATCAAACATATGGCTGAAAAATCAGCAAATGGTTACTTAAGATATTCTGATTCTATTTGAATCCTAGTGGAGTTCATTCATCATCTCCGACATTCAGACTCTCCTCCACAGGATCTGTGCTAAAAGAACACCCAAAAAATCACTCTGCCTGAGATTCAATTAGATCGCTCAGATCTTGTTTATATAGGAGATATAGGAAGGGAAGTAACCTAAGCCTTATTGAATACAGCGCATTTACCCCTGTGAATGCTTGTGATCTTGTTTTATTAGTGGTGTGTTCAGATCAAGATTTATCTTTGAACTATGGAAAACTAACAGTAAAGTTTGTAGATTGTTAGATGGTCTTAAGTAGGGGTGTCACAATATACAGGTATTGACAATAACTGTGATATTGATAACCATCATTATTGATACAATGTTAATACTACACATGATAATATTGTGAATAATTCAGCACCGGTTTCTAGTTAACACTCCAATACAGTAGGTGGCGCTATTGTATCCATTTAAAATGTTGACCTAAGAGCCACAAGTTACATCCTCTGTCTCCATACACTCCTATTTTCAGTGTGATTTATTGGCCATAAAACAGAAAACAAAAGAATCAAAATTAAAGTGATATCATTTTTTATTTCAATAAACGGCTGAGTTCTACTTTTTAGACTGTTTCAATCCAATTATCAACTGTCATTGGAACTTACATACTAAATCCACTTGCAGAGATCATCTGCAAGGGCACGTGATGTTCAGCATGAAGCAGCCCGAGGCATTAGGTTATTATGTCACGCTGATGGATCAAGCCTGTGCTTTATATCAGAGTTAAACAGGACAAGTGTGCTTTGACTCTGGAAATGCATTATGCTGGGCTGCAAAGAGAAAGTGAGAGGGAGTGGAAGAGAAAGAGCGAGAGAGTGAGAGAGAGAAATGGGCCAGCGAGTCTTATCTAGGCCTTTGATTCGCTACTCTGGTGGGACATCACATGTGCTTCTGACTGCAGGCTGTTTGAGCTTTTTACTCAAGAAAATGGTAACCATAAAAAGAAGCACATAACAAACTGTACGCTTTAAAGTACAGCGAAAGAATGGGCGTAGGAATATACTGCAGGCTTTTGCCCTCAATGAAAGTCACATTCAAAAAGAAAAATCAAACCGCACAGATATGCTGTGATGTTATTTAAACATTACTGTGGTAGGTGGGAGTGACATGCAGCTCTGTCCCGCATACACTGTAAATTGTGCAGCTGTTTGTTTTTACCTGATCTGGCCATTAAAACAACTTTCGTCATTTTTATACTGAATGTAATCATTCTGATGCAGTCGTAATAAAGAATACATTGTTATATTATTTTTTATTAAGCTTACCTGAGAAAACATTGTTTTTGTAATGTATGAAAGATAAACTATTACAAATATACAATACTATATACAAATATTCAGTTTGTATGCAAATAGTAATTGTTCAGTGTTTACCCAGCTAACGTTAATACAATATCCAAAAACTGGATGTTTTGAACGTTCCTTGCGCTTCCAACGTAAAGTTTTAAACATTTTTATTACTTTATGGAAACGTTAAGGAAACGTTGTTACAACCAAAAATTGCTAGCTGGATATATGTTGATTTTAAAATCCTTAAAAACAGTATCGTAGAGCTACAGTAAATGAAAACAGTGACCCATGGCATGTCTGATCCAATAAATCAGATTAAATTGAAGTCTTTAGCTGTTAATCCATCATCGTGGATGAGTTTAATTGGAATTCACATGTATAGCGCACGAGTCTGTGATGATCTGAGGCACTTCATATTATGCAAATACGCAAACATTCATACTGAAGGATGGAGCTTTTCAGAGCGCTCGTTTATAGGTGCGCTTCACAAAATGAAATTTTAAGCCATTCCGTCACATTTAGAGAAGTGAGGACAGGAAATGCATTTCCGCTCCATCTAGAGCAGCACTCTGGGCTAGGGTCATTTATGAAAGGAAATTGTTATCATAATGTATACATTGATTGCTCTCGGTTGAGTTTTTAGATGGCAGACAGGCTGTATAAAAGCCTTCAGCACACGGAGCGATTTTACTTCATGGATATTCCACCTGTCGTCTTTTAGATATTAGTTCATTTACCCAGAGGTCGAAATGAGGTCAAGAAAAACGTCACAAAGAGGCACCAAGGCAAGTTGCCATCACAGTGACCTTTGTTCTGGGTTAAGCCACAGTGAGTAGAGAAGAAGCAGCTTTCACCCTTTTAGTGGTTTTCATATTTTCTAAAGCTAAGAGGCCTCTGACATTGTTACACTGGGGAACTGTTAAATCCCACTACACAGAAGCTCATGACTATCCGAATAACAGGGAACGTTCTCGGAACATTGACTAACATCCTTTAAAAGTTAGTTCGTAAAGTATTACAAAAGTTTCTGTGTAATGTTAGTAGAACATTTTTTACTTTATATATCATATATTAAAAACATTAAGTTGTTGGTGGAATGTTTTAAAAATGTTATATAAAAACTACATTAAAAATGTTCTCATATTCAAGCACAAATGTTAATACAACATCTAAAAGATTTTTTTAGAAGTTTCAAAATAACATTTTTAATGCTTTTGTTGTCTAATAGAGACTTTACGTAAATGTTCAACCTGCGAATTTTTTATAGCTGGAGCTAAAGGCAGGTAACGAAAGAATAAATATGAAGGTCATCGGTTGCTACGCAGGGCCAGGGAGCTTTAGTACGTTAAAAAAGAGAAAATGCATCAGCTATGTATGTGCTGGTGACTCGCTTAACAGTCTTCCAGTGAAGAATACACTAAAAATGTTGAGGGGGCAAAAATGTCTACATTATATAATATAATAAAATCTATAATATTTTAGTTTGGGTTTAATTAGGAAAACTTTACAGTATGATTGCAGAAATATTTTACAAAAATGTAGAATTGTCAAAATTGTAGCTAGTAGCTCTTACACTGCCTAGTTCCGCTTTTTATGTTCTTTCAGTTTTTCTGTCCAAACTTCCTGGAATTAATTTGTCTTACCTGGCCTGAACTTGACTCCAATTAAAAATACCTATACGTTAAGTGTCTTTAATTGGTGTCAAGTTTGGGCCAACTTAAATTAATTCAGGTAGCACTCAGGAGAGAAAAACTGAGAGAAAAGTTAAGGTAGCTGCTAAATAATAAGTTTCTAATACTCAGAACGGCACCATTTTAAACAGCTGTAACAAACATCTTTTCTCTTCAGCTTCTCCGTTAGATGAACGCTTTGCTTTTGGATGCTTTTGGCTCTGTCATTATGTTGAAGCTGTTGTCGTACAGGATATGTTTTTATGAATAAGATTTAATTGCAGGCAGGCATGCTTTTATCAAACAATAAACAATAATAGTTCATTTGAAGCTCATTTAACTGCAGTGTCTTATAAAGAGCTCTGGATGCAGAAAATGATTCTCCATTATAATAAAGAAATGGTCTGTTTGCCTAGACGCTTCATATCAATTATGCATAGTGCTGGATAGCCACACAAAGATGAGTGTGTGTTACTGCTTTAATTTTCTTATTCAATGGGCTACTAAAGTGGTTTTCCAGGTGTTATTTTGGCTTTGTCAAAAGGTTTTCTGTTGCTATGGTGCTGTACACTTCCTGTCTGAGGTTTTGAGATCTCTGAAACACAAAACTCTGCTCCACAAGTGACGGAGGCACACAGATCTTAATTCTCACGCCTCTGTATTTAAGGATTTTGGACGCCTGTCTAAGTATGAAAAGCAATTGGATTTAGGTTATAATCCCATTTCAAACCCTTGTGGAGTTTTGCAGCTTTCTGTAATTCAGTTTGACTGCGACGCCCTCGACGCCATGAAGCATCGAGGCGACGTGTTTCGCCCTCCGCAATCTCTGTTTGTCTTAGTTTCACATGAAACGAGTCTGGATAAACTTATTCACTTAATCTCATTGTTAGAAGAGATGAATGTAAATTTTCCTAACGGCCCAATGGTCTGTGAATGCACGGCTTATCACTCTCAGCCAGAGCCGTTTATATCTGCTCAGACTGTTCCAGGATCAGCTGCTCTAGTTACTTAATGCACATGTACACGCTTGCATTGTCGGCAACACATGAATATTTCATCTGTCTTTCTGTGTTTCTCATTCTTCTGTTGTTCCTCTCATATTCTGTTCTAATCATTCCTCTCCATCTCAGAATGTCCTCCATTACTTTCTGCCGCCTGTCGACCTGCTGCCTGTTTAAATACCAACGTAATTTTTCATCCTAATGATGAAACGTGCAAAAACCTCCCCACGTTCCTCACTTCCTGCTGTTTGAGCGACAATTCTGGTTAATGTGAAATCCTGTTACGCTTGTTTCCCGGTTATGTGGAATAACATAGGAACGCTTTTGTTAGAACAATACCTCAACAATTTTAGATTGTAAGGATGTTTTGTGGATGTTACATTAACATTATTGCTTGGTTAGAAGAACGTAATTTAAACTTTTTCAGCTTAAAAATAACGTTTTTCATATATATAATGTTAGAAAAACATTCTACTAACTTTACCGCAAGAATGTTTTTTGATAACTTTGGGAGACCTTTTAGAGAACATTAGCCAACATTCTAAGAATATTCCCTGTTAGTTGTGACCCTGAGGGCTGAAGTGCAAGGCATCATGGGACGCTGTGATTAATTATAGCACAATTTGTTTCAATTTTCGATCTTTGCATTCTGCGGCTCGTTAGAGGCAAGAGTGCGGAGAAATATTCTTTTATTGTCAAACCGAAACTTTTTGTCAACACTTTGATGAATAGTTTCTGGTACAGCACGCAGAATTGTCTCGCCAGCCGCAAGTGCGGCGCAATTTGTTAGACTTACGAGTACCTCCATAAATCACCTTCTCTTCTCACATGAATTGATGAAATCAGGCCTGCCCATGTGAAATGAGACGCTGAGCAGCTACAAATGCCGTGATGAAGAAGAGGCGGCATTGAGTGCGGCGAAGACTGAAAATATTCGACATAATACGGCCTAACTCCTCTTCTGTGCCCGACTTTCTTTCATCTGTGATCAGTATGTAAATATATTCCCCCTGTTCCTTAAGGACGGGGCTCTGTGTGCGCACTTTGTTAAAGCGCTGTTTGATCATAGCGCGCAGGTCGGGCTGCGTGATGTTGACTCATATAAATCATTTGGCTTGGAATGGCGGATTTGGGATGGTATTGATCTTCAGAATCTCTACTGGTTCCTCTTAAAGTTGTATATCAGTCTCTGAGCTGTGTGGAAAAAGATGCCTTGATCTCTCTTGCTGTGCTGATGTGTACTGTAGATCATTGTTATGGCTTATGTCAACATTATCAAGCTTTCCCTTGGCAGGTACAATGCTGTAAATGGCAACAGAATCTCCCCCTAGACAAATCACAGTCTGTATTTTGTGTTATGTTATGTATTTGTGTCTGACTCGTACTGAATTATTGCATATTAAATACAGTTAGAAATACAGTTAAATTACAGTTGCCATCACATAAAAATGTGCACTGTAACATTTTCACTAATTTAGTTATGTCTGTTAAAGATTTAAAAGCATAGTTCTTCAAATAATGCACATTTTGTTAACATTTACTAACATGTTAACAACGTTTATGTGAGTGTACATCCATATGCTGTTATTTACCTTTTTTAATAGTGACCCCAATTGTCAGACATCGCAATAAGAAAAGCGCCATTTTTATATGACTAAAGTTCATAGGAACCATATTCTCAAATTTTGAAGCCATGCAATTGGTCTGAATAGACGTATCTTACATTTGTTCTGGGGAAAAGTAATGGCAAACGGTGCTAGAATGACACAAGGGCGTGTAAATGTCATTTAAATTCACACTTTCACTTGTACTTTTCTACATGAAATGAAAGCCGAACTTTTATTAGCACTTTTCTTCAATTGAGAAAAGTCCATTTTAACTGACAGCGTCTGTCCTCTTAGATTGCCCATCGCGTTTGACGGCTGAGAAATCTTCCATTTTCTGCCAGTGTGGCCCCTAACCAGCTTAGAGTGTCTGGCTTGGTTCCAGGTCATGATATTTCTTTAAATACAGTAGGCAGTTCAAACATTTTCAACTGAAGTTAGATGAAAGGAAAATTAAACTCTGGTGAGTTTGCATTAATAAGAGGAAAACAGTGTGGCGCTTTCAATGTCAGCTGAAGGCACCGAGGGGTTCAGATGTTTGATCAGGTCCCAATCGATTGGGAATGCAGAAGGGGCGTGAACGCCATTGATTCTGCTCTTCTGCAGAGCCCGGCCAACGGCGAGTGTTAAAAGCCACTTTCCGAATAAACAAACGGCCACACCAGTGGGGGTTGCGATAGGAAATTGAATGCCACATTTCAAACCGTTTCATCATTTTAGACTTTACCTTCCTGTTTCATTCAACGACTGCATATACAGCAGCCCCTGAATGAATGTTATAAATGGCCCTTTTCCTACCGAGACAGCTACACTTGCGTTACAATTGTCAATTCACTCGTGTATCTGCAACTCCAGTGCAACATTTTTTAATAATGCTGTCATGGCATACATACTTCTGTTAGCACTTTCTCAACTTCAGTGGAATTTTGTCAAACCATGGTTGTGCTCAATTATTAATGCATCGACGTGTCTGCGCGAAAACAGAGATCCCGGCTGACAGTTTTAGGTTATGAGAACATTTCCCTAATGTTTTTAAAAAGTTCTGTATAATGTACTTTTAGCATAATGTTTTTAAAATGTGATAAATAACATTAAAATTTTCTACTAATGTTCATTTTTGGATAACATTAGATAACGTTTTGAGAATGTTCCCTGTTAGCTGGGATGTATTCGAGATAAAAACTCCAGAACACTGAGCTGCTCATGGTGGTCAATATTTCCACAATTCTCCTGTTGAAATTTGCTGACAGAAGTTAAAGTGAAGAGATTTCTCTCTACCGTGTGGGTGTATTTCAAACCGTCTTGCTCCAAACACACTGAAGTTAATTGAATCTTCTGGATGATCTTTGTCTTTCTACTTTTTTCATCTTTCTGGCATTTGTGAACTTCAGAAGCATTAATTTGCCAGCTGTCTGGGTCTGACCCTCAGAAAATGAGTTGGCCTCTGTCGTTTAACCCTGTTTACTTGCTGTTGGTTCATGTCCAAAAATTAAATTCAAGAATCAGTTTGGCTGTAAATCTTGCCACTGTCAGTGATTCAAAGAAGAACATGTTCGTGTAAGATGCCAGTATTTTTATTTTCAAAATTTTGTTCTGGTTTATTTAGGTAATACTGTCTGATTCAGCACAGTAAGTTTAATATTACCAGTGTCATATAAACGCTGAGCGGAAAAGATTAGCAGTAGTCAATATAACCTTTTAACTTATTGTTTTGGGGGTAAAATTTTTTAAATAACTTTGTTGAGGCTGCACCTTAGACACTAGAAGGTTAATGTGGAAACTGGCCTGGATTCCATCATGTATTTGAATTATTCACCTATTGTAATTTGTTTACAGACGTGTCTCCTATGAAGGTGAAGGGTAAATCTCTTCCCACTTGTCCAGAGACCAAAAGCACTTTACATTCTTTTATTATTTGGCCTGTTTTAATGGTCTTAATCCGCCAACTTCAGGTTTGAATTTGGTTCAGCTGGTTTACATCAACCCTACAAACTCAAAATTTGTAACACTGACATCTCAGCTAACAATCGTAGGTTGTAGGAACGTTTCCCTAATGTTTAAATTAGAAACAAAAATTTAAAAAATGAAATGAAGTTAAAAGTTCTAGAAATGTTCAAAACGTCCAGTTTTTTTAGATGTTGTATTAACAGTAGTGCTTGGCTATAATAATGTTGTTCAAACATTTCTTCATAATGGAAAACATTCCACTAACTACTTGAGAATAACGTTTTTAATGTATGATAACATTACAATTCTACCAACATTGCTGCAATAACGTTTTTATGTTAGCCAATGTTAGCCAATGAGATTGTTCCCTGTTAGCTGGGATGCTAAAAAAGACATCGCCTTTACTTCGAATGAAAAAGCGTGGCCTTTTCAGGTGTTTAAAGTTAAAAATAAAGGCTGGAAATCTTCTCTTGACAGAGCTTGACAGAGTCCTTGCGCGTAGAGTCCATAAAGGCATAGAAAACGCTCTTGTTTTGGAAGCAAATCCACACAGCCATGTTTCAACATCCAATGGAAAGCTTTTCCAGAAGAGTGGATGCTTATATCCTCTTAAATCCCCCACACAGTCCACAGGACCTGCTAAACAATCCTGAACAGTTGTTTAGTTATACAAAGCGTGAGGGAGATCTTTAAAAAACAACAAATGGTCCCAACAATGTATTACATTGTTTACTTCTCATCTACTCATCTTTATTTTTTTATTTTTTGCTTTTGGTAACCCTAAAAGCAGAAGTAAACATAAGCGGATACAGTTTCTTTGCACATAGCGTGGTCTGCGTGAATTTTTGTAAGTCATTTACTTGATTGCACGCCGGGTGACTGAATTATAATCTGGCGTGATTTGAGAGAAATAAAAGCTGGTGAGAATCCTGCTATGAGTAACAGCTGTGAAGCACAGCTGAAGATTGAAGCTTTAAAGCAGCTAAAACATCCTAAGGGAGAGGGTTGTTTTGACACTCGGTGGTTTCTGTTTTCATACTGTGTGTTCTGTATGTGTTTAAAGCAAAACACTGAGCTGAACTGTGGTATCCACTGTTCATCTGCACACAACAGAGCTGCGATTTTGAGCTTCTCAGTAATGCACACTTTACAATTCCTTTCAGCTTTGCTGTAACTTCTGTAACTATATGTGTATTGTTGTTATTGTGTTTTTTGATTATTGCAATAACACAAAACTGTGCATGTTAATTCGCCGTGTATGTTGTTCTTTTAGTGGTATACCTGGGAAGAACTGTGGAACCATTATTCTCACTGCAGAAGAACTGGGGAACTGCAGGGTAAGTCAGCAGTTTTACTTTTTTATTTACTTTATGATTAGAAAGTCCAATGTTTTTTTCTTAAGATCAGACCATTTACTGCCTGACTGCCAAACACCTTATTCCAGAAATAAACTGGAAATATGAAAAGTTATCTTCACAGACAAACTTTCAAAACTATTTGAAAAACAAAGATAGTTTTTAACACCTTTTCCATTTTGCTGACAAATAGTATTATTATTTCGCTTTCGCTTTCCCTTGCCCAACCCTCAATTACAACATAGTGGCATAAGTAATATTTGAATTCATAGATTTACATCATTAGATTTACTTTTAGGATGTATGAGGTAAAGGTGAGAGGTATTATTAACAGATTTTTATGATCATTTACTGTATCTGTGCCATAAACAAAATGAAAGCCAGGTGACCAGCTGATCATCACAGTTAGACAGCACAATTAGACAGCACTGTTATCATTAGACAGCACAGTTAGACAGCACTGGTACTGTAAACTTGAACATCACTTTACAATACCTGCTGGGTACTGTGAGGGATTTCTGAATATGTACCAAGGTAAAGCTATGTTTGTTCCCCTTGTTCTCAGTAAAAGCACATTTTACCTGTATTTTAAGACTCTTAAACTCTTATAATCCATAAGGCTGTGGATTAAAAATCCATAATCTAAGGATTATGGATTTGGCAACAAGGTTTTTGATAAGGATCGGATGCACAATCGAATGTTGTCACAACTAGTGTCACAGTTCCAGTGTTGAGTGAAGATAAGCCCAGTGCCCAGAGTGAGATACAGATTGTTTGGCCCCTCCCTCTCTCTCTCTCTCTCTCTCTCTCTCTCTCTCTCTGTCTCTCTCTCTGTCCAGCTCAAAGATGACAGTGTCTCTGAAGTCCACTTCAAAGACCTGGGTGCGCATAAGGATTACTGTGAATGTCCTCAGAAAGCTGCAGGTGTTTGGGCATGTTTCTTGTTAGAAGTCTTACATTGATCATTTGTGTTTAAAACGCATTGGTCAAAATAACTAGAGAGGAACATGAGACCCAGCATCTAATATTCTGATTATGCATTTTAAATATGATGTGTTCTGGCGTGTCGGTTTTGATTGCTGCTGGGTACTAAAGGGCTGGAGTAAGTCACAGTGAATAGCACTAGACGGATATGATAAGAGGATTCTTATAAACGAGAGAGATGGTTTGGAAAAATGACAAGCATTAAAATGCAAATTAAGAGCATTAGAAGGAATCTGATGCTGTAGACCGTCTTACGAACTTGAAAATCAGGCCATGCAAGATTTAATTCACAATTTACAGTTTTAGTTCAATTTAAAATAGAATTTATTACAAGAAACTGCAACTGTGTATCATCAGCCACGCAATGTCATATTAACAAGCAGTCAGTAGCGCTACACAAAACAACTTTAAGCTCCTTTGAAGTGACTTAAAGTGACTTTAGTGAGCCAAGTGAGTCAGTGAGTCTTTTTGTGTGATTCATTATATAAAATTGGCTTATAAGAGTAATTCCTTCGTGCTGCGTGTTTGTTTTCATGTGCGGACAGTGAAGACAAGCAACAGATTGATGTACTGTTTCTCGTTCGCGATCAGATTCAGTCAAAGGTTCAGTAAATGACAGTCAGACAGTGGTACTGTGTGTTGCTTGTACTGATAAAGAAAGAGTATTTGTCAGAGTTTCTCTTGATCATGTTCTGTCTCCAGAATGTTCCAGGAGGGCAGTTTACCATTTCTTCTCTCTGTCTAGTAAAGTTTACACTGTCACCGGTGATAGTACTTATTAAGGAGCTGAAATAGCAGACCAGGGTAAATTACAGCTTTTCTGGGTTGTAAATGGCTATGCTGCATTCACTAGGAGCTCAAACACACACACACACACACACACTCACACTCTCAAAGGATTGTTCATTTGAGAAGTGAATTGCACGCACACACTGGCTTACTCAAGCTCATTTGAAATGCTCAAAAAGCTTTTCCTGTGTGAGGATAATATATTGGTACATCTGCTTGGTATATATATCTTTTTTTTTTGAGTGGGTGAATAAGGTACCTCAAAAGATTTGATAAGATTTTATGGAAGGCTTGGTTTTGATCAGGTACATGCACAGATAAGGAAAAAAGGGCGACACTATGCAGGCATGAATAAATGGGGGTAAGCGAATTGTCAATATCATCAAAAGTCTGATTCATTTCAGAAAGTTACATAGCTGAATCATTTACAATGACTAGATGAAACCTACTAATGTAAAAACTGCATCAAATGTCAAAAACTTGGACAAAGTCTAATTCGGCTAAAGATAGCCCACCTCAGCTACCATGTGAATTACTGTGACTTATTTACTGTCATTTATTTCACCAAATATTCTGTCAGCAAATTGTTTACTTCTGCTGAGGGAAACAATTTGAGCCACGCTCATACCTGATCTCTCACAATTACACAATTACAATCTTGCATGTTCTTGTTTGACCTTTCTCCGCTCAGATTATTTTCAGCATAAACTGATCTCAGCACTGAGCTCCTATTGACAGGGTTACAATCATTGTGAGTCCTTGTTTAAATTATTTAGGTTGTTTACTACAATGTATACACACCTCCATACACCAAGATACAAGATTCTTAGAACATTGGCTAATGTTCTCTCGAAAGTTCTTAAAAAGGTTCTTGCTGTAAGGTTCGTAGAACACTATATATTGTTATATATCTGTATATCATAATCTGTATATATAATGTTATATATCTGTATATCATAAGCGTTATTCTTAGTAAGTGAAGCTAGTGATGTAGTTAGTGAAACATTTTAAAACGTTACAGAATAAAAAATTAACATTGTTCTTATAACCAAGCAGTAATGTCAATACAAACTGAACGTTTTGAAGTTTCAAAATCATCTTTTTTTTACTTCACAGAAACAGTCTCACAACCTAAAACTATTAGCCAGGCACTCTGTTTTAGCTTCGGTGAGAAGCAAGTCAAGCTATTGTATTCTGGTGAAAATGAATTTCTCTTTCACCATTAAATGAGAGGTGAATGGTCTCCAGAGCACGATAACTCCACTGGCTATTCCCCCTCCATATTCATCAGTGGCTATATCATTAAAACTAATCAGCTCATACCACCGAGACCTCACATCATACCATTACCACTAATGATAGTGGTCTCCATTGTGTTAATCATGCCCCTCCAGCTTTAAAAGCCCAAAGCAAGCAGGACTATAGTGATGTCAGTCAGTACTGCACTGTAATGCATCAACAACACATTGGATGGAATGTCAGAGGAATGATTCTTTTAGAAACGAGTTTTTTTCTTTTTTCCACATCAATCTTCCTCTTTCCTGTCTGTCTTCTCATTCTCTTAGTGGCACTGTCAGTTACCCAGCTAGCAATTTTAGGTTGCTAGCTGGGTAGGTTTAGGTTGTAAGAATGTTTCCGTAACGTTCGCATTAAGTAATAAAAACTTTAAAAACCTAAATTTGAAAGTTCTAGGAATGCTTAAACATTCACTTTATATTAGCGTTACTGTTTGATTAAACAAATGTTATTAAAACGTTGTTAATTCTGTCATTTTTTAAAACTTCACACTAACTACTTAGGAATAACGTTTTGATAACTTTGAGAGAATGTTTAAAGAATGTTAGCCCACGTTCTGAGAACGTTCCCTGTTACACTGGGTGGAATGTTCATGATCATTTCCTCTTTCTTGATTCTTTCCTCTTTTACATCCGTCTACAATCTTTCTGTCACTCTCAATGCAAGATGGCGTTTAGCAGCTAATTGGTTCATACTGGGCCAGCTATGGAGGTGTTGTTTGCAAATGCCAGACAGAAAATAACCAGTTGCGGCCTCACACAGTTTCCTGTCTTTTGTTCTAAGCAACCAAAAAAAACATTGTAAAATTGTCATTATCAAGAAATGATATTGGTGTCTTTGTGTCGGTGATGTAACCAATTATATTGTTTTATTACATTCATTAGAGATATTGTTGTTGGTAATATTATCTAACGATTAACAGGATTTCTATAAATTCACCCTGTCAACAAGAGGAAAAATAGCTCACGTTTTAATAAGACCCTGGAAGATTAAAGCACTAATGAGCAGCAGGGAGAGAATGTTTGTTTCTGACCTGCTTCTGCAGCTACTATTGAGAAAAACACAGCTCCAGTGAGCGCTAACAATGCTTTCTAACACTGAGTGATTGGAAAGTACTGCCGTCACAATGAGAAAATTACGCTGCTGATGTTGTAGTTGATGTCATTATTGACACGCCGTGAAATATTCGGATTAAATAAGGGAGACCCATATTTCTTGAGCACTAAATATCGAGCCTCCGTCTGGGCCAGTGGAGTTTGGGAGAGGGAGGAATGATTTATCCCAGGGCTGTTCACAGAATAGGCAAATGGAGCTGTTTTCCCTTTAAACATGTTTCATGAGGGGTGATGATGCATAAATGCAGGTGTCCGCAGCACATGGCTTTATAAACTGTGTGCCTGTGTGTGCACGTACTGCCGGAGGGGCCAGAATCTCTTCATCCATCCAGACTGCCCAGGAAAAAAAAAAGCTTTCTCTGTTTCTGTAGCTTACCTTCTGTTTCCCTTCCCTCCCCCCACCACCCATCCATCTCTTTCTTTCTTTCTTTCTGTCTTTCTTTCTTTCTTTGCATCACTGTAAGTGTTCTTTTTAACCCAGTGATGTAATAATGACGCAATTTGCTCAATTGTAGGGTTACTTTTAATTTTTGTGTTACAATGAATTTCATTAGATGTAGCCAGTTTTATTGTGCTTAACATCATATTGGAATTGTAGTGAGTGTTTCAAAATTGTATAAACACGAGAGACTCCTTCTGTCTGTCTCTGTCTCTCTGTCTCTATCTCTCAGGACTGTGCCACCATGCAGTTCTGTGCTAATAAACTGGATAAGAAAGACTTCTTCGGCCGCTCTGACCCATTCATGGTGTTCTACAGAAGTAATGAGGATGGAACGTGAGTTACCTGTCGCTCTCACCTCGGTTATCTGTGTTCTCACAGGCAGGACATCTGTATCAGAGGAGCAGAAATATCTTAGCATAAGTCATGTGATATTTCTGCAGCCAATCAAATTACCTCAGTACTTCAGTCTCAGTTAAGCATTATCATATGGATGCATATGTGTAGAGAAGCAGTAAATTGATGTTTGATGCTGTGAAAATGAATAGTGATGTTTTTGTGTTGTGTTGCTAAGGTTCACCATCTGCCATAAAACAGAGGTAGTAAAAAATACACTGAACCCAGTGTGGCAACCATTCACCATTCCTGTCAGAGCACTGTGCAATGGAGACTACGAAAGGTACACACACACACACACACACACTTTTTCTTATCTATCTAAATAGATAGTTCCATAGACTTGTGATCCATAGACTTGTGTTGCGCTGTGATGAAGTGTTTCTGTATGTGTGTGTGGAGAGGGATCATGTTTTAGTGCTCTTTGATTCAGGCACGCAGTGAGATCAGACTGCTCATAGTCATTGCATCAGAGGTATTTGATCACTGACAGCCCAGCACTAAACCACAGAGCTCCTCACTCTTGCAATGTTTATGTTGTTTCAACAAAGGACACTTGGTTTTCATTTTGTAGATATTTGTGTATGTGTTTGTTCTACACTTTTTATTTGTTGTTCTCCATAGGCCTAAATACCTTGCAGTGTATGTCCATCAGTGATTGTGTGTTGTGTGTTGTGTGTGTGTGTGCGTGCGTGTGTGTGTGTGTGGGAGTGTGTTTTTTGTGGCTCTGGTGAGGCGTTGGCAGCTGTGTGTCCTCTGAGAGCTGTCATAGCCAATCAGAACACAGGGAATGGAAGCACCTGCCACCCAGTCCCCACCTGGCCTGTGATCCTGTGTGTTTGTGTGTGTGTGTGTGTGTGTGTGTGTATGTGAGAGAGAGAGAGAGAGAGAGAGCAATAGAGAATTAAAAAAAAGAAGAAACTCCAGCTGTTGCAGCGCTCTGATAATTATTTCCCGCTATACAGATGCCAGTGGAGAAGAAAATTGATATTCCAGTTGGCATATTTATAACAGATAAATGTCCAGAATAAGAGCTTTTGATGTTGTACAGATCCTATTATTTTAGGTCCAGGCCAGCATTACAAATAATTGTGCTTTTGAAGCAATAGTATATAGTATAGTATTCCTTTCATACAACAGATCTGTAAGAATTTTATATTGAATAAAGACGATGACCAAATATTTAATTTATTTTTGCTTCACCGATTAGAATAGTCCCAAATAAAGATAAAGCACGAGAGCAAGTACGAAATTGTGTAATATGAAACATTTCCAGTGTTGGAATGCACACGAATAAATATAATCTAAATTTAAGGTGAGTGTTTTAGCACATGATTGTGATTAGTAGTTTTGCTTGCAATGTACTGGATCTCAGCTGCTTTTTGGCATCGGGTTAACAAAGTGGGTGGGGCTCCTTGAGGGGTCTTGAGAGCAAAAACAAATGAGAGCAAATTTGGTTTGATTGACGTGTAGGGAAGCCATTATTTACCCTTAGTGTCAAAATTGATCTTCGTCTTCCTGTGATCTTGGGAAGAGACAGGCACGGCGCTTAACCCTGTCAATCAGTCAAACTCCTGAGGAATTCAGCTCACAGTTTACACAGGAAATTACTGCAGGCCTCCTGGGTGAAGGCATAACCTGACGTGTCTCGGTGGTTGGTGGAATGTTCTGGAGGTTCTTCAGGTGGAATGTTCTACAGAAAAGTTATGTTTAGCATTGAAACGCAGACTTTAGTGTGTAAATTGGTGTATTTTGCCGGAAGGGTGCCTGCTTGCCTGACCTGTCTATGGGGGATCCAGGAAATCGATAAACAGGATTTAGGAAAAGGGTTTGTATGCAACATATTCTTGGATGCGGGCCATGTGAACCTTGGTGCATCTGCTACATCTGTTGTCTTGCACCAGCGCTGCACCATCCTGCTTTGCCTTCGCTGAAGGCGACAGATGGAGAGTTTCTCAATCTTCTCTATGGAGTTGCAATGGGGCTTCTCAGCGGAAGCTGAGTGGAAGTGTTCTGAGTTGGGGTCCATTTTCTTCATCTCATCAACTCATGATGTTCTTGTGCTTTCAAGATTTGATTAATGCCTTTGAGAGTGATAATCCTGCAAATGCCCAAAACTGTCTTATAAGGCCTGTTTCACAGCTCATGCATAAGCACAGATATATATTTCAGAGACTGAATTACCGTATTCTTGCTGCCTACATAAGCACCATGTTACTGCATAGCTGAAGCAGAAATGCAGCGATGAGTCTGTTTTTGCTGGGAGTAGCGCACTGTACTCAGCAGAAAATCAGAAATGCACTATAAACATATTTATCAACACAATATTTTGCGATATAATGTAGGTTTTTATGAAGTAACATAAAATAACGAAACAAAATTGCTTGACAAATAAACATCTATTGGGCTTGATAAGCAAGCAGCACTTTACATTATGTACGTCTGACTGAATCTGGACAGTAACTGTATAGCTACAATTTGGATTTGAGGTTCTGGTACGTATAGATCAATTGCCATTTGGATGTAATTGTGGTCTCTCTCCTCTGGGAAATAAGCCTTAAGTTTGTAATAATTCTAAACACTCATGTGCATTTAAACAAATAATGAGTCCAGTAACCCCGAAAATACTTTCCATATTTATTGAGATTTTCTTTATCTGTAATGCAGCAGAAGTGACCAATGCACAATGCAAGTCTGCTCCTAGATAAAATTTTAGGTTGTAAAAATGTTTCTATAACATTTCATAACAAAAACGTTATTTTGAAAGTTTGAGGAGTGTTCAAAACATCTAGTTTTTTTAATGTTTCTGCAATGCTTTTAAAACATTCCAATAACCACTTAGGAATAACGTTTTTAATGTAATATTTCATTAGAAAATCTACTACTTTTACTGCAAGGATGTTTTTTGCTAACTTTGAGGGAACTTTTATAAATGTTGCCTGTTAGCTGGGCTGTAGCATTCACACTACGGCTTATGCATGTGATGTGAATCAGGTTTAACTGACTTACAAAGCACAAATCCACTTTTGACTAATAACTAACCATGTTCAAAAACAACATTTGATTGACTGGATTCTGTGTAATTTCTACAGCTGTCTGTGTTTTGTTCATTAATTTACAGCGGTAAATGCAAAGCACATCCGGGCTTTCCGCAATTACAAGCGTGTCGCATGGTTCGGCGCCTAACTGCGTTTATAGCTATTACCCTCCAAAGCCATTTTTATTAACGAGGCTACAAATCTTGACTGCCTCTGTGTAATTGATCGCGTTAACTTGATTTGAACAGAATGAGTTTCTAATTATTCAAAACTTCAGATGTAATTAATGTTAAAATTAAACTCGCCTGTGTCCCGTCAGGTGAAGTGATGCTCCGCGCACAGCCGAGAGTACAGTCCCTGCCGACTGCTGTTTAATTCCATGCGCACTGTCTGGATAATGGCCTGTAATTGGTTGGTTTAGCATGGAGATGAAAAGCACAGTGAGGGAGTCTCTTCGACCTGTTTTTAATCAGAAAGCTTCCAACAATTCAGCTGCTGCTTCTCTCTGTTTTTTAGTCTCTTTTTATCAATGCTGCATGCGATCACAGTAGCACTTATTCACACATGACCACATGAACAGAGCTAAGGCAGTATACATGCATGCACATATACACACACATGCACACAACTTACAACCTCACTGTGTTCCTAAACTCTTTGTTTTGAATTGCAGGTCAATTAAAGTGGAGGTATATGACTGGGACAGAGATGGCAGGT
Source organism: Botia almorhae (assembly GCA_036877575.1). Lineage (NCBI taxonomy): Eukaryota > Metazoa > Chordata > Actinopteri > Cypriniformes > Botiidae > Botia > Botia almorhae. The sequence goes on from JAZGTJ010000012.1 coordinate 117,921, forward strand.
AGAGAAATGCAGACACAATATTTTGCTTTGTTACAGAGACTTCCATTATTATTTTTTTTAAATAAGAGTTTAAAAGGTATTTTCTATCACCAAACCCATCACACAAACCTATTTATTAGAAGAACATACTTTTTTTTACTAGTGAAGACAACATAAATGGTTTGCAAGTCACTGTATTTCTACTGTTTCAGTATATTTATTAACCAAGTCTGCACACACACACACACACAGAGTCAGGAGTGCTTAGTGTCTACTGAAGATCCATGCATTTATACAGTACTGTACGTGATACAGTACATAATATCTGCAGCTGGTTTACTGTAGGTGCTTTAGATGTGTTTGATTAGAACTCTGCAGAGAGGTGAACTGCTGCTTTAACCTGCAATGTGCACCCATCAGTCCAGATCCCACATGAAGTGACTCGTATGAATCCATCTGTCCTGTAATCACCACAGACAGTAAGAGTCTCTCTGCTGCTGCTTGTGTTTCAGTCATGATTTCATCGGTGAGTTCACCACCAGCTACAGAGAGCTTTCTCGAGGTCAGAGTCAGTTCAATGTATATGAGGTGAGTTCAGCCAATCACATACTGCAGGGTTACCAGTGTATGTATGTATTCAGTAAAAGTTTATCTATCTGTCTGTCTGTCTATCAGTATGTCTGTCTGTCTATCTGTCTATCTGTCTGTCTGTCTATCTGTCTATCAGTCTGTCTGTCTGTCTATCTATCTGTCTGTCTATCAGTCTGTCTGTCTGTCTGTCTATCTATCTGTCTGTCTGTCTATCAGTCTGTCTGTCTGTCTATCTATCAGTCTGTCTGTCTGTCTGTCTGTCTATCTGTCTGTCTACATATCTGTCTGTCTACATATCTGTCTACACATCTGTCTATCTGCATATCTGTCTGTCTGTCTGCCTGCCTGCCTGTCTTTTTATTTAGCTATCTATCTAGGTAGATGTTATATACAGTATATATATGGATGGATGGATATACATCATAAAGACAGTTGAGGATACAATGTGTCAGCAATAAGGAAAATCATTTAAACTGCTCAATATTAAACACACTGCTGACTGAATGTGATTATCTGTAACACTTTATAATGAGGTTGTATGTATTGACATGAATTACTTCTTGAGTGTTTGTGGACGAGAGTGAGAGAACGATAGTGTCAAAAACCTAAAAACCCACAATTCTGCATGTCAGGTTCAGCAGTTGGTAGAAAGAATAAATGTAACATCTGCTGGAGCAGATACAATAATTCATTCATAAATGTTTTAACCTTTGACTCTGCCAAGAAATAAGAAATGTAGTCATGAAATATTTGCTTGGTTACTTGAATTTGTTCATTTCTATTAGACGTGACTTATGGTGCTTTGGAAGCCAAACCGAAACCAGTTTGTTTAGGAGAGCCCTTCGTGTAAAAACAGGACTTGATAGGATGTGGTTTTGGACACACAGCCAGTGTAAAAATGTGTGTGGGAGACGCAGTGTGACGCAGAGGTACAAGGAGATGGGGAGTGTGGAACGTGTGTATATGTGTGTGTGTGTGTGTGTGTATGTTTGCACCCCAGTATTAGCCAAGGGGTGGGTTGGGGGCGTGGTGAGATGTTCTGAAGGAGTGTGACAGCCTCAGCGGGTGGCTGGAAGGTCTCTTGGGGATTGGTTTGGGCAAACAACACAGAAAGCTGTGGTACCGAGTAAGAGTAACCTCAATCCATACAAATCACATCAGCAGTGTCCCGGTTTCCCAACTATTAGCCAAGGTTGTGTGTGTAACCGACCTGAACTGAGTTTCTAAAAAGTGTTTTGTGATTGTTTAAACCAGGTATGCCTTTGAAAGTTAGTGAAATGACCAGAAAAAATAAAATAGCACTTCAAACTTACACAAACATAGCCGATGAGACACGTTTTCTCTTTTCCTTGTCCACACATCCACTCTTCCTTTAAATAATCTGCTGTTTCTAAATTTGCTTTTTCAGGTGGTGAATTCTAAAAAGAAACTGAAAAAGAGGAGATACATCAACTCCGGGACTGTGAGTAGTCAACTCGATGTCCTAATATCTGCTCTGGAATGGAGTTAAAAATACAGATATTGTTATTAAATGAAAGTACTGTGTTAAAAATGTACAGATCTAAAAGTCAAAGTATCCAGCCACAAGTCCTACAGATCTTATATTGGTTTAACTGCTAATGACTAATGAGATCTTTCTTTAAGCAAATGTCATACATTGAGAATTAAATGTACTTTATTGGCAGATTTGAAGTTAAGTGGAATATGAATGTGTATGTACTTTGAAGGTTGGTAACCCTTTAGTATGTGGACCAAAAACACTTTGAACAAGTTGCCTATTAGCTTGCACATTGGCTGTTTATTAGTAATTACAAAAGCACCTTGATCTGCATGAACATATTGTACATCCCTTAATCTTACCTCATACACTACACTTAAACACACCAACAACTGCGTTATCATGTATTTATATGCAGAAAATTAGGAGGTTATAGAGGCAAAAATTGTTGTTAATGGCGAATGTGTTTTCACTATACCAAAGTGTTACCTTGAAGGGTCTACATTATGAATTATAAATTAATTGGTAGCATATAATTATTATAATTCCTTTTCCTTTGCATATTACTCAGAAATGTCAGAATTCCACTAACAGTGTAGCACTGCATCCTGAAAAACAGACTATTGTTTACTTACATTCCATACAGTCTCATAATATCTGGATTGCAGTCAGTTTAATGACTTAACGCTGAAACTTATAGTCACGTCCATTGGATGCGTGTGTCAGGCTTTGATAAGGAAAGCAGGAAGTAATATTGGAGGTTTGGGTGGATAACAGTGATTGATGATTCAGAAAGACTCAAATTGGCTTGGAGATTGCAATCAAAACTCGAATGAATAGTCTATCACCTGTTTTTCTCCCAACACGGAAAGATTCCGGTTCTCTAATGACAACGCTGATGAAAAAGTGTGTGTGGAACTGACGGCTGCGAGTGTGTGTTTGAATAATGCAACGAGAGTTGCGGCAGATGTGGTTTGTGTGCGTACGCTGTTCAGAGTGTGTAAGTCGTCTGTTTTTTTTTTTTGTTACTCAATTACCCAGGTGACATTGCTTTCGTTCTCGGTGGAGGCTGAACACACATTCCTGGACTACATCAAAGCAGGGTATGGACAAAAATACACACAAGCGTACACATGTGCGAGCTAAAACACACAGGCACAGCTGTGCACGTTTCCATACGCACGAACACACACACTCATATCCTTAAGGAAAATGTGAGGACATAAAATTGAAGCTTTGCTTAAATGCTTATTGGAATTTCACGTGATACAAAATTCACAACATGTTATTTTGTGTAAACATCTCGGTGGACCTAAAAGGTCAGCATCTTTGTAAAGCTATCAGATTGTTATTGCAGTAATGGCGTCGAACAGCTTTTGAAAACGTCGCTGGTAAACAAGACCCAAAAGACCCTTTAAATGCTGAACTGGAACAACAAACACAGTTATTTTAGTAGTTACAGTAATCATTGGCCAGGGGTTGCCAGGTCCTCTCCAGTTTTACTCTGATGAAAGGCTTTCCTTCCACATGGAAGCAAGGATTGGGAAAACATTTCTGAGCCACTGCTCGTGATCCACTGATATCTGTGGCTTTAGAAAATATAACTCTTCCTCTGTTATCTCTGACATAAAGTGTCCGAAACTTTAAAAATATGACCGTCACAGGCCGTAGCTAGAAGTAGGAAAGCATTAATGCACGTCAAAATCCAATGTTTGTGTAATATCCTGTCTGCTATGATGCATCTTATTGAAGGTGGCAAAAATATATCCCACAAAAAATGTGTTTGGTGGTTAAAAAAATAATATAAATGGTGTCTGATAGAGCGTTTAAAGAAGGAAATGTTCTGAGAAATAAGCACTGTAGTTAATAAATGTTTGGTTGGTTATGTTTATAAACTTTATAATTAAAAAGGTCAGACACAGCAGCTTTATCAGTGCTACACCAGTACGTAATGAATCTGATAACAGCAGTTTGTGTTTTGAATGTGCTGTTATCTCCACCCTGTTGTGATCCCATATCGATCAGAGTCTGTTCTGGTTCCAGTCCCACGCCCAAAGCTACTAATGTGTTCCCATTCTTCTGGTGAGTATCGTCCAATATCTCCAGCTGTGATGGTCAGGCAATTCTGTTCAAGAGAGCAAGACACAGAGAAGCAGAGATAGACTTTTCTCAGCTATGGTGAATTGGCTTTGGTGACATGGTCTGTGTGGCTAGTATGATTAGCTAGGACTATATTGTCATTGTTATGGTATTTAGAAATCTTATGTTTTTAAGACACTTACAAAACAGATCAAAAGTTTGGAAACACTTATTTTTTATTCATATTTTTTTAACATTTTAGAATAAAAGTAAACTCATCAAAACTATGAAATAACACAAATGAAACTGGGAATTATGTTGTGAAAATTGAAAATAAGTTATATAATATATAACCTAGTTTAACCTAGTTAATACTAGGTCGAGCATATTCAGTGTAGTCACCCTTTGCCTAACTAGAATTTACAAAAATTTTCTTGACGTTTCATCACCCAGTTTCTTGAGGAATCATCCTGAGAAGCTTTTTTAAGAGTTTTAAAGTAACCCCTCTGTCCTGTGCTCTTATTGGCTGCGTTTTCTTCATTATTTGGTCCAAATCATCAATTTCACAAACATTTTTAAGTAAAACTGTACATTTCTAATAACTGAAATTAATATGTTGGCACAGTTATATTTTTGTCGACAATAATCATTTTAAACGTTTAAGCAAACAGCTTTAGATACTTAGCTGTAGCTCAGTGGTTAGAGCATGGTGTTAACAACGCCAAGGTCATTGGTTCGAGCCCAGGGATTGCACGAACTCAGGAACAATGTGTAGTATATTGCGATGTAAGTCACTTTGGATAAAAGCGTCTGCCAAATGCATAAATGTAAATGGGATGTTTCTTAACTTTTAAGTGTTTTCAAACAATTGACCAGCAGGGTATTTTTTGTATATATTTCGTATTATATTCACATGTGTGATATGTGCACTTTTTTTGATAATTGATTTGGTGGCAATTCACAAAAGACAAAAGGACAAAATAAGTCCAAAATGTTCCTAAAAGATTAAAATGCTTTAAATAATCAGTAAATCGAGAAACAGCGGAGAGACTCTTCGGCAAGTGGCAAATTCCTGTGAATCCACATAACAGCTCCCAACATATCCTGATCCCATCTCACTTCCTTTTTCTGAATAATTCACTGTTCCCTCTGTACCGTGTCTATCAATAAACTGGCAAAGGCTGTAACTGAAAGCGAGAGAGGGAAGTAAAACAGACAGTGAGAGTGTGAACTGTCTATCTGTGACTATCTAAAGACACAACTGACCTTTTACACTCAAATAATCCATATCACTCTGACATCAGCACTTCACACCATCTCCGAACACTCTGTTTCTACACCCAAACTCCTTCCTGTCAGCTTTTCACCTTTGTTATTTTTCTCCATCAGACTCTGACCTTTAATATTGACGCCGGCAACACTGAAAACGTCTGTTTGTATGGATTTCCTATCGCTACAAGTTTAGTTCTGATTCCTCTTTATACGGACGACTATATATAACCCACATTCATTCCTGAATCATATCCTGGTTCAGAGAGCGAGAGGGATTCTCTTTTAACAGCCGTGATGGAGTGAAAGGCTCTTGTCCTGAAAGCGTTAATTATACTGCGGGTCGTAAAGGTTCAGCAGCATCGAACGTCTCTCAGAGTTAATGCAAAATTTAAAGCACTTTTCCAGGGACGTTATTAAATGTTTAATTATGTTTGGAAAAAAAAGAAGGAAGGAATTGCTGGGTAGCCTAGTCATGCACATTTAAATCAAGCTCATTTTTTCGTTAGAATAAATAATTAAATACATATTCATATACATAATATGCATATGCATAAATATACATTTTATGTAAATTATATAAATATAAGAGTAATAATAAAAAGAAGAATAATAAACTTTTATTTTCTGTAGCCTTTAAATGTTGAATCTCAAAGCACTTTACAACAATGAAATAAATTCAAACATTTCAAACAAAAATTGAAAACAAAAATATGATTAAATGATACAATTTATAAATATTAATTGGTATATATTTTTCAGGAGAGGGTGATTGTTTTTAATCAGTATGTTATGATCATGAAAAAGATCAGATCAGATTGGACAGTATTTAGAGACAGAAAGGACACTGTCCTGGGACTGACTGATACATTATATATCTATATATGCATTATAGACATATAGCACTATATATGCAGAATTGTATTATTCAGGGGGTTCTCTTTCAGAGCTGAATAGACTTAAAGGTAGGGTAGGCAATTTTGGAGAGGCTAGGGATAGCAACCTAGCTTTAAAAGCATAAGATTCCACCCTTAGGAATGCATATGTAGTTTGACAGGCAAGTAGGACAACCTATCAATGCATTCGGACCGAATGCAATGATTGGAAGAACATTTTCTGGTTCTGTGCCTTCCACAGAAGATAAATATATATTCATATTTATACGACTATTTAGTGATTGCTATCAGGATGTGAAGAGACTTTCAACCAGCATAACAAAAATCATTTCTGGGAAAGCTCGCCTACTCTGCCTTTAATAGAGTTCTAGGTATGTCTTATTAAACATTGTCTCAGATGTCACTGAGAAAGATATGAGAGGAGCTATCTAGCCTGAAGTAGTCATAAGTAGATACAAACATTCAGTCTCATAACTAGATGCTAATCTACCGTACTGCAGAGATGTGTGTGTTAGTACATTAACAGCATATATTTATGACAACCATATAGCATTCATTGGCTCCAGAGTGTTAGCATGCAAATACATCTCTCTGTACTGTAGCTAATGTGACAGTCATAATCCTATCATTCCATATGATTCAAGGTTACCGTGTTTGTAGCCTCCTATAGCTGACGTTCCGAATCCGATCATTAAGATAAATGTCTTTCATATAACTGCTCCGGTCCAACAGCTCTCCGAGGTTTCTCGTCACCACCAGGGGAACTGTTGAGATTCCCAGTATAATGCAGATTAATGCACAAGCCCAGATGTTTGCGCCTGGAGACATCCGTGCTAATCGGAAAACTTGAGATGGACGAAAAAGAATGAAGATAAAGGAGGATAAACAAAGCTTGTTAATCAGCATTGTGCTGCGCCTCCACTTTCTTGCTGTTGATATTGTGCTGAGTTGGAAAAGGAGCAGATAAAATGGGTTATATTTTGGGTTGCTGCTCAAGGTCTTTGCATAAACACAATACCCTTGTGTTTTCTGTGAATATGATTTGGCGGACGACACTGTTTAATAGATGTGCGATCGTGTTTGCTGATGTATAGTGGATGTAAATACGTAATTACTGTGTGCTGACCCATCACCGATGAATCAGTGCTTAAAGAAACATCCGCAGGGATTACATACAAATGACAACCTGCCGATCAGAGTCAGGCGCTACATTTTAATCGTATTCCTTTCCGATTCCACGCACGCCGTTTTGGTGTGTTATGCAATTGGACCTGAGGATGGTTTCCTGATCTGTGTGAAAATATTTCATAAATATTCACTGACCTCCATCCGCCGTCAAATTCCCACCCAGATCCTGTTTCCCATTTGCACAGGGCGCATTCAGAGAGCGTAAGAGATTCCGTACAGAGTTCATGCTAAAAGAGGAATGCCATTGAGATTTAGATATGAGATGTGTCATTATGATATTTCACAGCGCTTTAGCAGTGATCTGTACAAGCGTTCTTCTTCCTGCCACAGCTGAACGGGTTGACTAGCATATATATTTATGTTGTTTTTATGGAACTTTAATTTTTTTTTAGATAGATAGATAGATAAATAGATGGATGGATAGATAGATAGATAAATGGATGGATAGATAGATAAATGGATGGATAGATAGATAAATGGATGGATAGATGGATGGATGGATGGATGGATGGATGGATGGATAGATAAATGGATAGATAAATAGATGGATGGTTGGTTGGATGGATGGATGATGGATGGATAAATAGATGGATGGTTGGATGGATGAATGGATAGATGGATGGATAAATGGATGGATGGATAGAAAAAATACAAGCATACAAATACAAGACTTTTTGACCCCACTGTAGGTTGTTATATGTTATCTTTGGCTAGTGTGAATCAAACTGCTTGTGGTTCAGAGGGTTATTATTTCACAGCCCTGATGGCCATTCAACAATCTGGCTATCAGAATCAGTGGGTAATCACCGGCTCCATACTGTGCCTGGTCAATGTACTGTTCTCCAGTCAGTTTCTGTGCAGGACATGCACCTGCAATCCATGGCAACACTGGAGTTCCCACTGATTTCAAAACAGAGTTCAGCGAGGTTATTCTGTATGTGGACTTCAGCCTCCGCTGCTGTTCTGTCTCTCTGATTATTGTGGCAGTTGGGGGGAAAAGTGTTCAAGCAGATGTTGAATGTGTCCGGTGGGCAGAGCTGATTGTGAGGAATGTCTGGCTGCTGAACGGGAGGCTGGCTGTCTGCCTGTCAGGTGAGAGAGGAAGCACAATGCTGGGCTGGAGATGGTAATTACACCCACCTCTCACACAGTGGGTGAGAACTCTGTGTTTTGAGCTGGAGTGTTTTAAAGCTGCAGCTGTGATCTGTGCCACAGTTTGAGGTGAATCAGAATCCATCACCTTTGCTGAGCTTCACTGTCAGATTGCCACATGTTAGTTCAGATTTAAACACTGTATTAGTCTTTTTTATATCTTCTCTCTTTCTCTCTCTCTCTCTCTCTCTCTTTCTCTCGCTGTCTCTCTCTCTCTCTCTCTTGCTCTAGCACTCAGATCCATTTCACCGTGGCCATTGATTTCACTGCTTCCAACGGTAAGGATCTCCTATTTTGTCCATATGTGTTGATTTCACAAGATCTGTTCTTTCTGCTGTTTACAGTCTGCGCAGTGCTCGTGCATTGCATTGCATCAGATGGCCAGCAGGTCTAAATCCGGTTTTGCTTTAAATTTTGTTCTGTCTCGTTCTCTCTGTGTAAACCCCAGGAAACCCCTCCCAGTCCACCTCTCTGCACTACATGAACCCCTATCAGATGAACGCGTACGCCATGGCGCTGAAGGCCGTCGGAGAGATCATTCAGGACTATGACAGCGATAAGATGTTTCCTGCATTGGGCTTCGGAGCCAAGCTGCCTCCTGATGGCAGGGTTTCCCATGAATTTCCCCTGGTACCTGTTCCTAGATATGATAGATTATGTGGATTTCACAGTCAGCTGGTGCACTGCCAGTGTCATTTGGGCTCAGGTCCTGGGCGTCCTTCATGCACAGCGCTATTTAGACACTCAGACAGGAAGTGAATGGTGTTGCTTTGTGCTGCTTGGAACATTGTTTACCACCAATTCTTGAGATATTAAGGCACATGCAAAACGTGCTGTTAGTTTGTAATATGTGTAGCATAACGTTTCCCCTTTAAATTAATCTGCAATAATAACTAGAATGTTTCTGACCATACCACTTTTACACGTTTCTAGATGTACTACTTCATTTGATTTTGATTTTGTTTATGAAATGATAATCATCTTTTACAACCCCTGAGACCAACTCACACTTTCGTAGGATTAAAAAAACAGAAGAGAGAAAAACAGAAATATAAATATGCGTATTTTCAGGTGATGTCAATATTCTAACAAAAAAATAGGCAAGAAATGTCAGTTTGACTTCAAAATGTGTAAAAGTAGGTAAAATTATCTGCAATTTTATGTTTCAAATAGAGATGGCGATAGAGAGGCAAAAGCTATGCATTGCAGATTAGTATATTTTCACAGCTGTGTCCCTACTTTTGTCAACAGCATCAGATATTCACCAAAAATTTAGTCTGTCATTTTTTAAATTCTAAATTCAAGTGAATTCTGGATTTATTATAAATATTTGACATTATTTTTTGTGTCTGATGCTGTTGACCCATATTGAGTCATAGAAAAATATTTTGTGTGAAAATGGAACCAGCAGCAGATTGCACCCTAACATGAGTGCTTTTTCAGTTTTGTGGCATGTTTTATACTCAAGAATCTGTGTTGTGTGTGTGTGCAATCAAAGTTGGCTGTTTTAGAGTATTTGTTTTGTTGTTTGTGTATATATTAATGATATTGTAATTAGTAATGCATGGGTACATTTGATGCAATGGGTAAATAAGGCTGTCTTGGCACTCATTATTATTACTCAAGCATTCATGACGTGCTTGTGCCAAACCCTCATTTCAGCATTTTAAGTCTGTTAATTAGTTTTCACTCACTCTCTCTCTTTTCCTCCATTAGCTACTCCTTCCCACCTCTCAACTTTCCTGTTTGTTCCTCTGAGATATTTTTTGCTGGAACTTTGTTCAGAGTTTTGCTTTATCATTTACATATTCCTTGAATATTACTTAGATATTCTTTAAAGCACAAATAATTATTTCATTATGAATCATAAAATGTTGAATAGATTCTGAGCACCCTGGGGGTGGTCGTCTACACACTAGAAAAGGTTCTGACAGCGTTTGATGAATTGGAATGGGTATAATGTATTTGAAGATGGAATGAACCAGTTCGAAATCAAGCAGAATTTCTCTGAATGTTTTTAACGTTATATATCATATATCAAAAATGTTATTTTAAAATTGTTAGTGGAATGTTTAAAAAGTTACAAATTTTAAAAAATTAAAGCGTTCTCATAACCCATCAGTAACATTAAAACAAACAAAAAAACTGGCCATTTTGAACATTCCTGGAACTTTCAAAATAACGTTTTTATTATTTAATTAAAACATTAGAGAAACATTCTTACAACCTAAAATTGTTAGCTGGTGTCCTCTATGTCATTGTGATGCCCATTTGAAATCAAGTATTTACTAATGTAGGATAGTGTGTAGCTGCCATAATCAACAAAGCTCATTTTTTATATTTGCACAGATAATAGGAAATACCTTGAGATGTGTAAAGTGTTTAGCATATTAAACTGAACACTCTAGGCATAAGGTTGATAAGTTTGTGTTCCCTTTTAAGAATGGTAATGTAGATAACCCATACTGCAATGGAATGGAGGGCATTCTGGAGGCTTACCACCAGAGTCTGAAGACCGTCCAGCTTTATGGGCCCACCAATTTTGCTCCTGTCATCAACCACGTAGCAAGGTGAGAAACACGCAAAAGCACTTAGAAGCATGTCGTTTACACCAGCACTGGACAGAAGAAAACTCATCTCGAGTTCGGTAGCGCGCGCGCGGCACTCAGAGAAGAAAACTTACACATGTTGCCTAAATGAGAGAAATAAGCAATTAGCGTGACTGACCTTGTTTGGAATGGTGCATTGCAGTGTTGAAAAACAAAACCGTGCTACAGTGCAGTATAACACTTACTGAAGATATAAGACTCCACCCTCTTGATTCTGATTGGTTTAGCCCTCACAGGTGGATTGAATACCAGAGCATTGCAAAACTAAGAACCCACAAGACCTCATTAATTACTGATTTAATCTGTAAAGTTCTCATGCTTAAGAGGTGGCTCTACCTTTGTGTGCTGTTCTGCCCCTGATTAATGTTTGCTTGTGTCCGAATGTCTTTTTATGTCCTAATGAATAGTGAATTAAACCAGGCCACAGTGATTGTATGGAATGTGCATTTCCTGTTAGTGACGGCGCGTGGACCTCTGAGAGACCAGGTCTCCTGTCGCAACTTTGGTCTGCTCTTTTGCATCACAAAGAGCGTTATAAGATTTTGATGAAGACAGAAGAGCTGTGTCAATAGCTCGGGGATATCCCAGAGCAAATATATATATGCATGAGACTCCGCTCCTGAATACAGAGTGTTCAATCACAATGTTTATTCTGTCATTATTCATCCACGGTGTTAAAACACAAACAGACAAAGAGGTTTTTTTTTTATTTAAGTTATGGTGACTTTGATGATACGGCTCAGCCTGAGTTATCATAGCACTGCATGTTAAGGTGTATATGAACTGATAATGTGAATCAGTGTGTTTGTGTGTGTCGGCAGGTATGCTGCAGCGGTGCAGGACGGCTCGCAGTACTTTGTGCTTCTTATCATCACAGACGGTGTGATATCAGACATGGCTCAGACCAAAGAAGCCATTGTCAATGTGAGTTATCTTCACACGGTCCTCTGTAGAATCTCTCTCTCTCTCGCTCTCGCTCTCTCTCTCTCGTCCTCTCTGCTCAATGCAAGCTCTGTTTATATTTTCGTTCTTCGGCGCCTCAATGCGTCCCCTAGCTAGTGTTTAGGAAGAGTTAAGGTTCTTTAGGGGGTCTTCCGGAGGTCCGCTTCACCACTGCTCCACAACTAATGGGATCCATCATCCATCACAGTTGCCATGGTTACCCAGCAGACTGGATTTAAAGGGAATTTGCGACTGTTTAGTCACGTTATAAAAACAGCCACACCTTCCTTTTAAGATCTTGCCTGCTGCTGTGTCTCTTCTCACCCGCCTCTTCACCTTCTACGTGTGAAGCTGAGGATCCTGGTTCTGAAGGAACACGCAGTGTCAACCTGGAGAATGAATCATTTCTTTCCTAACTGATGTGGAATCTTGTACTTTGAAGGATTGGACTCTATTTGTGAATTTCTGTGAGCACCAAGTGATTATATTGAACCATCATTTCATGGCTGCTGTGAAATGCAGCTCTTGTACTTTTGCTGCTAGTCTGTTGAAAGTGATTAGATAAAAACTCAGCACTCTGAAGTGTAAGCTCACTCTCTCACACATTCGGCAGCTCTCTGCACGCTCAGCAATTTAGCTACTCTCATATTCTGAGGGGCACTTAAGCAAAGTTAAGTTAAATCACGGACTGAAAGGTCACTCTGTCTGTTGCTGTCACTCGTTTAGGTCACGGCAGTTTTACAAATGGTTTATTGGCTGTTTTAATGCGCAAGCCCTTGTTTGTCAATGCAAGCTCTGCTATGAATGTTTAAGAATTCACAGTTAACAGTTCATGCAATATTTACAATTCTGTCCTCATTTACTCATGTCATTCCAAACCCTTATGCTCTTAGCGTTTTCTGTCGACCGCAGGAGAATCTTTAAAAAATCTTCATTTAGCTTCTTTATAATCGAGGCTCCAAAACTATTAACATACCCCACATGACATGTTTTATGACTATAAACTATAAACTGACTATAAACATATTACACTATAACATATTACACTATAGCACTATAAACACTATAAATATATTGTGTTAACAAAAAGAAAATGAAATAATAATCGTCCAAATAATCTTAAATAATGAATCTAACTAGCTAATAGCAATGCTAGTGTGTTCATGCTGTGACAGAGAATCTAAGAATACACTGAAGACAGGCAAGAGGGTCGGTGCCTTACTGGACAAGAAAACAATATAATTCACACTTTATTATTGGCTAGCTGTAAATGTGTCGCATCACACTGATCAGCTCTTATTTCAAGATCAAGAGAAATTTTGGGTAGGAAAAGAGGAAATGAGGGGCAAAGAGAAAGTGAGTGAATTTACTTCCTCTTATGAAAGAGTCACTTGAAAGAAAGAGCTACAGGAAATAGAGCAGCGCATGGATGATGTGGGTTTGTGCGAAATGTGTTTGTTTAGTCTTCCCAGCTCTATTTCTTTCAACACATGACCGCTTCGGTCCCCCGTGAGCATTACCGGAAATGCTGACCTACTTCCAACCCCATAAATATGTTTTTATAATCTCTGCCCATTGGCACCATGGATTGTGTGTGCTGTCTGCCAAAGCATTCAGACAGATGCGTCTTTCTCTGCAGGTCCCTCGAACCCAGAGCTGATTCTGCATTAGCAGCGTTTAGAGGCCCGTCCTCGCCACTTACAGAGCCTGTCCTTTGGTTTCCTACGTACACCTCAGTGTTTATTGAAGACATTGATCTTTGAATCATAGTAATTAAAGGGCTAAATCACACATTTGGTTTCATTAGGTCTCCAGGCACCACTGGTCTTGGTTTGTTGTGTGTGTGGCTTCTTTTCATCTTCTGTGCTGTGTTTGTGTGTGTGGCCCTTTGTAAAATTCCAATTCTAACTCCATTACGGCCCAGAAACTTATCAGCGTGACTGAGGGTGTGTGTCCGGCCCGGTTTATTCAACAAATTATTCATTCCTCCCAACTGGTTTTTATGGAAACCTCCAAGAACCTCAAGAGCCTTCAATGGTACTTTCATTATGTATTTGATATATTAAATGTATATTTCATTATAAACTCTGTAAAAATCCTTTCTTGTGTTGTGCTGTATGTATGTATGGCATTTTGTTCTGCTCTGCTGGGGTCATGTGTAATGTATTACTGTACATGCATTTACATTTCATTTGCAGCCTCTGGGAATAGTGAGCTTTGTTTGATATCCTGTGGCGTTTTTGTTATACAATGTCAATGGTAAGCTGAATACAGACTTTCTCTTTCCTTTTCTGATAAAGGGGATTTGATTTGTCAGTCAAGCATCAGATCAGAAACAGGGACAGCTTGCACAGGAGAGCGAATGTTGATCCAGAAAGGTCTGAATAATGCATAACGTGTGTTTTTCTCACAGAGTGAGGCGAACAGCTTTTAAATGTGACCGGTTTGACATGTTCCAAATTAAAACACTCTTTTTTTTTGCTGTCTTTTTCTGGAATATGTTTAATGAATAAAATGTGTCAATTTCATTTCGATTTGGCTGTGATTTAGTTAAGACCTTGTAAAGATCACTCTAATAAAAATACCTCCATTAAAATAAGATAGTATGTATTGCATAAAGAAAATGAGCCATATTCTTAAGGCAATTTTTGCATTATGATGTTTGTATTGTACTGTAACACATTTTTCTTCTAAATTCTAGTCAGGGTGTTTAACTTTGTATTTCAAAGCTGCAATCTGTAAATCTTGCCTCTCTATCGCCATCTCTGTTTGAAACATAAAATTACAGGTTACTTTACGTACTTTTATGTATGTTAGTCAAATTAAGGCAAACTGACATTTCCCAGGAAATCAGGGTGAGGTAAGACCATTTTGATTGTGGTCTGTACTCACTCAATAACAGATTTTTATTTTTAACCAAAAAAGTTATGGATTGCAGCTTTAAGTGAGCAAAATATGATTATGTAAGCAAAATAATGTCTCATTTATTTATTTTTTTACATGATCCAGACATGTTCTAGACAGATTTCGCTGTGTATATGTAAACTATTTACTGTTCTGTCCTGTTTGCTTCTTGAATACATTAAACCTAAATCTAAATCTAAAAGAACACAGTCCAGCCGAGAGCCAAGTTCAGTCTATCTGAGTGCTGAGATATCTGTCAAACAGACTCTCCTAATCACAGAAATCATGGGACCATGAGAACCTGTAAACTGTTTATCAGGTAGAATGTGTCTCTGTTTCTTTCTTCCCAGGCGGCTAAGCTACCCATGTCCATCATTATTGTTGGTGTTGGCCAGGCTGAGTTTGATGGTAAGATCTGAGACTAATTTCACTTTTTTAAAATCATTTCTTTCATGTTGTTCTTTGAGTTGAGAACAGTCTTTCTCTGAACCTGTATTGATTTATTGTATTGTACTCAACATCTTCCAAAAAGTTTCCAGCTCACAAACGAGTACTGAACGTTTTCAGAATGTTGCACCTAAAAGTTCTTTTAAAGTTAAAAATTGCAGTAACGTTAGACAAACATGTGTTGAAGTTATATATCATGAATATCAAAAACATTGTTCTTAAGTTGTTAGTGGAAAGTTTAAAAACGTAACAGAATTAATGCATTAACGTTAATACAACATCTAAAAACCCTGGACATTTTGAACACTCTCAGAATATTCAGAATAACATGTTTTTGCTACTTAATGGAAACATTAGGGAAACTAAAGTTGATATAAACTGAAGTTGTTAGCTGGATATCAGTATGTCCACTTTGGTTTTACTCCTGAGTGCATTAATGCGAGTTAACTTCACGGTTTCTGGATGAAGAGTCACGTAATTGGGAAGGTTTAGGGTCTTGGACTGATAAGCAGATGTCAGGCAGCAGGATCTTCACTGAGCACACAGCTGTTGAATATAATTAGCATGTCCTGCAATCTGCTATTAGTGTTCATTTTTGGCCTCTTATAATAATGGTCTTCCATTCTAGCCATGGTGGAACTGGATGGTGACGACGTGAGAATATCTTCCAGAGGAAAGCTGGCAGAGAGGGACATTGTACAGGTATGTGGCATTCAACATCTCTAATGTCTTTCAACGTTGCTTTTATTGTCGCAGATAAATATCAGTCAACATGGGAAAACACAGTGAAGATTTACAGACACAATATTTTTATAGCCCAAGCGTTGTCAAAGTAATAAATGTGTGAGGAAGTTTCTTAACGGAATAACTTTGGGTGACCTAGATTTACACGCATCTCCGATTTAGAGCACATCACACATGGTTAAAGGGTGTGTTGTTCTGAAAATAAATAAATAAATCACACGAGTAAACAAACAACAACGAAAGCTTCGACAACCTATAAATAACGAACGAGTCCACGGGGTGTTTTTGTGAACCAGCCAGGTTTCTGTTACATTGTTTACATGAACATGTTAGTTTGCAAGGACAAAAAAAAATTAGGATGGTAATAAAGATTCATAACTGTCAACTTTTAAATTTTGGCTTCAGTTTGTACCATTCAGAGACTACATGGACCGGACGGGTAATCATGTTCTGAGCATGGCACGGCTTGCCAAGGACGTCCTGGCTGAAATCCCGGAACAGTTAATCTTATACATGAAGTCAAGGGGCATAAAACCCAACCAGACTCCACCAGACTACAGCCCACCTGTGCTCAGCCCAACCCCCACCATATGAGTTTACCCTGCTTGCCCCAGACTACAGGAGACAGGAAATAACTGCTTGTTATGCCAACTTCAATCTGGATCTTTTTCAAAGACAACATGACTAATTAAATTTGAGTTTACCTGCTGTCTGGAAGAGCGGATAGTTTTCGTTCTCCTTTTTTGGAACTTGCACACTGGAGAAAAGGAAAACTTTATATCAGTGTTCTGGCCTCTGGACAAAAATAACAGGGTTTATGACTATGTTGTTTTCTTTTCACAAATCAGGCAACACTAAAACAGATTTATACATGTAAATCCTGATTAATTTAGATTGAGTGTGACTGCATTGGTTATATAATTATGGGGAAGATCGTCAAGTGAAAGCACCAATTCTAAGATCATTAAGCCTCTCAACATCAACAACAAAGCAAAATTAAGTTCTTGTGTGTCGGCATGTCAACAATACGTTTATTAAGAGTGTATTATAATAAGGAAATAATATAATTCCTCTATAATTATTTTATAGTCATCAGAGGAAGGTAAAGAGCATTCTTAGGAAGTGGGGTAAAATTAGTGGAGTTATTTTAAGTGCTTGCTTGAAATATTACACCCGTATGGGTAGTCTGTGTAGTAAACTGGTTTGGGTTTGGTTTTAGAATTTGTAGATAGTTTGTGTTATGCTGTTTTTATTTTTCCACAGGGGTTTGGGCAAAGTCTTTTTAGTACAAAAACAATTATATTTCCCATTGCAGTTTCCCGTTTATAGCTTTTTAGAGCCGTGATAAGATTTTCTATTGTAAAGCATAAAATCCAGGTAAAACCGACTGTACATTGCTTTAATATATTGTATCAATTGTATTTACGTAGTATGGACGAAATCAGCTGAAAAAACCAATTGATACAGTTGAAGCCGTTTAAAAAGTTTCAAAGTTTAGCTTTTTTGGACGCGGGTCTAAGAGAAGCACAGATATTTTCTTAATGCTGTTCGATTTGTAAACAGTGTGAATCAGACACGCATCACAGATTCAGTCATTATTCACGCTATACGTAGACTGAACTTTCAGGTACAAACAGCTCCGAAGAAACAGGTTAATTTGCAAAAATAATACCAGAGACCGTTTCCTCACTTCTCTGGAGTTTATCTTGATATACAGAAGCAGCACTTCTCATGCACAATGGCCATAAGGGGAAGGTGGGAGGGGCCTCACAGCTCACTGTTACAGATGAGATGAGAGGAGACAGGCTCTTGATTTTCCTCATAGCTGTGGCCAAAGTGCTATGAGTGATTCACCTGGTGCCCATGTCCAGCCATGCTGAACCTTTAACCTTTCATTCTCTGGATTCTCACCGAAGCTTCAAACACGTTTCTATTATTAACTACGACAGGGTTTCAAAAGATGAGAATCACATTGCATGCAGCCGACCCGCAGTACTAACAATGTATATTCTAACCTGAATAATTATATACATGCATAAAGCACAGGTCATAATGGGTACTAGCCTTACGTATGTTTACATTAAGGGTTTATTGCCCTCTTACTGGTCATAACTATGTTGATTGATAGCAAGTATAAATTAGTAATAGTTTTTTTTAGTATTGTGTTAATAGGTGAGGTTGTCCTGTTGATCTTCCTTCAATTGTTTTGTCTTTACCTACAAGGATATTTATCATTAGGAACACAACAGTGTTTAAAGTTCAGATTTATGTTATAATAATTGTTAGAAATATTAGAATTTTTCACAGTTTTGACACTTTTTCATTCAATAAAATGTTGTGTTATTTTGTCTTGATGTTTTGGTTAAGTACACATTTATTAAGATTTACATGTTTAAATTTTGGGGGGGGGGGGTATAGATTGTAAAAAGGTTAAATGTTGAACTGTTGTAATTTAAGAATCTTCAGTGATGCAAGAACACATTTTTACACAACCTGAATTTTCAACTTTTTAACCCAATACAATGGCTGTGTTTAAACGCAGGAATGCTTCTAATTAGACAGTGTGTTTAAATGCATCTCTGTCTTTCGACGCGAATCATTAGCACACGCCTGGCTGAGTTACAGGGAATGAAGTGATCCATCAATCAATTAGAAGGTGAAGATTATGTTTGACAGAGGGAGTACTGGCTAAAAACGTTTGTTTGTATGTGTTAACAAGTGTATTGATTTTAAGAGGTTATTTACTCTTCAGTAGAAATTGTAAATGGCAAGTTAATAACTAATAGCCCAGACACTGGTCAATTTCTGTCTATCTATGTTATGTTTTGTTTTGTTTTACAAAGAGGCTTTTTACTGTGTTTATTCTGTTACAGATATAGACCTGATTTCTGCTTGCATAAATGTAACCTTTTATAAATCCTCTTTATTATTCATGAAACGCTGCTGCTGGGTCGCTTGTAAATCCTGAGAACACATTACGGGCCGCCTACGAAACATATACATATATCACTATCCAGAGAATGGTAATGGGTTAATTTTATGGCATGGTGTAAATTCAGCCCATTTTTTTTACCCTACTATAATAAAGCCAGTAAATCATATAGCAGTTCACAAAAGATTAAAAATTAACAAGACGTAAAAGCAGGACCGAACGATTTAAAAAAAGAAGGAAAACGTGTACATTTGTTAAAGATGTGGCCCTCGTCCAGTGCCAACGTTCCCTTTGTGAGAAATGCATGATTGTGCCAAAATGGCCACCGGGTTCAGTGAACTGTCCTTCGTCCGTATGGCCTGTTGCTCTGTGTTCAATCTCTGCTGCTTGTCTCATTCAAACTTTTATACAGAGCATGATGCATCCCATTCTTGCTGGATTTCCTATGCTTCTCTCTCTCTCTCTTCTTCTTTACCTCTCTTTATCTCAGTCGATATGCATGGTGAGCTGTTTCCAATCCGAACAGAGAACATTGCTGTTGTCATTCCCGTGGTGTGTGAAATTTGTAATGGATTGCCTTAAAAATGACAATGAATAAAACAATGACAACATTTTTCGAGGAGATTGGAGAGAGATTATTTTTCTATGCACGAGTTTCTTCCTCATGAATAATTCATCGGCTACAAACTGTTACAGTCTATTATACGAACCGATGCAGCCTTTAATGGGAGAGCCAAGAGATTTTCTCATTAATTCATGTTAGATGCCTTGGTTGGCCCCTCTGGAGACAGGTGTGCATTTACATAAGTCTATTCACTGTACATCCTTAGGGCTTGTCACATTCATTTTGAGTGAGTTAGTCACTCTATTCTCTCTCGGCCGCAACGTTTAGTTGCTGTACATGGGTGTAGTTTTCTCTCTTCAAACAACCAAAGTAGCAATAAGGGTTATTAGCTAGTTGTCTTGTGTGATGCTGCTGCAGAAGTCCCATCGTGTCGAGTACCTGTTCTGTATTCATTGTTTATATGCGTGTACTAAATACTAAACGATTGCTTTTTAAGGCGTGTGGTCCTGTGCGTAGAGAAATGACTGCAAAGGGTAGTTGTGATACACATGAAAAAAGACCATTTTTAAGGAAAGAGATGGAATGGAATGTTAATTCACACAGTAAACAATAGAAACTCAAGCATTGTTGTTAAAAGTTTAATCAAAACTTTTTGTCTTTGCCATCAGCATTTGAATTTCCTGTCCAATCAGTGCACAGCCTGTGGCCAGCAGGTTTTATTTTTTAGAAAATAATACACTTTCTAAATTTCCCTTCCGTTCATATCCAGCCACTTTATTGATGTGAAGAGCCATGAAAAAGCCAGGGCCTTTCTTTGGTAACTTTAAAACAAATGATTAAGGCAACAGTCTTGTAACAGATGTATATATATGGACACCCATGCACAGAGATGACTCATCACCGTCTCTATAGACTCTAAGAGTCCTTCATTTAATAGCGATACTGATTGAGGCTTTTAGAAAGCATCTCAAGCTTTGTTTGTTAGTGTATCAGGCATTTTTCTGCTGTCCGTCTCTATTGCAGCAGAGATGCGGCCCCTGTGAGAGATTTGGCTGAAGGGAAGACAGGTCTGAGGTCATCAGTGTGCTGGAAACACTAATGCTCTCTGTCAACATGCCCTAAGCCAGCTTGGCTTTTAAAACACAATACAAAAAGTGACTCAAATGAAAAGCATAAGCCCAAAATAGAGAAACCAGGGAACATTTTCACAAATGTCACCTGAAAACTGGGGCATCAGAAGTCTGGAAGAAACTAGATGTTAGACACATTTTATTGCACCTGAGTAGTACAACAGTCGATTTTGTTTTTGCTGCTGTGTTTGAAATTTCGTAATATTTGTTGGCAGGGCAGAAATAGACAAAACTCTGTTTTCTTATATAAGGTACTTGATATTTACTTGTTTGTACAAATGTTGTATAAAAAGCAATATTACTCTCTTGATAATTGTTATTATCACAGCACAGCTGTGGTTACCTGCTGCCAGAGGTGCTGGAATTCTGTACATCAGCACTGTTGCCCCAGCGATATGAATAATTCACTGAACAAACCACAGCAATCATGTTGATTAATACATCTTTGTTTCAAAAGTAGACTACATACATAACAATACATTTGGCGTTGTATTCAGAGGGCAAATCAAAATACTCTCCCTAAAGGAGAAACAGAATAAAATCTGCATATTCATAACCAGAGAAACAAGCGGAGCATTTCAGTAAATATCTAATTTGTGTGTTAATTTCAGGCATATTTGAGCGAAGCAACAGAATCCATTTGCAAGTGCAGCGAGCGGTTAAATCTGTTTTTTTTTGTTTAGAAAATTTCAAAAGCTCTCCATAACACTTTTTTTTTACTTGTCGGAGAACAGAACAGCCTTACATACATAAAGGTAACTAATCTGAGTTGTGCCAACTAACCCAAAAAAAGTGAACTTTAGAATATATAATTGCCAACAACTTCAGTTTCATAAGTTCTTTGTTTGGTATTATGTGACATATGGGGTTCAACTGATATTCTCTCTTGCTTAATTCTTAGGTTTCCTGCTTTGGTATTTTCATTAAAGTTTTGTCCATTTTGAAATACAGTGATTCAATTTGATTTAAATAACATCTAGAGCTTTATACTTCAAATAACTTATTCTTTTCTCATTTATCTCTACACCCATACAGTAGGGTTATTAAATAATAAATTGGGGAATTTTGCTGTCCTGAAAATAAGCAGAAAAAACTAAAAAAAATGCAAAACAGAGAAGTATATTAATGTGTGCAACATTGACCATGTAAAAGGGATAGTTCATTTAAAAATAAAAAATGTCCATCATTTATTCACCATCATGTCATTCCAAACCAATATGACTGTTATTCTTCTGTGAAACACCAAAGAAGATATAGAAATGATTTAGTGGTTTTGAGCCCATACAATAGAAGTCAATAGATGCCACTGTTGTTTGGAGTCATACAGGTTTGGAATGATGTAGCCGAGTTAATTTGCTAGTAGTTTCAATTTTGGGTGAGCTATCCTTTTGGAAATAGGTCAAAGGTCAATGGTCAATTTGCTGTGATAACATGGTGGTTTGGGATAAAAAAAATTATATTTTTAAAAATCATGTACATTTTCCAGTTTTTCACTCAGTATGCTGGTAAATATAATTTGCTTTTGGCATTTTTGTATTTAAAAATACAATAAATATAAAACTAAATATAAGCTTTTTCAATAGCAGTCTCAGAGGTTCGGACCCCAGAGTCAGACACATGTGACTTTATTTCTTCACTCATTAAAAACAGTCTTAGTTCCTGCTCTATACTGTGGGGAGGGACCCCATGTCTGGGGCACATCAAAGACTTTGGAGTGGGGACGGAGGCGCTGCTAGACAGCTCCATGCCTAATTTAAATCCCCAGAATCCCAGCTTGGCTCACACTTCCCAGTAAAAGTCACTGTTATAAAATGGCCTATTTCAGGAAGAGGGCTCAAATCACAAGGCTCTGATTCTAACAATACTCTGACTTCCAGAGATAAGAAGTGTATTGCGATGAATTGCGACGCTGTATCCTGCACTGCAGATGTGCTGATGAGAGACCAGAAGTCATTTTGTGATCTGAGATGGCCGAATATACCGTGACAACTGCATTTACCTTGAATCTTATATATCACACATTCTCATATATTGTTTCTGAGGGTTCATGCTTTGCCTGGTTGAACCTCAAAGACTTTAAATTTAAAATAGTTTGTTGAATATAAAGTTGTTGTTGAATATTTGTAAAATATGTAGGTTATACACGTTCTGCAGATGAGAAACTGAACAAGCTTTTTGTAGCTACATAGATGCATTTGTGCTACACAATAAGCATAAGAAAATACAATAAGCATAAGAAAATATAAACATGCTTTTTGCAATTTCCAGAATTGAATGTTTTGGTGCTGTTTAATAATAATAATAATAATAATAACAATAATAATAATAAACAACTCCCCTATAATAAGACTCCTCTAGACAATATGACTGCATATGTTTTTATTGAATGGGAACCCTGTGCCCCAGTATTTCTAAAAGACTAATATCACTGGATATATGTGGTATTCCATGAGACATTATTCCAAAATGCTTTAGTTGGAATGACAGAAATGAAATGAGATAATTCTATTTTAAAATGCAGGTCAAAAGGTAGAATACAGTAATTTGGATACTGCCCAGTCTATATCAGCTTCTGTGGGATGTGAGAGTGACATTTCAACAAGAGATTTGTTTCCAAGACACTCTCTCTCCTTCAGTATAATGTCCTGGCCTCCATCTGACTCTACTGGCAGAATCTAAGATGAACTAATGGGGTGTGCAAGGAAGCTATTAGATTGGTCCTGCTGCCCTGCTGTAGACCATGGGCAAATGCATCGTTTATTTCCATTTGTTTTCTGCTTCTCCTATAGACTTCTAAGAGACAAGAGGGTTTCCATTGTGGGAGTGGGGTGGGTGTTTAGGGGGGCACTCTCTCCAAGGCTGATGGACTCCAGGTCAAGGCGTTGCACTGGTGTGAGAAAACAGTGTAAAATGCCTGAAGCTGAGCAAGTCTCCCTGTATTGAAAAAGAGAGATGAAGATTAATGAAAACAAGCTGTAAGCAAGCTTATATTTGTCATATTCCTGCTGTACACCAGCTATCAAGACCAGGTATGAGTTTCCTCTCTACACAGTCCAGTGATCATGATATTAAAGTCAAGCCCATTGCTGATTGGATAATGTTAATTATTATGAATAATTTATTATTAATTACATATACTTACATTTATGCATTTTGGCAGCCAGGCTTACCCAGAATGACTTGCAGTGCCTATACATTCATTTACTAGGTGCACTAGGTGCATTCTCTTGGAATTGAACCCATGGTCCTGATGTTGCTAACGACATGCTCTACCAGCTGAGCTACAGGAAAGCAAAAAACAATTCTCGACTCATTAAATAAATACACTACTGGCCAAAGGTACGTGGACACCCAGACAGCACACTTGCATTTAAGTTCATATAACTATTTGAATTATTAATGAATTGGTAACACTTTCAACTATTCAAGACTTTTCACTTTTTTTAACTCGGCTAACAATTTTAGGTTGTAGAAATGTTACCCTAATGTTTATATTAGTAACAAAACCGTTAAAAATGTTATTTTGAATGGTTTAGGAATGTTCAGAATGCTTTTAAACATTGTATTGGTGTTATTGCTTGGTTACAAAACACTAACCAACCAAATTTTTCAAATATTTTGAATACTACATTTTTTAAAACAGTCCACTAACAAATTAAAAATAATGCTTTATTATATATATATATATGTGTGTGTGTGTGTGTGTGTGTGTGTGTGTGTGTGTGTGTGTGTAAACGTTTTCTAAAAACGGAGAGAATTTTAGAGATTGTTAGCCAAAGTTCTGAGAACATTCACTGTTAGCTCACTGTATGATGTTGGAACTTGCATGGCTGCATGGATTTGCTCCCATTCAGACACAAGAGCATAGGTTTGTGTTCCAACTATCCCAAAGGTTCTCAATAGGGTTCTGGTCCGAGCCCCATTCTTCTAAAAATGCCTGGAGATTTAAAATGCAATCTCCTTCTAGAAATGAAGGAGATTACATGGCTGTATGCTTGATTTTACGCAGCCCTTAGTAATGGGTGTAGCTGAAACAGCCAGCTTGTTAATTAGAAATGGATGTCCACACTACTTTGGCAACCAAAACAAGTTTGATGTAGATTTGCAATTATTACTCAGCTCGATGTTGGAGCACCCAGTGATAACACAGCATTGATTTATACACAAATTTAAACCGTTCTCTCTCACTGGCTGTGATTGTGTCAGTCTGTTGTTTCCCTGTGGTGCTTGAGCCAACGCTCGGACACTATTCAAGAGCATCTTAGACTGATATAAAGATGTCTATGCTGGATCTTGCTCCGTCTGAAGAGCATTTTAGTGTGGGCTGGGCCTCATTTGAAATGCAAGAGTCCCCCTGACACATCCAACTATTCATCCTTAATGAGAAGAGTAAGTCCATACAGACACCAGAGGTGAATTAAACATCACTCCAGCGGAACAGCTATAGGACAGCATGGCTTAGCTGTATATTTCCTACCGCAGCAGCCCTAATCGTTTACCCACAATCCCTCAGTGCGTGAATACAAAGGTAAACAGAGACATTTGGACTATTCAGTTTATGCAAATGTGTATTATAGGCATTAACACAGGCTGGTGAATGCGAAATTAAACACCTCTATGGAAGGGTAGGAAAAAAACAAGGCTGATTCATTCTGGTCCTCATATTGTTTAGAATATGAGACGCCAGCATCAGTGACAAGAACTTTATGGACAATCTGTTCACCAAGTGGAATTGTTTAGATGAAACTTTTGTAAATTAAAAAACTGCTAAAAATCGGTTAGATGTTTTATAAATCAGTCGCAGATAAACCAAGCAGTGTATCTCTCTACAAAGACATCAGGGTGGTTATGTGTGTACCTAGCTAACAATTTTAGGCTGTAAGAATGTTTCACTAACATTTCCATTAAGTATCAAAAACATTAAAAATGTTTTTTGTTTATTTTGAATGTTCTAACTCACGATTCTAATTTCTAATTCTCTGTTCTAATTTAAACGACCAGTTTTATGTTGTTATAATGTTACTCCTCCATCTTAAGAACATAATTCAAACTTTTTTGATATATAATATGTAATGTGAAAAACATTCTAGTAATGTTCCTGCAAGAATGTTTTGATACCCTTGAGAGAACCTCAGCCAATGTTCTGAGAACGTTCCCTGTTAACTCTGTAACCCGTTGAAAGGAGTTTACACCGTGTCCATATGTGAGGCAGGAACATACTGTACAACATTTGAAATGAATTGAAATGAAGAGAAATGCTAATTTCATGCCTGCTAATGTAATCACACTCTCAGAGTCTAAATGTTTTGCTTTGAGAGGCTATATTGCTACTGTCTGATATTCCATTTTAACATGACCATTTGATCCTTAACATAAAACAACATTATGCAGATTCTGCCGCCTCAATCAGTATTCTTGTAGAAAAGCATCCAAGCCTACACAGGCTATTGTAAAATCAACAAGATTAATGCAGAATCATTTCCTACTTAATGCTGCATTTAGGGGGCTAGGATTGTGTTTTTAGTACTGTTACTACTCTGCCACCTTCTGGTTAAACAGAGTAATTTCTTTTTCTAATTTAAATTGTTTTTCCTTCCTCCAAGTTTTTACTTTAATGATAATGATAATATAATTGGGCTATTTTAACTGACATGTAGCGCTATGCAGTCAGCTGCTTTCCCGCTGTCAAAAGATTTTCTTACAGGAAATGATTGATTTGTTCCTTAAAATGTGATAGTGGTGCAACCGAAATCTTTATTACAGAAGCTTAGAAAATCTGCAAAACTAAATGCTAAAAACACTCATAAACAAGCTGGTTTTGCATCCTCGGTACACGAAAAAAATTTAATGAGCACATTTTGTTCTGCAACGGCAGATGCCAACAAGAGCCACAAAAAGGCGGCTGGTGATGCTATACAAGAAAACCTGCTATACATTTTTTAAAAGGCATGCAAAACATGATGATGTCAGGATTTAAAGGTGAGAAACAGTGTTCATGTGGTGAAAAGAACAGCATCAGATTGAGTTCAACAGTCATTGGCTTCAAAACAGGAACACAACCTAACAGGAAATATAATGTTTAACATAATTAGAAACAGATACTGGCACAGTGTTAAATCACAGTAACCACAATACTGTTGGTATCTAAATGACAGACAGCAATTTTAAATGAAATGCTAATGATGAGCAAGTCACAGGTGCTGCGATGAGGAAGCAATTTTAAAATTCTTTAACTCACAAGGCTTACGGCAAACAAGGTCTTATACTGATGAGTTGTTCACATTGTTTATTCTTTAAAAGAAGAACAGTGTTTCAGGTTGTTTAAATACTGCACAAAGTGCTTGTTTAATCACAAACTGCGTTATTTAGACATGAATCTCTTCAAAGCTGCTTCGAGGGGATCGCCGGCTGCTTTTGGAAGATCAACTGGAGTGAGGCGGTGCTTTTCGTGAAGGCCCCTCAGCGACGGTTCCCGTTTGAGTTCCTCTTCTGGTACAGTGAAGTTCTCCAGGAGCCACTGCTCGATCTGCTCTCTCTCCATCGTAAAAGTCAGGGAGGAGGTCGCTGGCCGCGCTTCAGCAGGAGCGAGCGCAGCTGTGGCGGCACCGCAGGTTTGGTCGTGAACACTGATGCTGTCCATCGAAAAGGACATCTCTCTAGAATTGGTGCTGCCCATTTGAGGGCTCCTCTCACTGGACACTTTTGATGGGGTTAAAGTGGGCATGTATTCGTTGTCACAGTCGTCCATGTTGTGCAGATCAGGTGATCTGGCATCTTTGAGTGTATTAACAGATTCGCTGTCGTCCGGAGGAAGGCTGCTGCCGACCGTGACGACATCTTCTGACGCGACTCGGACGAGTTTCAGCCGTTTGCTGTGTCGGCCGTTCTCACAATGGAAGGGGTCGGTGCTCATGTCTAAAAGGATGCAGTCAGAGCCTTCATCCATCTCAGAGTTTTTATCCGCAGTGCCGGTGTCTCCCTCTGTATCATCTGAATCGCCATCACGCGTGTGGTGGCTAATATGTGACCCGGGAGAATCAAACACCACTCCCCGACACTCTGCGTGAGAGGCTCTGGGAAGCACATTTGTACCGTTTGTGGAGGCCTGATTGTTAGACTTCGTCTTCATGCAGTGCTGGACAGACTCTGGAATGACAATCGCTTTGCGCTTTTTGCGAGGGCTCAGAAGAGAAGAGAAGTAAGGCAAGCAGCTGCCCACAATGGGCACCAGGGAGATGGGCCGCAGGGCAGACACAAAGTCCTCCAGCTCTTGGTAGGAGGAATGGTCAGAGTAGGGCACCACGTGGACGTTGGGGTGGGAGGATACCATGGGGCGACTTGTGGGCAGAATAGCTATGGTTGGTTGCTCCTTATTCCACGCCAGCAGGTTGGAGGCGTTGATCTCAGACTGACTCACTACACGAATTCGGCCCGCACCCGACTCAGTGGTGAAAACATCAGGGAGCTCCAGAACTCGCAGGGTTTCCAAACGCCCTACGTCCACCTCCACCCATGTCTTAAACTCCAGGGCCAGCTCCACGAGAAGGGACTCTTTACCCAGAGAGTAAAGACCTGCCAGGTTCAGATAAGCGATTACAGAACATAACACATTAAAAAGCATCCAGAAATTCGTAGGGAGATGAATCAATTTAACTAAATAATGTTTATTAAGAGATTTAAAGGATGACAGTCTCACCAATAACAACAGTGCACCCAGGGTGAGCCCTGATGATCTCTTTAATTTGCTGAGCGGCACGCTGGCGTGACGGAACGGCTCGAGTGGGGTCACAGTTTGTGTTGTCCAGATACAGCACATCTATAGTGGTGTTGTTCCTCAGACACTGCTCACGCAGCATAGACGGGGTATAGCGGAAGTCACCTGAAATAAACATATTATGAACCTGAAGGTAAAGGAACAAGATCTGTATTTTGGTAATTAGGTTCCATGAATGTTTCTACGGTTACAAAGAATTCACTATAACATTCATTATTCACAAACACGTAGACAAATTAATCAATCCTTACTTACCAGTGTACAGTATGGTGCCAAAGTATCCCTCAAACAGAAACATAACTGCCCCAGGACAGTGGTTGGCATCTATTAGTGTAACAGTCATTCGCTCTTTCCCAAGATCATCTAACAACAACATGTGGGGTTCTCCAATTTCCAAGGGACGAATCCATTTTTCTTTTACCTGTGGACCATAAACGAAGTATTTTTAACATACGCTACAAACTGTGCTTGAAGTACATACTTTACACACTATGGAATTAGCTATGGAATATGAATTCATCTGGATATTAGGTCTTGCATTCACGCGTTTGTTGTGTTCCAACTATTTTGTTTAATGTATATAAATATAAAGAGAGACGGCATCGGGCATGCGCTGGATGGTTTAACAGTATGAACTCACCTGCAGTTTAAGTTTCAGAAGTTTGGCGGTGAGGGGTGAGCAGTAGATCAATCTGTGACTCCAGGTCGATGAGAGGCCAGAGGTGTGATCCGCGTGCATGTGGGACAGGAAAAACAGACGGACGTGAAGGCACTTGCGCAGCTGCCAGCAGTCTACGGCTATGGGAGTGTACGGTATGACTTTTCCGTTCATTTTATGCTGCTATAGGGAGCAACCTATTCTTCCGAAACTGATGTACACAATGGCTGCATTTCGGTTGTTATATACGTTGATATACAAAAAGTGCGATGTTTCCAGTGTTAAAGTTAGGACAGGGACGCTGTTGGCAATGTAAAGAAACACAAAATAATCACCAAGCGCTGTTAATGTTTAGAAATACTGTCTGATGAAACAATGAAACTGGCACCAGCTTTAGCAAACAGCTAAACGGTAATGTCGTGCATTGCAAGTTGCGATATGGCAACCACATCGACTGTTGTAACGTTTAGCAAAGCTTACGAAGGCACAACATGTCAGTTAAAAAACGAAAAAATGTTATAGCTTGCCAGTTAGCTCATCCAAGTGTGTTAGCAGGCCAGTTAGCTACGCAGGTTATGGTGCCGTATATTTGTGCAGATGAGTGCCATGCTGAACCCACGCTTGGGTTTTCTCGAGTCAGTACTGTATGCGTTCACCGATTCAAACGCGTTAAGCGCGGGCTGCAGACAATCTTTAACATTGATGTTTGTTTCGGTTTTGTCCGCCAAAAAGCGCAGATGCTGTCCACGCCCCCATCCCGCGCGCGAGCTCTGCTGACGTCACTCGTTGTCGTAATTCGCGTTTTCTCGTCTTTTGTTGTAGAGCTCATCCCAAAACTGCCTTAGCAACCGCAATTACCACTAAATGTCACAATATTATGACAGGTATTTTTTTATATAAATGGAATTTTCTTTAAAACAATAATCCTCTTTATTTGTCTATTTGTTATGACTGCTGTGGTTAAACCAACCTACCATAGCTTAATTGTAGTTATATACTATAGTAACCTGGAGGAATTTTGAAGGAAACTATGATTACTTGGGTACATTTATGTAAGGGTTGTGTGCATTTTCTACGATTTCTCAATTGAATTTCAATTATAGAGCCACTAGGGGACGCTGTTATACGTTCTTATATTTAAGAAACAGTTTTATATTAACCATAGTTTATGGAAATAGGCATTATTATCTTTAAATATGAACTTAAATGCATTAAGTATGTGACCATCTTAAAACTTTACTTTAAAGTTATCCCTGTTACATTTAAATTTGACAATGTATTTATTTACGTCAAAATTTGTTTCTTTATTTGGCTCCATTACCGCTGTGATAATGCACTAAAACATTTGTTACATAACCATAACATTTTAATTACCTCTAACAATGCAGTCTTCTCTGTTGCGTACAGACTGCTGAGACCACTAGAGGTCAATATATGCTGAGAGCCTTATAATTTTGCACACATTTATTTTAAAGAGAGAATATGGGCATCACACACCAGGAAATCATTAGACTTAAGCCTGTTTATTTCTACCCAGAAACACCTTTTGGCAGCCATAATTTAGATTTTTTTTTAGTCTAATATATTGTTTAGCAAACGTGATTATTTGCAGATTAAAATATTAATTTTAAACATTATATGTTTGTTCTTGCTTTAGCATGAGAACAACAGAATTTTTACAACAACTGTCCGTTATTTGTGAGGCAAATATCACCAGTGAAGGGTTACTACTCAGCAAACAGGAAACAAATATATACACTTATCTAAAAGGAGAGTGGACTTTCAACAAGGTGTGTCTAAAACAGTTGGCCCACTACAGACATTCAGTAATGATAAGTACGTATAAAGAGAACAGTCACTGTTCCAGTACCATGCATGCATTTTCACCTCATCTCCATTGCCGTTTACTGGCACTTCAGTTAGCTTGTAATGATGATGATGAGGAGGAGTTAACTTTTCCATTGATAGTAAACTGATATTTCCTGTTTGTCATGTCTCGGAAATGTTTTCTATGATAATTCGAGTTAATTTTATAACAGCATGGGTGTCAGGCACAGGAAGTTTCCACCTCCTCATTCATGCAATGTAATACTGTTCATCACATACAGTCCATCTTATGTTCGTCTCATATTCTGTGTCTGCTGAAATGAAGTGAAAGCAAGGTGGCAGATTAAATTAGCCCATTGTTCCCGTTTACTCAGAAATCATCCATGTACAAATGATTGTAATTCCACAAGTGTTTGTTTAACAATTATGAACATACTATACCGATACATAGTGCATTACATTGCTATGTACAGAGTAAATACATGTTCGGTTTGAATGTCAGTAGGTAGAGACCTGGTATTCACATACACATGTGAGATAAAAATCCTTCAGTTGTGTCAGACAGGTCTTTAAGAAGTGTGTAATTTTTTGCATCACTCGAGTCACCCAGAAGAATTGCAAGAATGACTCGTCAGCAGTTGGTCTCACAAACCAAATGTTTTGCTAGTGCCCCAGATCCACAGTGGACTCATCCTAAAATGGCTTATAATTGTCTTTGATTTTCAAAATTGGTTAACATCCAAAAATGACACACTTCCACTTTAAAGTATTATAACTTCCCAAAAATATGTCATTATTTACTTACCCTCATGTCATTTTAAACCTGAGCTGGACAGCCCCGGGTCACAGTATACTTTCATTGAATAAAAACAGCAGTATGCACATTCCTGTTTAAAATTTCCTTTTGTTGTCCACAAAAGAAATTCACATTTTAAAACAACATGAGGTTCAGATAATAACCAAACATTAATTTTTGGGTGAACCATTTCTTTCAGAGAAATTAAACTTGAGTTTGATATTTATCAACACTCATGCCAATTTGTTACAGTTATGATCCAGTATAGCTGTATACTACTGTAATACTGAAGGGTAAAACACTATTTAGTTTTAACACTATATTGTTTTGATCATTTTTGAACCCTAAAAACTTTCGAAATTGTAGAGGTTGAAATACAATGCCTAATATCTCGGCAACCGAAAGCTTCTCTTGGTTTCTTGTCACCATATAAAGGATAAATAGGAATCCAGTGAACGTTTGCTTTATTTCCTCTGACAGGTCTAGTCGTTCTGTGACATGCATTCAGTCACTCGCATACTGTACACACACATACAATGTTGCTAAAAGGCAAAATAACCAGCTGCCTGCAGTATATGTTATTCTTCACTCCAATAGACCTGTGCTGAGACGCTCCATAAAACAGGAAGCGAGAGAAATTCAGTGAAAGACAAGAAAAACTTCCAAAATTGTACCTCCTCATTCTTTTCAGTGTTTATGACATCCCCTTCCTGTTATTGTGCACAAAGGTTCATAAAACAAACATGTCTAAGAACCTGAGAGTGCATTGCTGTGCTGTCTGTACTGCATACATTCAGATAGAACCAGTTACTGGTGATGAGATCCTTCCATATTGATCATTTTAGTCATCATGTTTAATAATAGAGACAACATTGCACAACCGTGGATACCTCATTTGTGCAAAGATTCAATAAATGTAACATTTTATTAGTGAAGTGTGTAATATGTATTGTCAAACGTCTTTCAAAAATCACTGAGGTGTCCCTCTCTGAACATCTTGAAGTGTTCTTCAAGGCTGCTTCGTAAAGCTGGTTTTCCTGCAGGTTTCCTCCTGAACGTTCTTTTCAAAGCGATCTAACGCACCCATCTGACCCTCCGTAGTCTTTTAAAAGCAATGCGGTCCTATAATGCCAAACAAGGTGTCACACCGTCTTTGGCGTTATCTCTGATTTACATTCGAAACAAACAAACAAACCAGGACTTGACAGCACTGGACCTCCAGCCCATAGAACCAATTTATCTTCCTCAGAGAACACTGGGGTGCCTGTCACACGTTATGTTCCAAATGAATTTCGAGAGGAGCGGCGGGGCCGATGTAATGGTTGTTATCCAGTCTCTCGCTCGCATAGTTCTCTGGGGGCGGGGCATCCTTGCAGCAGAAGTACTGCTTCCAGATCCTGTGGAACGCCGTACGGAACTTTTTGATGCGAAAAGCGTAAACGATGGGGTTGACGGCAGAGTTGCCATGTGTGAGCAGGATAGCAATGTAAATAAGAAACATGGGCTTCTCGCACGTCGGACAGAAGAGTGTGATGCAGTTCATGATGTGGAGTGGAAGCCAGCTGACAGCGAAAAGAAAAAGGACCAATGCTAGAGATTTGGCCAGCTTCAGTTCTTTGTCGTAATACTTGTTTGGTTCGGCGTGGCTGCTCACCTTCTTATTCAGCTGCCTGTGGATCATGTAGAAGATTTCAGAGTAGATGATGACCATAAAAAGCAGTGGGGGCAGCACCCAGCCAAAGAAGTTGAAGTAGACCATGTACTCCATGCTGATGACGTTCTCGAACTGGCAGGTGATGATGAGGTCAGGACTGAGTGAGCCGTTTTTATGTTGCAGGTTGTTTAAGTTATTCCAGCCCAGCATGGGAGTCAAGCCGACTACGAA
The DNA here is from genome assembly GCA_036877575.1 of Botia almorhae. Lineage (NCBI taxonomy): Eukaryota > Metazoa > Chordata > Actinopteri > Cypriniformes > Botiidae > Botia > Botia almorhae. The sequence goes on from JAZGTJ010000012.1 coordinate 151,786, forward strand.
GGCCACCATCCAGCACACAAATACTGCTATTCCGGCTCGTTTAGGAGTGACCACACGCTTGTAGCTGCAAGACAAGAACAGTACGGAACAAGGTTGTCATTGCAAGTCATGAATCTGAAATGTAAATACATACATTATTTTATAGCAACATCCATAACATCTTAATCTGTAATAAAAACACGCATGTCCACAGTTTATGTTCTAGATATTGTAAATACACTGAAAACCAATCACCTGCATTCAGTGATGTCACATTGTGTCTTTTAATGAACAGAATCACGGTCCCCTTACAAAGCTGTTTTTGAATTCCTGTGTAAAGGCCGTGAATGGCCAAGGTCATGTTTAAACACCTTTGTGTTACTTCACCTGCTGTCTAACCTGAATCAGAGCCAAACTGTGATAAAGCACCATCACCCGTAAGGTAGCTTCAGTCACGCCTGTCCTCCACCAGGCAAAGCTGCCGCTCCTGCGAGGTGCCTTTCATCCTCCAGTCTAGCGCTCTCTCCAAACTCCCTGTCTTTTGTGTGGCGCATTAAAACAAAGGCACCTTTGATTTAATGACAGACTTTCAAGTTCCTCTGGATCTGTCTGACTGACATTAAGGTACTCTAAGTATTTGTTGTACATTTACATACTGGTTAAGCTTTTTGACCATTTATAGACATTGTTTCCCAATTATTTTTCTATGTAGAATATGTTTCAAATTAGTTATTCAAGTCCAATTTTTGAGATTTTCATTATATTACATTATGTATGTCTAATATTAGGCTCAAACTACCCAAACAGACACGCACAACTTGGAAGAGATAGACAAACATTCATGACCTTGTTCTATGGTTTGTTTTTATGGTTCTGCATTATATCTCATCCATAGCACACAATGACATCATCTCAGACTCAAACTCAACTTTTCTGTCGCTGTCTATAGCAATTTAACAGGATGGCACCGGCTCTCCACCCCTTTCATTGAAAACAATGCGTGTCCTAGTGGGTAACCTATCCCAAATCTTCCACTTTTGCTGCTATCTGTTTGCTTATAAAACACATCTCCTCACTAGAGGCCAAAAGTGTTGGGATGGATGTTATGCTAATGCGATGTACAGTACAGGTCACACTGATCAAGCTGGCCAGATCACCAAATATTCCCCTTGTTTTTTAGTTTATTAAAAATACAGGGAAATACATCTGGGAATTGAACGTGAGACTCTGTGCACTTAGTACACTACTGTGAGAAAGAAATAACCCACAAAAAGCATCTTTAAAAATGGAAAGACTTTAGTTTTCTGTGGGACAGAGATTAACCCTTTGCAGACTGGGTCCGTGAATATGATACAGCTAGAACTGCAGCTAGTGTGAGGGTACTGTGCATGTGTGACCTAAACAACAACAAATAAATGGGCCCCTGTGGTAATTGAATCAGGTGTTGGTATTGATCTGGGCCAGTACATTTATTTAATGGACAGATTTATGTAACGTTCTGAATGTGATGTAAGCAGTAAGGAAGTGCATGAGTCATTTTATGTCATTAGGTCATGAGTACATGGCCACCTCCATCTGGCTATAGCCTTAATTAATCCAGCAATCTGGCAAACTAGTGGCAATATGATTCATTAATTTTTAATTATTTTTAAAAATAGCGTTCAATTCTGATTGTGTTAAACAGAGCTTTAATTCTGATGAGTACGCATTGCAAATGAAATGCAAATTAATGTATAATATACATACGTCAAGACACACTTGGTTAGGGATATGTAGGTTACACGGTTTGTGTGTGTGACGGCATCATTTATAGGTATATACGTTCCATAAATACGTATATATTGTAATATGTATAAATGTGATTTGAATATTTGCTGTAGCGCAGTAGCAGTTGTGCATCAGAGAGAAGGTAACTTTACCTCGTTGGGATCTTGACTCTAAGGTATCGGTCAATAGCTATAGCGAGCAAGGCGAGAATTGAACTTTGCGTCAAAACCAGCACAGTACAAGCCACCAGCAAACAACTGTAGAAGTGAGTTTGAAGTCCGATACTTATAGTTATCGCCAACGGTATGACCAGCGCTCCTACCGCGATGTCGGCGAGTGCCAGGGAAACAATGAAGCAAAACGTCGTGTCTCTCAGAGATTTGTTAATTTTGACCGCCCAGACCACCATAACGTTTCCCATCACTGAGGATACGGCGATCACCACCTCCATGCCCATGTAGAGGGCTTTGGCCGCGGAGAAGTCTTCGGGCATTCTTCCAGTCGACGAGAATCGATACGAAGATGAATATTCACGCGGGTGTGCAAGTAATGTGTAGTTTTTTTATCTGTAGTCCACAGAAAAAAAGATCTTCCAATTAGAGCGATTGTCCCTTAAAAGAATCGACGTATCCCACACATGTCTATTTACAAATGGAAATGATGACGAAAAGAATCGCACAAAAACACACAAGTGGGTCACAAAATCTGTATATAATCTCTGATATAATATCGCTCCGTTTTCGTGTGTTGGACGACACCTCTTTACTAGATCCACCTGCGCGACCCAGGCGCGCATCACTTACACATCCAGTAAAAAAAAAATATTCTTTTGTCACCTGCAACTCTCAGGCAGTTCTCTGGATGTCCATACAGTGGGGAAATAATTAAAACAGCGCACCATATTTGTTGTTGGAAACGCGTAAGATATTGTCCAGAGCGCAGCGTCTCTTTCCAACACTCGAAAGCTATGCGGTGCCCCAGAATAGCTGTCGATGGGTAGAGCCCTTTGTCTCACCCATGCTTACCCACTTACCAATGTAAAGCACTTTTTGGAGATAAATACGTCCAGCTCATTCGTGTGGATTTACAGGCTCCCGGGCGCTTCCAGAATGTCAAACCCAGAGGTCGTTCCGTTTCCTTTTCAAAAGAGAAAAGGCGAACCCCACCATCCCATGCAAGGCGCTGTCTGTTTTGGTTCTCTCTATGTGTATGGCTGAACAGAGGCTTGCCTACTTTCTTTTGCAGAGGGTCCGAACTCCTTTTCTCATTGTTGATTTCGTGCAGGCTACAATCTGAGTGACTCCGGTATGTCGCTCAATAGAAAATGTGAGGCAGACGGTGCCCTCGTTTATAGTGTAATGTTAGTGCGCACTATAATAGATATGAGACACCATTGCACCCATGAGAGTGGAGGGGAGCAGGTGATGACTGTGTGATGAGCAGTGAATAATTTAAACACTTAAACAACGCCCCGTAAAAAAATATGAAATCTATGATGAAATATAATAGTATAATTTCGCAAATAGCTTTAATAATCTACATGAACTTAATGTGCCAAATATGGTACCCATTTAAGAAAATCACAGCACGCTTCAGTCAACCCACAAATAAATCCAGTCCAGCGAAGTGAGCCAAAATGTGGTGTTTTACACACTTTGCAATGTCCTTTTGATGTTAAAGTTGTAAATGTGTCAGAAACACAACCGTGTGAGTTGGCCTCATGGTTAAATCTTTGCACGTCTATCCACAGCTGTTAGATGAATCATAATGATGTCTTCTGCCCCGGCTAAAGCTCTCTCTGTGCTTTCAGTCTCTTCAGGATTTGAGTGTGAACCCGGGCACAGGCAAGACGAAGCACAGGCTTCGTCCACAGTAGATGCAGGTACCTTTCAGTGATTTAGCAAGTAGAAAAATTCATGGCGTGAAAAAGCTGCCTGCACCACAGTGACAGTCTCATTTCCATATGAGAAAATTCTGGATGATCCATCAAGAGCTGTGAAGTCGTCCGTGCACTTCACATAGAGTTCCGGCATGAGATTTATCCCGTCGGTTCTGGGGAAGGAGAGGCCACATTATTCTTTAAAAAAAAAAGAAAAATACCACCCGATAACATGAAGGCCTTCTATATAATATTTACCATCCTGAAAAAAACAAGAAGCTGTGGCAGAACACATTTCATTTTTTACGAAAGTGAAAAGTATTGTTTTACTTAGAACAATTTTTGTTAGAAACTATTTCTTTTATATCTTTTACATCAGAAATAAAAAAATTAAGTTAATATTAAAGTTAGTATTATGTATTTGATGTCCGTGGTCCTAAATTTGGGCTCATGTCTATTTTCTGTAGGTTTAACAGTTTTTAACTGAGCACTAGGGGACAGTATCTATAGTCTGATCAGTGCATAGCTGCATGCGTAGTAACTGATTATTCACTAACCATTCAATGTCTAAATTTAATGTCAAGATAAGACCCTTTTCATGGCTTGGTTTAGCAGGTTTAGTTTACATGGGAATTGTGTTGTTGGCTTAGGAAAGTCCAGATGGTGAACAGCTTTTTACACAGCATACAGTTGGCACTGAGATACCAAAAGCACAGCTGACCACGACCACATGTACACACTCAAGGGATAACAAAAGTAATTAACAATCAACAAACAATCAAACAAGAAAGCAGGATACCTGGGAATCTGGGATGGATAATGATGTTTACTTTCTCCATGTAGGATTACTCTGGAAAATCTGCCAGGCTCTTATTTAAAGCCGTTCCACTGTTTGTTCGATTAGAGCAAAGGTCAAAAGGTCACACATCAGAGGATGAGAGGTCAGAGAATGAAGCAGAGTACAAATTGCACAATGGCAAAGGTGACAGGGCAACGACATTATCTGCTAATCACAAGACATTAATAAATACAGCGGCTTGTATCAAAGAATCATGACCTGCTTAGTAACAACAACAGACAAATGCAGCCTGCTTAAAGTGCCCAAACAACAGTAGTTTTTGTCAATACCAGACACATTGTTTAAACATTTGCTTGACCGTTGACCAGTTTCTCTCAGATAAAGGAAACAGCAATCACCTTCAGGCTGACGGTTGAGTACACAAACCCAGTGACTAATGACTAACACGTAATGAGCGTTAATGAAAATCTGGCCTCTTTTCTGAGGAATACAACAGATATTCACCGTTGGCAAATGAAGTGGAAATCCACATTATATTTTTACACGGCCTGACCACAAGCTTTTCACAAGAATGTCTTCAGTTCACCTCGAATATCCTGAGCATTACAAGCATTTCTCATGCGCCATAGGGCGGTGTTGAACCCTTAGCAGGCACGGATTAAGTGTTGTCCCTGAAAGAAATACAGCTGAAAAATCTGGTGCGGTAAGCACTTTTATGACCGCAAGGCCGTTCCTGTGGGGCTCATTTGTGTATATTTTTTAATGGCTGAGCCATTTTTGTCCACGTCCATTTCATCTACGTGCATGTCTAAAATCTCTGTGGTTCACAATCAAGACGCTTGAAAGCTTTAAGGATGCGTTGTAGTAATTAGCCAGACACTGAGATGTGCTTTTGTTTCTGTTTCTCCCGCTTGCATTCACTCCCTAAGGAACATTTGCTGTGTCCACAGCTTGAATACAGCACTGTACTCTCAGTATTTGCTTATTCACCCTAATGGCCCTCTCGCGGTGTCCGTGCTGCTGGGTTTCCTTTTGGCAAACAAATGTGCTTTTGCACTGCTACAGGTGACATTATTAAATTTGCACTGACTCGTTCCATCCCAGTCTCATTTACGAGACACTATTTAAGACAAAGAGCCTATTCAAACAGACCACTCACTATCAATGTAACACTGTTTGACTTTAAAGGCAATTATCAATTATGCTATGATGGATTGACTCTTACATGTTGCTAAGGAGACAAGTGCCATATAGCCAGGCAAATAAATAAAGCTTTACCATTCAGGCACAAGTCAAGGGTTTCTAAAATTTACACTATTGTTATAGCGACAAACAAATGTGTGTTTACGTAGCCAAGGAAACTAGCGTGGGCACCTTACCTGCTTTATAAAATGCTATTTTTGATTGTTAATGATGTCACTTGCTTATAGCTTTGTTGTGCAGTAATCTTTAGCATAATGTTCCAAAGCTGTATAAGGATGGTAATCAGTTTAATGTAATGTAGCCTTTAAAAATGTTTAAGGCATTACATTACAAAGAAAATTGCTTTACACTCTGTGTTTATTATTGTTAATTTACTTTGGAATGCCCATTAGCACTAACTGTAGAAGTGGCATGTGATGGACCTCTGAAAAGGGCAGGTAAAAACCCATATGGAACAATATTTATGCTAAACTATCAACAGCAACAAAAGTAATTATTGGCTATTATTAGGTTTATTATTATTAGATTGCGAGCGTCATAGTCATATAGTGTCAGAGCCCCTCATGTCACATTCTCTCTGACTTTAGTCATTAGCTCCCTCACGTTCATGCTGTGTTTTAGCACCCCAGTGAGAACACAGTGAGATTTTGATAAGTTTCTCATCCGGAAATTTTTGAGGATTTACTGCCTCCCTCACCCCTTCCGAGAAAATGTACCTGTCCTATAGATGGATGGTGATTCATAATAAAGCGAGCTCTGTGTGCATTATGGATTTACATAAGGCAGTAAAAATAAATGAACGTTTAATTACACATTCAGACTTTTAAGGTGAAGCCTCTGTAAGAAGCACAACCTCTTGAAAAACTGCCAGATTTCTCTCTCTCTCTTTCTCTCTCTCTCTCGCTCTATCTGTCTCCACAGAGCCAGAGCAGCTTGTCATCACGCTTCTAGATTTTTAAAGCTGGAAACATCAGCAGATGGTCCCACAGCACGCCCACCGCTAGATAAAAAAATAGATCGCTGAATTTCTATTAAGCCGAAATGGTGAAAAAGTGTCTGGACATGCTTTCAAAAAGAACATTTACGCTTGCATTGTCAGATTTAGCACCAAAGGGCACTGGAAGTGTTTTTAAAGTAGGCCGATCTTTGACAAGTTCCTCAGTTTCTTCTCATAGCTGTACCACTGTATGTGAAGTTACCATTGTAACACACCTTAGCACACCAGATACCTGTGTTCTTATGTAGCTTAACTGGTAGAGCATTGCATTAGGAGCACATAAGATTGTGGGTTCGATTTCCAGGGAGCACGCACACTGATCAAATGTATAGCTTGAATGTACTGTAAGCTGCTTTGGATAAAAGTCTTTGCCAAATGCATGGATGTAAATGCCTGTACATTTGGTGTCTAGATTGCATATTCAGAATGAGGCTGTAGGTTAGTGAGTTAAATTATTAATTCATGTGTTTTTATTTTATCATGTTTCCCCCCGGGTCTATTGAAATTTCAGTCATGTTCTGTTTCAAATGGCCAATTTTCCACTTCATTCCGGCCATAACAGGAAGCCGGATGACATGCTTCTCAAGGCTATTACGGCACTCAAAACGAGGACTTCATTTCTGAGCTTCATAGAGTTCATGGTTGGGGGTCTATGAGAGAGCAGTGTTTCTTCAGCGGCGCAAAGAGAGAGACTGATGCTGCAGGCCTCCACGCAGAGCTTCGTTATCATGTCCATTCAGCATGCAGGATTATTGCCCTGAGGTCTCGTTCTTTAATGTTGCCCCCTGAACTTCTCTTTTACTTCCTTTGCTCTGTCACATTATTCTTCCTCTCTCACTAACACACCCAAGGTTGAGTCACACAGACACGCACATTCTTCCTCTCAGTTCATGAACATCAAATATTACACTTGGTATTGTGCAGTTGTTATTTATTTATATATAGTTATTTATTTTATATAAATAGCGTATTTCACAGTTTTGCAGTTTTACAGAGTCAAGTTTTAGAAGAACTAGTTAAACCGTGAAAGAAGTGTCGAATTTTGGAAAAAGAAGAAAAACTGAAAAAAAAACTGATTATGAAAGGACAGAAAATAGAGTTTTGCAAAAATCCCATAATAATGTACGTTAGCATTAATAACTGGAAAGATCAAGTAAAATAAGTTACGGCAAGTATTGTGTGGTCGGTGCTGCATAAGCTAAAGGTATCCGGTGTGCTCAAAGTCTCTAAGACCTGTAGTACTTTATCGCTAAGCATTCCTATTCATTGGCTGCTGTGGAACTCGCACTGAATGCTGATTGGCTAAGCCCCTCACTAGGTACCATGTCTGTGTTGCTTACAAAATTGTCTTTCGTCATTACATTATTTCATCTACCTCTGTATGTCCATAAGAAACATTGTGAAACCAGTTGGTGTAGTTACGGTATCTACCAGCAGGGGCTAACTGGCCCATGGTAACCATGCAGCCAAACTTACTTACTTATAGAATCTCCAAGGCAGTGCCTCCAGTATTCTTCTTATAAAGACATAAACACACCATGTCGCACACTACGAGCAGATTCATTACTTGTTACCCAGCAGAGGCGTGCTGCTTTGTTCGCCGTCATACCATTCATTTTAGAAGCAATAAAATAAGATCGAACGGAACAACAGAATGGGAACAACTTAACAAATGCGTTCGTGATGCTTAGCAAACTTATTAGCGGAAGAAGAATGCCTCAATTAATAAGGAATGCCAGGTGCAATGGAGTGCACAGTTCCTGGGCTCCTGGAGTCATGTGGCGTCTGTCCACATAAACAGACCAGTAGCACTTCAGTGAGAGAAGTGGCCCCTGCAGATGACCTGTGGGACATTCAGCAGGGAAGAGGCTATTATTAGAGTGTGAGAAATAGAGAGATGTGGGTGTTAGATAGAACGAGAGACATAGAGAAGGAAGAAGAAACAGCGTTAAAAGACTGTACAGCAATAAGAGGAATGCAGAGGAGAAATAAGAGTGAAAGTAAAAGGACAAAATGGTGCCTGAGAGTCGGAGATAAAGACGTGCTAAAAATGTCAGAAGATTAAAAGAGCACAAAGGCAAACACAGCTGTAAAGACGCCATTACTGTACATACTGTAAAACTGAATGTGCATGCGTGTGTGGAGGCCATCAGAGTGAGAACATGAATAAATTATTCCAACTCATATGAAGAGTATTTGCTCTGCTGCGTGTGTGTATTCCAAATAATGAAAATACTTTTCTTTACTTTTTGGGAGAAAATAGGTCAGATGTGTTCTGGTGCGAATGGTGTGAGGAATTACATTGTGTTCTGAGTGAGATGAGACGACGAGGGAGATTAGAAAGTTCTCTGGCAAACAGTGAGCGTGGGTTTGTGCCATTCGGAGGAAAAAACACATATTAATGTTATCGCAGGCCCCTGACAATTTAGAGAAGAGAAAATTAAAGAAACGAAAGAGAAAATGAATCCTCAACCTGGCGCTGGATTATCTGCATTTGCAGGTATCCTGATAATGAGTGAGGCCGACAGCATACTGTACACGCACACACACAGACACACAAACACACACTCCTCCCCCACCTCACTGCTGAGGCTGTAATTCCCTCATGTATCAGGTGAGATGCAATAGCTGAGGTAAAGCTCCATTTGATCCTTATATGCTGTGCTGTAAAAGTTATGATTGTGGGGAAAAGCATCTAAAAAAACAGCCAGGTCTAGGGAGGATAAGTGGTCCTGTAGAACTCTAAACCCGGTGTCTAAAACCCAATTTTGTGAAATGAAAATGTCTGGCTAGAACCCATTTCAAATTTAATTAAAGCTTGTGTCCTTTTAGCACAGAGAAATTAAATTTTCTCTGTGCCTCACGCCATCTACATTTACTGAAGGCTGCTAACAAAACAGAGCTTTTAGTCTATTACCACCAGCCCTTTTCACTTATACACTTTCATTTACTTCATTTACTTCGTAATTTACAGCATGCGTTTGGATATTTAAGAGGGTAAACAGAAGTAATGCGTTGTATCAGTCTGTCCACGGTTCTGCATGACCTTTACAACAAGCCATTCGTGTGTGTGTGTGTGTGTGTGTGTGTCAATGTATTTACTTTGTGTAGATGCATTCACGTGTGTTTGTAACATCTTTAGGGACATTGGGACATGGTGTTGCATTATTTATTACAAATTATAGTTGTTTACACGTCCTCACCAAACCCCCCACCACCACCACCCCCTCCCCTTTTGAAAATGGCAGGATATGAGACAGATCTGAGCAGAGCTTTGAGATGAGTGCTACTCTCAGGGCTGATTGTGTTTTTGAGAGAGTGTGTGTGAGAGAGAGTGAGTGAGTGAGTAAGTGAGAGAGAGTGAGAGGTGCCGCTGATGTGTTTTGCGGCGCTCGGTTTCAGCCTGCGACTCATGATAAATTGAAGCAAAATATGCAGCCTCACCGTGGCTTCAGGAAACACAATCAAAATGGGGTGGTGAATTCATTGTCATCGTTTATGAAAGAACGAACGAAACATGTATGAATTATGCATTGATTTAGGATGGCATTGTGCTTTCAAGACACTTGAAAATTAAGCCCACATAAACGAGGTGATGTTTGTGTTACGGCACAATCTATTTCGTTGATTACAGATTGCTTTTTTGACCGTCTGATTGATTATAGTGTTTTCTCTGGGGAAAATAGACAGAGACTGTAATGAGGATTTGAATAAGCCTGAAGTAGGACCTGATCCCTGGCTAACCTCTTTTTCTCTCTCCAAATGCCCTTAAATGGCCTGAATTACTCAAACAAAGAAGAATCAGTTACAAATAGAGTCTGATGAGTCTGATGCCTGAGAACAAATACACAGGCAGATGACCTTCAGTAATATTTCTGTGTGCTTAAAAGGGATTCCTTGACCTCATCACCTCATAAATGCCTCTAACCTCTCAGCACTTTACCTTTACTGCCATCGCTGCAGACTCTTCATTCACCACACTAGAGTGACAGCTTATCCCCAGAAATGGTTAATTGTCTCACATTGCATGAATGGTACATCATACAGCTAGTCAGTGTGCATCCTGTCTGTTTCCATGACAACTGCAGAAAGCATAAACCCTGGGCACGGTTGACCTCACATGGTTCCTGTTACTCTTATTCCCTATAGAGGAATAAATTGACACTAGGCCTGGAACATGATGACCCATGTAGTATGACCCATGTCATTTACCTGCCAGTCCTGCTGTTTTCTGCTGCATCTATAGCAACCTGTGAATGAAGACAAGCATGCAATGCGATGTGGGTTGGCGTAGACTCAATTAAGCTGGTTTACAGACCTATACTCAATCTATTGTTTGGTTAACAACATACAAATATTTTCTTCTGTGTTCCTCAGAAGTAAAAATGTCATACAGGTTTGGAATTACATGAGGGTGAATAAATAATGGAAAAATGTTCATTTTTGGGTGAACTATCCCTTTAAATGTTATTGAAAGTTACTTAAAGCTAAAACGTATCGAGCCAATGTTTTTGTGTCTTTGGCTGCTCAAGCTAACAATTTTTGATCATTTTTGTTTAGACAGTGTTTAGAAAACCAGACAATAAATGGTTTACTTATAGTTGTTTCTGCACATTAGACAAAAGAAGGTATTTTTACACACATCATCCAATATTTTAACAACAGCTGCTTTGGGTTCTTTGTTAATACAGACATTTGAGCATAGCCAATGCAAAAGCATAGGGGAGTAATGTTGGTGTTCAAAAGTGATTGTTTTTCTGAAGTGCTTTTAAGGGTCAGTCACCCCAGCAGTTACAAATTACTCTTTAAAGAGCAGATCATCTAATCTCAAGATAAGTGTTTCCATTATGATAAGTGTTTCAGAGCAGTGTCCGTTTTAATTAAAGCATGACTGCAGTTTTAGACACGAGCTGTGCTGTATTACATGACAAATGAGAAAGGAGGAGGAATCTATGGCTCATATGAGCATACAGGGTGATGATATCCCAGCATGCAAAGCTGCTGACACTGACAGTTGCAGAACAAACTGTGTGAGCACGCGTGCAACGGAGACCAAAAATAGCTTTCGATTTGATTAAGCCTTCCTGGTTTCAGTTTTCATACCACAAAGCTGGCCAAAGGTTAAAAGACATGCCTTTGTCTTAACATTGTTTTTTCCCCTATTCTAAAGCTAGAAACCGTAAAGAGCAGCAGGGGAAAAGCCTCCAAAAATAGGATTTCAGGTCCCTGACATCGATCAGATCCTCTCATGGTCTTCAAAAGAGGCTGCTGACTTATAAGCCAAAGGGCCAGATACAGGGGCCTAAAATAGCATGTAAACACACCACACTAAATGAATACATTGTATTATTCTTGTATATACATCAATCATCAATTAATCTTATCTAAACATCAATGCAAATTACATTTATTTTAAGCGCTTCTTCAAGCAGAACATTCCACCAAACGAAGATGGTTTTAAATAATAAAACAGTAAAGATACGGTTTAAAATGAAGACAAAATGTATAAGGACAGATTTTAGTGGAACGTGTCGATGTGTTCCACACCTGGGTCTACTTTGTGTGCACTTGTGTGAACTTGACGGGAATTGAGTTCATACATCCATTAAAAATCACCTTGAGACCAGTTGGTTAAAAGCAAACACAAAATAGGCTTAGAAATTGAGGCTAGTTCTCAGAAAGGTTACCGAGGCCACTTGCTTTGATAGTTTGCATTTAATGCGGAGAACTGTATTGAACCGCATGTGGCTTTAGGAGATGCTACGAGACTGAACGTTTATTAATACATACTATAAAAAAAGTAAAACACAATGATGGTGATTTGAAATAAGTGTAAATTCTGTGCAACAGTCTATTATCAGAGGGCTACACTGTTGTGTGTTTAAAAGACTAGAGATTTAAATGTCACGTCGTTTGTGTCTTATATTGACATCACAGTTCTGGTTTCAGAGGGAGTGTTTTACACACAGCGCTAATCAATGTGCAGTATCAATGTGTAAACAGCGTCTTGAAAAACAGCCACATTTTAGCTGTTCATTTCATACATAGGAAATGGATCTCTTTAGAGCAATCTCTTTAAACGCTTTTGACTATATGGCTTGGCTGCACTCGGCTTCCTCTATTGAATCAGCAGACAGATACTCCTCCCTCCAATGGGCCAAACTGGCTGTTAAGCCCGAGTCAAATAAGACAGTCTGTTCTGTTTTCAGAGTGTAATAATTCAGACACACCATTGTCTCGTCTCCTATACCTCATTTTACTCTACGGACCATTTGCTGTTGCATTTCTTTTTTGTTTTGTTTCAATAAAGACGGCGGCGGCATCAATTTCAAATTTAAATTTCCATCTCATTAGATACTGTGCATTTAGAACTACAGCTGTGTGTTCCACATTTTTTACAATGATGTACTAACAATCTTCTCTTTCTGGACTCACACAAAGACAACAGTCACACAAAGTATACGTTATTAATATAGTATATATTGTACAATATTTATATAACCTATATAGTAGCCTGTTCATACATTTTTTGTTTAAAATGAACAAAAATCAATTTTTGGGCAAGTACATGACAGATTAGTGTTCAGCACAATTCTCAGTGGTAAGATTATAACAATGATTATTAATTTAAGCTGTCGGGTTTGATTATGTGGGATATGTCCATCTGTAAACAGAAAGAAGATCTGTTTATGATATTTCATGTCCAGGTACTGTAGATGTCTTATATAATAATATAAGAAATACATGATCTCTGGCTGAATGTTAATTTCGTTCTTAATTTTAAAAACATGAGTACATCATTACCTCGCGCATCCCATTTGCCCGTTTCTGCTCTGCCTTTTGTGTCTTTTGTGATTGGATGCATTTATTTCTGTGTGATGTCCTTCTGCTCTGAGACATCAGCTTTGAACCTTTGTAATTAGTCATACAGGTAGTTCATAAGGATGCATGTGAATAGGCACTGAATAGTTCGGTATTCGTTTGGGTATTCTTTGTGAGATGACATCAGAGCCAATTTTAGTGATTGAGGCTTTATTCAGAGCTGATGTCCTTTAATCCTTTGGTGCAAATACATTCCCTTGATTTGAAAATTGGTAGCTCATCCTCTGGAGGATAACAGATTATCTGACTTTACTCTGCGTGGAGTGCCGGCCTGTTGAGCTGTTTTTGTTATTGACATCACAAACTAAATACAGAGTGGATATTAGATGTGTCACTTCAGTTAGTAACAGTAGATATATGAAGTTTAAGCCTTTATTAAATGGCTATTTTAAAAGTAGGCCTTCTCCCTTATTGTTTGTTCAAGGGTTCTATTGGAGGAACCTGGGAATAGGAAAGAAAATTAATTATTGCTGTATAACGTTCTTTTGTTTCTATATGGTTTTTTGGAGAGAGGTTCTTTGTTCATTGTATGTAAGTTATTTTATGTTCCCTCATATCAGCGTGTTGCCTTCTGTGTTTGAACGCATCAGCACAGAGGTTTCTGAACAACTAGAGAATAAAGATGCTCACTGTGGAATTTAAAAAGCCCCTATGGCTGTTTTTGGCTCTAACTGGAACCTTTTGTTTTTAAGAGTGTACTTTACAAGATAGTGTTCCTAAAAGGACTATGTGTATTCAGACCTGCTGGGAGAAGCAGGGCCAACTAAAGCATTACTGGAATTGCATATTGGATTTTTGTGGTTTATCTTTTACAGCAAGATACAACGTATTATACCATTTATGTCCAGAAGTGTTAAATCGTTAGACAAACAAACAGGCAAACAGGGAGGCAAACAGATGGTCTGAGAACGATGTTGTGGCGGCCATTTTAATGTGTGACAGCCAGTTAAGGCTGTTCACATATATATCCTTGCAGCTAAGTTTATTTGAAACCTTTTCAGTGCGGTTTTAATTGTGGGAAGAACTAGTCAGATTCATTCTGATCTAAATGTGCCTGCCAGGGGACTTCAGTGAGGCCAGAATACATTTGTGTCAGCCTTAAGCATATAATTCTGATTGTCTTTGTGTTTTATTTAAAAATGAAAATGCTTTTGGCGTGTTGCCCCGTACTTAATAGAGAAAAAACCTTGGAACTGCAAAATCCATCTGCTTAAGTCATTTTCATATTCTTTATATATGGGAATTTGAGTGATAATTAGTTTAAAGCCAAATTTTCTGTGCATTCATTAAATTCACAGCAATCATGAGCAGTGAAATACGGTTATAAAGTTACCTGTCTGGATTGCTTGTACCACAAATCTATTTACGTTTTTTCTTGATTTAGTTTCTCTCTCTAAAGTCCAATGGCTATTGGTGCTTATCTAGAGTTGCCCCATTGCATTGTGGGAGTTAGTGTAATCCTCTATTATCTGAAGGCACAGCTGGTAATTTAGGTATAATGCAGAAAAATATCATTTCACAGTGTGTTCTCATTTTGAATGGATTTAGCCGCAAATAGGTTGAATCAGCAGGAGAGATGAAGTCAAATTTGGCTAACCAGTCAGTTCAGCAACACTGACAGGAATATATGGATCTGTGCTTTTGTTATTTCCTACATTTCACTGACACCCTTTTATCCATATTTCCATGATTATTTGATGAAATATCAATTATCCCTATTTTAATAAGATTTCAGTATCCTTATTTTTTTCTTTTGACTGATTTTCAATTGACTGATTTTTACAGTTCTTTTTGTTTTGCTCATTCCTTTCACTTTTCAAAATTCTGTTGGTATTTAAAACAATGATGTTGATGATTGTTTAACAAATGTTATTAACAAGTGGTTTATTTTGTACTGTATTTACTTTCATCAACATTTACAGATGGAAAATAAGAATTAATAAATGATATACTTCTCTAAACAAAAACATGTTTACGAGTGCAGTATAAAGTATTTGTTAGTATAAAAGCGCTCACCCAGCACTCACACAGAATTTAAGCATAATCTTTTTTTAAGCATAACACTTGTAATTCACAAAAGGTTCTAATTTGATAATGCTTTAAGCTTTCGATAGAGAGTAGCTACAATAACTCAAGGGGCAGTTGTGGCCCACTGGTTAGTGAGTTGGGCTTGTAATCAGAAGGTTGCTGGTTTGATTCCAGCACTAGGGGTTTGCAATTGAAGTGAGCATGGCACTTTCTCACTTGAACAAGTGCTTGAGCAAGGCACCTAACCCCCAATTGCTCCCCAGGCGCAGTAATGTGCTGCCCACTGCTCCAGGTGTGTGTGTGTTCACGACTTGCAGTGTGTGTTCACAACTTGCAGTGTGTGTTCACTCCTCACCAGTGATGGAATGCAGAGGTCACATTTCAGGTATGGGTTACCATATCTGACAAATAGGTCACTTTCATTATAATTTATTTATCATTTTACAATTTAAATCCAGACGTATTTAAATGATTTAATAAATATCACAAGAGCAAGTCTCACAAAGTTAGTCACTGAAGCATTTAACTGGGCCACGGCATAACTATAGATAATTAATACAAATGTATGCCCTGTTGCCGTGGGAGATGGGAATCTGTCAAAGAGTTTAGAGCATTATTGGAAATCACAATGAACCTCGAGCAGTTTAGATGTCAGCGTTCCGTCCACCAGCAAAGATCTCCACTCCCTTTGACAGTGGTACACTGCAGGGCTACTACCTGCCTGTCTATCTAATTACATCTCAAGAACAGTTGGTCCCAGAAGTAATACTTCAAAGTGAAGAGCTTTACAAACAGCCTCAGGGAACCCAGGATGAAGAAAGCCAGGGTTCTAGGATTGGTAATCTACTGGACACAGTTGGGAAGCTGCAAGATGCCCTGAGCGGTACAATTTGATAGGCACATGTAAAGAATTGACATTTTTTATGAGTGAGACAACGAATGAATTTTAAAGTCTTCAGCTGGACAGATGAATTGTAAGGGAGCTTAACATGACAATAAGATTGTTAAAGTCAAGGTCAAGGTCTTCATTTAGTCCTTTGGGGGAGCGACTTATTCAGCAGTGTGCAATATTGCAAGGCAAGGACAGGAAACCACACACTTGCTCTCATGAATACCAAGTATAACCCAAGGGCCTTCCATCATAATGTAAGAATATCTTTCTGGTTTACATGCATTTAAATTATACAATTGCTTAGAAGGTAGAGAGATACAATGTTGTTCTTTTTGCCTCTGACCATATGTAAAACTGACTAGATTAATTAGTTTTTTTATTCATATCTAAACACATTGTTCACCTACAAGTTATTTTGGAGAGGGATGACACTAAATCCAGATGTTATTCTGTATGGTAACCACTGGGAACGCACTTATGTTGATGTCGTTTTTAGGGAATAAAGACATTAATGTACAGAAAAATGTTATTTTTAATCTAATTTTACCATAAAAATTCAAGTCATTAAAATCTGACTGTAGGTAGATTAATCTTTTGAGTAATAATTATCAGCTTCTGTTTGAACTAATATTTGCACAAAGAGAAACTGTGTCCATGGACTTTAAAATTCTTTATCCTTTCTTACTGACCTTTGCAGGCTCTCAGTGATGTGAGAATTATAAATCAGTATTCGAGACTCATTCTCCGTCTGCACCCTGAGGTTGAGACAGATTCAACAACCCGTGGTGCTAAAGCTGATTCCAGCCCAGACGATGTGTGCACCAACAGTGTCAAAAGTTTATTTCCAGAAATGTATGAAATGCGCGTGTCAGGTTAGTGTGGACTCGTGTGGATTGTAGATACTGAGGCTTGGCCTTTATTCTTTACCAAAGGCTGTTTCTGAAATGACCAACATACAGTAACTCTTAAGTAAAATGAATTTTTGTTATTGTTGAAAACCTGAATGAAACCACAGACCGCACAAGTTCTTAGTTGTTCCTGATAGCCTGTATCTAGGTAATTTTGAATCATCTGAATATTATCCAGCTAAAAGGGAACATTCTCAAAACGTCGGCTGTAAAAAGTTCTGTAAAAGTTCTCTCAAAGTTATCAAAAACATTCTTTCAGTAACGTTAGTAGAACACTTCATAATGTTAAATCAAACATGTTATTTTTAATTTGTTACTAAAATCCTTTAAAAACATTACAGACAACTTTCTTACAACCAACAAAATGATAATAATGATAATACAAAAGAAATCTAAAAAGATTAATAATTTGAATGTGATTAGAACTTTTAAAAAATACATTTGTAACATTTTTGTAACTTAATTGAAATGTTAGGGAAACATTCTTACAACCTAAAATTGGTGGCTGGGTATTCATACCTGAAAATTAGACATTCATTACCAAAACAAATGAGAAAATTACAAGATTTGTAAATATTTTGAAATCGGGAGCTTGTTTTTGCTGAGACAGACAGGGCTATTAGTAAAAGAGAGACAGGATCGATATGTGAATGTTTAATCACAGTAAGTTTGATGAACTTGTTTTCTCTGGAAAGCTTGTTGGCTATTTGTGCTCAGTTGTACTTCCCCTATGTCTCCTTTGGGCCCAATTAGAGGGCCGACAGCACGTAGACGAGCCTCTTGATTGGAGGATGGGCAATCAGCGCAAGAACGAGTGAACGCATGAGAGGATAGTGTTTCAAATGATCAAGATAATAGAATTTAATTTTGAATCAATGCGTTTAGTATAAACTTACATTTCTGCAAATATTCGAAATATGACATTCACAAAATATCATAATCACTTATGATACTATGCAGTATTATAATGTAATTTATTGTACATTTAATAATGCATTTATATGTATTTTGCTCCGCATTATTACACAATAATAAAATTAAAATATTTGCAATATTTTGTGCCACATTCTAACACCTAACGACTAGCTATTTGTCATGAGTATAAACATGAACAGATGTTTTCCTCATGATTGTTTACATGCACATTTGAAGGTCATATAAACATTTCTTTATGATAGTAGTGACAGTATGTTGTTTTCTTCCCTTTTCCCCTTCAGGAATAACCCTGACCTTGAACAAAGATATTGAGTTCTCATAAACATGCAGACAGGAGCTGCAGATCATGAAAGATAGAGGTCTGAAGCATCTCTTCCGTGTTAAAAAATTTAACAACCATATGCGCTCATCCCAGAACAGTGCAGGAGAAAACAGACCGTTTGTAAGCCCTGTGTTTGACATGACATTTCATCTTTCACATTACGTCCATTCACCTCCTCTATCTTTGTCAGTTTTTGTGCCTGAGGATGTTTTTAACCGAGCAAGAGCACTTAATGAAATGGCCAATCAGGTCACGCTGATTCTCTTGACCTCCAGTAATCAGAAGTGCTCTGCAGCATTATAAAGACCCTGCATGAACAGACCTCCACAGCCACTGTAACCCTCTCACTGACTCTGCTCTTTCTGTCTTAAAGAAACAGTTCGCCTAAAAATAAACTGTATTACTCTGTATTAAAAATGTCAGTATTAGTCATTAAGTTCCAAACCTGTGTGGTTTTGCATGGTTGTTTTCTCGTTGGAACACAGATGTCATTATTTATTACCATTTTTTAAATTAAAACAGCTACTCATATTGACCAGTGGCTGTAAAGCTATGAAAACATCATAAGACTGCTCCATGCGCCATATTCCAAGTATGAAGTATATTTTTTGTTATAGCTTTGTGTGAATAATAAATAATATAGTACATGAGCATTGGGACAACTTTTATGGAGTTTTTTTTATGGAGTTGTTTTCTGCAATTAACATTATACGGTCATTCTATATTGTCATTGTATGGTGTAAAATTCTTCCAAAATGTCTCTGTTTGTTTCCCAGGAAACACAAAAACAACATACAAACTACTTTGAAACTACATCGTTTTTTTTGGGGTGAACTGTCTCTTTAAGATTTGTATTCAGCACACTAG
Organism: Botia almorhae; assembly: GCA_036877575.1. Lineage (NCBI taxonomy): Eukaryota > Metazoa > Chordata > Actinopteri > Cypriniformes > Botiidae > Botia > Botia almorhae. The sequence continues at coordinate 171,245 of JAZGTJ010000012.1, forward strand.
TAGCGAGGCTTCTGTCATAAGGGCAGAAGTCAGACAGAGGGGCCTAAGAGACCAGCTCATTCTCAGACGCGATGCCTCTTCCTGTCTGCCATCTATCAGTGTCAGTCTTGAATTGACTGACTTGCTCTTTGACGGACATGTCAGTAAAGGCTGGTGAGGAGATTGTGAAGCCCCTCAGGGATGGTCCTCCTGCATTTAGTGCATAACATTTGTCTGCTGTGTGGCTGAAGGAAGAACCTGCACAATTATGCACCAGTATGTGAAGTGATTGCCTCTGCAAGTGTGGTGTCATGCAGGGTCTGTACACCCTCTCTTATTTGTTCCCCAACTTAGAGGAAACGTTCTCAGAATGTTGGCTAATGTTCCCTAAAAATTCTCTAAAAGTTGTCAAAATGTTCTATGAGTAACATTAGTAGAATGTTTTCTAAAGTTTATAGATCATATGTCAAAAACATTATGCTTAAGTAGTTAGTGGAATGTTTTTAAAACATCACAGAATTAAAAAATGAATAATGTTCTTATAACCAAGCAATAACGTTAATACAATGTCTACATAACTGTTCTTAATGGAAATGTTAGAAAACGTTCTTACAACCTAAAATTGTTCGCTGGGTCTCTCTCTCATTGCATTCATTCATTCATTTAAAATTCACCACCTTTGAAATCAGGCTGCCTAAAATTGCATCAGCACTCTGTGCATCAAACATTGGCAGTCGCTATATGATTAATTATAAATGCTGCCTAAAAATACAGTAGTCAATAATTCACTGTGATTCAGTACAAATCCAATATCAAAGTTCGTCTCCCGACAGTCTGATCAATAACTGGCATGCACATGCAGACTCATTATCTTGCGTTTATTCAGAAAACCAGATAAAAGGATCCGAATCGTCATGTCTGTTACACTTCATACACTTCACTGTCAGTCTATTGCCATGATGCCACTAACAGAACAGACCCTTGGGTCAGACTGGATACCACCTTTCACACTATTTTTAATGTGTTGAGTTGTTCATTGCTTCGTTCTAGTCTCATGTGACCTTGCTGTCACATTTACATAGTTTCTTGTAATGCACATTGCTTACAGATATGCTGTATAGCTGAAGGTGACCCCCTGCACCTGTCCAACCCAATAAATATCCGCCTTAGTTTGTAAAAATACCGGTGAGAATAAAGGTCACACGTTGCCTGTGGTGTTTTTCAGATTTTAATGGAACAGGCTTCAAACATGACCACGGTTCTGACTAAGCTAATTTGCGAGTTTTGTAATGCTAATGATTCTGTCTGGAGGCCACGAGTGCACGGCAATTTATACCAAACAAAACATAAACATGTTCCAAACCATTTGTTCATGTTCTCAGTCAGCAGCGACTCATCACCCCGGCCTGGGGTGTGATCTGATATGAGAAAGCCAGAGAGAGAAAGAGAGAGAGAGTGTGCGCATTCTTTAGTGATAACCACTAGTGATGTCATGGGTTCCGGGTAAGTTTCTGTCAGGTATTCCCTTTTGAGCACACAGGGTCATGTGGCACTTTTATCTCTCATCAAGTGTGATAAGACAAGTGTTTCTCTCTGTTCCCAGGCTTCGCATTGCTATTTCTCATCTCAGCTGTCGCGTGAGCTCGGTTTTGTGCGTCAGTAGGCCAGTCAAATTGCCATCTGAATCTCAGGCAACAAGTAACTGCGCTGTAGCAGAATTTCGACATGTTGTTGATAATACGATTTCAGTTTGACGTGTTCGATTCTCGCATCTATCCGCAAGGTGGCGACCATTTTCCGTTACCGTAAAATGTTTCTACCCTCATTCCCAGGACCAAACAGTCCGGTCGAAATGTGTACGTTCAGGAATTGACGAGAAAGTAATCAATTTAATTTGTCTCAAGAGGTGCAGCAGAGCTAATACAAGTTTAATGAAGAGACTTTCGCCCTGCAATCAATTTTCCTTTTGCTCTAAATTTACTCTGCATTTATTGTACAGGGTTCAGTGTGAAATGAGCATCTGTAGATAGCAGCTCGGATGTAACACTGGTTCGGTGGCCTTATAGCACCCTGGGTCTCATAAAACAGTAATGAGAACACAGCCCTGTCTACTAACGGGTGGGGACAGCAGCACACGGCACAGTCCATAAAAACAGTGCAGAAAAGATCTATGCCCTGCTGACTTCATCAGAACATTGTGAGATGTGTAAAATGAGTGTGAGATTTGTTTTAATTAACTGTCACTCTCTGTCTTGTGCTGTGGGGAGACTCACTCCAAAACACGAAGTCTTGCACCTCTGTTTATGCATGACCTACTAAAACGGAATAAATTATCCTCATCGGCAGCTGTCGTCCCGTTTAAAACGGCATCAAAACGAACAAAATGTTTCATTGCGGTGTTCAAGGTGGATGTATTTGGGGCAAAAGTGATTTATTTTGAGGATGTTAGGCTGTTACTCCGGCTTTTGCAGTCTTGGGTGTAGCGCATGTATTCACAGTGTGGGGGAAAGGGTGGCAGTTTCTAGCCCCAGTCTCTACTCAGGAGGAAACGAAGCTATTTATAACTCGAACAAGACACACCACCAGAACAAAGAAGCCTTACATTGTGATCCGAAGGATATTTTTACTGGGTGAGGTGACGCCGAAGATGAAGGAGTGGGAATATCCTGGAAAACAATGATATATATACATAAAACTGCGGACATGGGGTGTGACAAAGGTCTTTGAATGTAGTGTGAGACCTGACAGTAATGCATCCCATTTACACTGCGTCTACTGTAGGTTGATTTTCCAATAGATTTTAAGCGGAACTGATGTTGAGAATTTTAAATAGCGGATTTGTGTTCAGTCCGTTTGCACAGGGGGTTTGTGTTCACTCTTCATGCGGAGCTGAGCTGTGTGATGATGTGTTTCCCCAACCTGCTTTTGGGGCCCCCACGGCTCTGCAGGTTTTAGGGGCCTCAATAATCTGACACAACCAATTTGGATGATGCAGCGCTCTGCTAATGAACCAATGAGTTGAATCAGCTGCGATAGATAAGGAGAAGATAAATGGTTGAGATGTTTAAGGTGCCCTGAGGATGGTCATTCTCATAGCTCTCCAGGCGCTGTGTGCTTTGTCTGGCTGGTAATGGAGACAAAAGTCAGCATGCTGCGAAATAATGACATTAAAGGAGATCTGCAGGCTTGTTTCAGAAGGAACTAACTCTACTGGAGACACAGAACAGGTCTGTGTATTCAGAGCTCACTGAATCCGCTAACAGTCTGACATAATCCTCTGGTAACCTGTCTCACTGGCATTCCTCACATACATGTTTTAAACATTTTTTTCCTGCCCGGGCTAAGTACTCGAGATTAAATTGTTGCCCTGGTAACCTACATGGGGCCCATAATGCTAATTCCGGATTTTCTAGGTCTTTGTCCCAAAGGACCTTTGTTAGGGCAGGTAATTTTTGCTGCCTTTTCTAGCTGTTTTCAAGCTGCTTCTCTTGAAACAGTTCTGGTTTATATGGATGTTAAGCACTGGTGAGTGAAGCATCTCTGTGTTTGTTCTCCAGCTGAGGTGCACTGCGGTCAGGCTGCATGACTCCGAGCTAAATAGGGTCTGGGAGGTGAAAGCCAAACAGCATTGTTTTGCTGAAAGTGTGGGTGGGCGTTCTGTTCACTGGAGCACAATTTCAGCTGTTGGCTAAACAAGTGAACACAATAAAACCATACTAGCATACAATCAGACAACATTTAACTATTTAATGAAGGTTTCCCAACCCTTATGAAAATTAACCAGTAAACTGGTTTTACTACAGTAAAAGTGTAGTAACTATATTTTTAGTGCATTGATTCCCATTTATTTAACCACAGTTTTACTACAAATACCATGGTGAAACCATGGTGATGTAGCAAATCCATGGCTAATATGTGGTTGCCATGGTTTAACTATAGTAACCATGTTTTTTTGGTGTAGTAAAACTACGGTTCATTTTTATAAGGGCAAAGTGATTGAAAATCTTGAATATTTTCATCTGGAAAAAATAGAAACAGAAACTAGAGCAGGATTGTGTACAGGGAAGCTGATTTCAGAACCACACCGTAAGAGAATTTAACCCTGCAGAATTTTACAGCCTGCAAGAACACGGCAACATTTATCAGTGTGTTTAGGAGCCAATGGCATAAGGATAAAGTGTTTTTTTTCCTTGACATAAAAAATAAAAAATACCATAATGCACCAATGCTCTATTGATCTTTTCATCTCCAGACAGATCCTGTTACCTCATTCACGACTCCTGTCATTTCTCAGCAGCAGCGAAATTCACACGAGCACTGGAAAGTTGCATATGGAAAGAGGTTTATGAGGGCCGCTGGAATTAATCTTTAATTCTTTGCGGCAGTGATCAGTATGTCGCCTCATTTATGCTCAATTTCTCCTCCTCTGGCTCGTGAGGGAATATGGACAGATGTTTATGAGACATTCAGATGTCATTGATATGTCTAATGGTGTGGAAATAATGCTGTTGTTCCTTTTATGAAACATTTTCTTCAGAAACATCACTTGAACTCCAGACCTTACATACACGTTCAGATTTAGACCCAATTTTAGCTTGATTGGTTTATTTATCATGCTGGATTTCCGAATGCAATAGCTCTCTCTGTTACCATCCTGTGTCTGTCAGCAAATTAACAAAAGTCTTGTGTTATCAAATCGTAATAATGATGTGTGTTAAACACGTTTTCATAAAACTCTATTTAGAATTTAAAATGCAACTAGCCTAAAATGCTAAAAATGTTCAATGTTCACTTGTGATTTGCTTCATCGGGCACAACTGAAGTGGCTTATTAGTTGGGGAACAGCTGAAGTTTCATTATATCAGTATAAAGACAACAGATGGCCCACTCGTTCTGTTCCTCACTTTCTCTTATATTTCTCATATTTCCCTCAGCTCTCACCAGACAAACAGCTGCTCATGCCCAATTTACCGACTACTATATGTGCAATACATGCACATGTTCTGCTTGAGCTGGAAAATCATATAATTATTCCATGGAAAACCATTCTATGTATTCCATTGGGTCCAATTGCTGACTGCGTCACTATATATCTAAAATGTCTTAAAATTTAAAATGCAAACAGTATATCTGTTTACAAAGCAATAAAATACCTACAGCAAAAAAGTATCCTGTTTCCTTCCAACACTGAACTCACATACCCAGCTAACAATTTGAGGTTTCCTTAACGTTTCCAATAAGTAATAAAAATGTTCAAAATGCTATTTTGAAAGGCATTGTATTAATGTTACTGCTTGGTTAAAAAACGTTATTCAAACATTTTTTTAAATTCTGTAACATTTTTAAAATGTTCCGCTAACAACTTAAGAATAACATTTATGATAGGTAACATTAAAAATACATTCGACTAACGTTACTGCAAGAACATTTTTGATAACTTGGAGAGGACGTTTAGGGAACGTTAACCAAGGTTCTGAGAACGTTTCCTATTAGCTGGGCAGGCACTAAAATTGCAGTGGAGGTGCCTGCAGATATTCCTGTTATCTAATGTGGTTATTGCTGCTGCTTAATAAAATGCTGGTTTTTAAAATGTTATTTTTGATTGAGCAGAAGAATGAAGAATTAACGTGTCATGTTTTCCTCTGTTCTTCTCTCCGGGTTCGCACATTCATTCACACCTTGACTGTTCTCTGAGCCTTTGTGATTACACTCATTCATCTTATTTTCAGGAGCAGCTTGTTGAAACCTCACATTTAATCACATTTAATTGATTGCTTTCATTGAATACTATTAAAACATATGGAGTTCGTCATACGATTCCCTTCTCAACATACTGATCAGAGAAAATCAATCTTTTTTTCAAAAATGCAGATAATTGATTAGGCTTCAGTTAGTGAGAAAGCCATTTTAATGCTAAACGGCAACCAGTATAATATAATAAATATTTCATATAATAAATATATGTAATACAGCTTGCTAAGGCATGGTAAAATATTTGTAATACACAGATCCAAGCGTCTTATTCCTTTATAAACTGGTGGCAACAGCGCTATGATTAAAGACACCAATGTTAGATTTATTTATAAATGTTGGAAAAACAATTTCTCCGCCAAGTCATAAAATTTATCATCCTAACCGTGGGCTGTTTGTGGTTGCCGAGCGATGTAGCAACTTGGAGAATTAGTGAATGATGTGTGTTTATAGTCATTTTACAACAGCTTTGAGCTTCCAATGACAATTTAGTGTGGGAACTATCCGTTTTAATGTAAGTTGGGAACAACAGGATTTGTATTTTTTCCACTGCTCAATCTGGTACTGAGATCTCTGACGAGGCCTTTTCAGCCCATGTCTGTTTACTGACCTCAAATCAGCTGCAACTGCCTCATTAGTGACCACAAACTGTGACAGCTGTCTCACGGATTTGCTCAAACAAGAGCTAAATGCTGGACATAATGAGAGGCTGCAAGCACTCAGTCACACCAACAGATCACACTCCCTCTCTTTCTCTCTCTCTCTCTCTCTCTCTCTCTCTCTCTCTCTCTCTCTCTCTCTATATATATATATATAGAGAGAGAGAAAGAATATATATAAATATATATATATATATAGAGAGAGATATATATGAAGAGTTTTATACATCCTCTGTGTTATGAATAATTGTTAATTACTGTAGAAAATCTATTTTTCTGGTTATTACACTCTTAAAAAAAGGGTTCCTGAGGTTATATGCCAGGCCGTATGGTTCCTTACAACACAAAAAGCTGCCCTTAATGTTCTTTGTAGTGGGTAAAGGTGCAAAGAACCCTTTTTAGCACCTTTAATTTGAAGAGTGTAGCTATTTATTTACAAGTGTATGGGTTTTGATCAGTTGTTCTCATTAAATGAAAGCTATGGGCCTCATGAAGTATACTCTGACTTTAGCCATTGAATAGCTTAAATGAAATGAGACTGCTTTACACATGACTATACAATAGTCAATATCACCAGTGTTGCCTTCACTTTAAAAATGAGGTCAGTCTTAGTAACTTAATTAAACTGCCCCAATGAACCTCTTTGCATATCTTTCCAAAGAGAATGAATAAGCCACAGATATTCTCTGCTAAGGTTTAAGCAATCGTTTCTAATAAATGTAATAGAACACGGGCAGCCTCCTGGTCCGAGTTCAGTCTAATGCTGTGCTTACGGCCGACATTATAGATGGATGTTATAAGCCTACGCACAGAATAGTTAAGGATTTCTGCTCAATAAGTGAATTACTACAATTGAGAGTAGAGAGAACTATCGGTACTATTAAACTGTCAACTCAAATAAGTCCGATAAGTAACAGCATTTGTTATCCAGCAGGGGGAGGTAAACACAACACTCATCCAATCACGGTCATCTAAAGATGGCTGATTACTTGTGGAGTAATCTTCAGCTAAATTGAATTCATTAAATCAGATTACATTAAATTAACTCTGAATTTAGGTGAAAATTTCTCGTTAAATGTTGAATGTGGCTTTGCATTTACGTTTATGCATCTGGCAGATGCTTTTATCCAAAGCGACGTACAGTGCATTTGAGCTATACATTTGATCAGTGTGTTGCGATGATCATTTTATTAAGGTATTGCACAAATATATCACAGTGTTCCCCGACTGCAACGCACAGATTCACTGTTCTCAGAGCTCAGCCATTTCATATTTCATCTTTTGCTGGGGGTTCAAAGGTCACAGATTAGCTGTAATATTGATTCCACATCCTTCAGTCTTCGCTATAGTGTCTGTTAGATCACAGAAATGTGCAGCTGTGAGTTAGTACGCAGGGAACAGAAGCGGCGCTCGAAGGTTGCCTGAACAAACGCTGTGAGGCTCTGTGGAAGGTATCAGGAGCTCAGTGGCCTCCAGGTTGACAGGTAGAGTCTTTCTCTGTATTTATGTCTCTTGGAGGACTCGAGTGTCAGGGTAAATGCCACCCTGCTGCTCCATTTCCTTTCACATGTCTGGTTTTTAAAAGGAATATGACACGCTCTCTCTTCTAGTTCAATGAAACGGGCTGATGTAATAAAAGCATGAGGTTTCACACAGGAGCAGAACAGAGCATCAGAACATAGAGTGTTTGGTTGTTCATCCACACTATTGTTCAGGATAAAAGACGGAATGATTGGTTAAACAGTTCCAGGTTAAACAGTCCCTTACACAGCTTGTATGGGTAAACAGCACTATAATGGGCACACAAACGTATTGTTCATTGCATATATTAATGTAGTTATACAATATATATTAATGTAAATGATATATTAATGTAGTTATAAATTATATTAGTTATAAATTCAGTTTGGCCAGATCTGGGTATAGTCCTGCCTCTAGCGCTTTGACTGAGGGCCCGTCAAACAGGGGCAAAATGATGAATGGAAGTTTAATCATAGGGTTTTTAGTGAACGATACATCCAAAATGACCTGCAACAGAGAGCACGAAATACAGTTTAGGTGGTTTCAAAAGAGAAACTATGGGGGAACAGAAACTGCTAGTGGTTTTGTTTGGATTTTGTTGGCCTTGACAAGTAATTTATGTTTAGTGCAAATTTTAGTTAACTTGCTAGTAACTACTAACTTGCAGTCTTTCAAAGAACAGAAAAAAGGCTCACTAACTTCGGTACTGTTATTAGCCTATGAATTACCTGCGCTTTAATACAACTACATTAATCATCTGTGTAGCTGAAATGAACTCAGGAAACCCTTTTGGATACTTACTTTCAGTCTATACTCCACTTTGAGGATACGGCAGTTTTGAATGGTCGGGGTGATTTCTGAAGGAATTAATAATAATTTAGACAGGGTCTGTCTGGTGGACGAATTTAGAGGTTCTTCTTTCTCCTTCATGATTTCAGTGGTATAGACAGCTCTCTGACCCCCTGCAAAGAAGCTCTGCTTCTGGTAGATAATAAACTTTGGCACAATTTTTCGAGTTGAGCTGTTGACAATTTCACCATTGACAACTAGACCTTCGCCTGTTAGGAAAGTACAGAAATATTGCATTAAAGCTTAAAAAAATCTAAATTGCAAACATTATGGTATTTCCTGAAGACTGTAAGAGTTCCAGTGTTTCCAGTAAAATTCCACTGTGAGAAATTACAGCACTTGTGGTACATTTGTGCCAGGTTATATTACAACATGATTTTTATATTGCTTGTTATTTCATTGTGCTAGGTTAGCAAAATGCTAATTTTACACTGATTACATTACCTTGTCGGTAGCCTGTCTTGGTTAAAAAGATATCCATAGAAATATTTCCAGACGCAAAGAAGTAAACATTCTTTTCTTTACTGCCATGCTGGGGTGCCTGTGTACAATATTTTAGGATTACAGTAGTAACACAAAAACATTACATTATGTAATATTAAGAGTCACTTTTGTATGTTTCATTCTGTAAATGAATCTACTAAATTATTGTTGAGTAATCTATGTGACGTTCACAACACACATTAATTTTGAATATTACATCTAACCTAACTTTAAATGTTTTTAATCATACCATCAGTGTTGGCTGATCATAATCTGCTTTTGAAACAAAGGTGAACTTTGCTTCAGCTTTGCTGGGAGCACGCAAAGACCTGCTTAGCTTGGCCGAAAGTCTGTAGTGAATTTTACCGTGAGCGCCTTTAAAAGATGAGGGCAGACCCCTGCGAGAGAGGGATATTCTGAATTACTCCTCAACACCAACAAAAAAACGTTGTACCATATAATAGATTGATCAATATTTCAGATTTACTGCATATACAGGATTCATCAATCAGAGTTCCTACAGCATGGAAGAACTGACTACATTTTAAAAAGTAATTGCTCTGAACGGTTGATTTTCATTATTCCAGTCACTTTAAAAGAAGACAGATATCCACTCTGGATCAATAAGGTGTACTCTATCTGTCTATCAGTCAAATTCATCAGCCGGATTCATAGGCTGTGTGTCAGAGGAAGAATGGAATGAAGACTTACTGGTAGGGAAGCTGGAACGCAAATGGGAACACGTGTCTTCCAGCCACAAGAGTGACAGATCCTAACAAAAACATACACATGCACACATATTGCATAATCAGAATGCTGTCCAATGACTTCCATTTTTTAACATTTAAGGTAAAGAAAATAATTACAAATTTAAACAAAAATGTTTCCTTTTTTAAAATTTGGACAGTTTTCCAGAACAATTTATAACATATATTTTCTCAGCCTGTGTGTAGCTTGGGATTTGAACCCATCACTTTGCTGTTGCTAGCACCATGCTTTACTAATTGAGCTACAGCAAAATACAAGACATTTTATATTATGGCGATCAATGGAATAATCTTTAATGTTGGAAAATAAATATTGTTACATTAACTAAACAGATTATTTTTCTTCTTATTATTATATCTTAGCATATAAAACAACATCTGTATAAATCATATATTACCAGCTGCTTTATCTTCTGGTAAAACAGATTGAGTTTGCGAGAAATACTTTTCCTTATCCCAGTATGTCACACTTTCTTCCCCGTGTGCCTCAGTCCAAGACACATCGGCTTTGCCCTTCGCCTTCACAGTAACAGCCTTGATCTTCGTTTCCTTTGTGATTTCCACAATAACTCTGCCTGTCAATGTGTCCCCATTGCTGAAGGTGTTGTGTTCATTTAGAGCATCATACTCAATAGTGAAGGTCTGGATTGTCATCTCCTGTTAAAGCAAATTAAAGTTTGAAAAAAGTGTTGCTGTTGTAAATGGATTTGTAGGATGCCACGAGCGCAAATGATCCACTCTGTCTTTAAAACAGGAACTTGATAGATAACCTGGCAGAGAGATCACTAAACTGGCTCAACAGGTTTCGTTTTGATAAGACACGCCTTTTACCTGGCATCTTTTAGCAACAGTACTGTCATGGTAACCACATGATAAATTGAAAGTGCTCGTAATAATACGAGGCCAAAGGATCTACAGGGAATATCTGCTTTTAGAACAGAGTCTTGTTAGAGACAAAATGAACAGCAGTAAATACGCCTTGTGAAAATAACAAAGATCTCTCTGCCACCTGCTTCATGAGCTTTAATCAGCGCATTCGTCACGGATATTTGTGTTTCGTAACTAAAGAATATTCTGTCCACAATCACTGTCTACTGTTTGATAATTGTCCTTAAAGGTATTAACACATTACAGATACACATTATGGTCACATTTTGTAATGGTTGATGAGGAAATAACCCAGCCAACAGGGACTCGGAACGTTCTCAGAACGTTGGCTAGCATTCTCTAAAAGTTCTCTCAAGTTATCAAAAAGCATCTGGCAGTAATGTTAGTAGAACGGTTTGTCATTGTTATGTATAACATATATAAATATATGTAAATATATATATATATATATATATATATCAATAACATTATTCTTAGGTTATTAATGGAATGTGTAAAAACAATTATATAGAATTAAAGAAATGTTTGAATAATGTTCTTATTAACAACATTCAAAATAGAATTTTTAACATTTTGTTACTTAATGGAAATGTTAGGGCAATGTTCTTACAACCTATAATTGTCAGCTGGGTAATGTTGTTTCCATGACACTGAATGTGAATGTGAACAGTGAATGTTGTTCCAACGAAAATGTGTGGAATAAAATTCCTGCTGGATCTTGCTGTTGTTTGTGACATGAGCCATTAGCCATGAACATGTAGAACATCTCAAATCTGTCACAAGACACAGAACATCGGTGTGTCGTGTGGAAATGAACCTGTATTATGTTCCAAACTGATAATGGAAAGTTTATTTCTGAGGCTATGCAGGAAGGGCGATATTTGATTCTATAGATTTTTTGTATCCCGACGCACTCACGTATGTCTGTAACTCAATTCTAAGAAGCTATAGGCGGCGGTTGTCAAGGACAGCCACATCCAGCATGTCCAATACATGTTTATTCTCCACATCATTAAATGCAAGCTGGAAATGCTGCCTGATGTTCTGTGAAATGTCGTTATTAAGTTTAAGTCACTGAAGCTTGATGATTTGTCTACATATATTTGGGTGAAAGCAAATGCTTGGACATTACTTGCAGCAGGACATTTTAATGAGTGTTGAATTCATAATGAATGTGTCATAATCTCAACATGGCTATCAGCCAGAAACGATTTAATTGCTCTAGTATAATAAAGTCAGCGCTTCGTTGGATATATTACATGATTTGTGTCTATATATTACATGACTTGAAGGTTTTTTCACTCTATTTACTGCCAAGTCACCGAACAAATGTTCCATGTTTTGCTGCAGACAGAAGATTTTTAGACTAATTTTCTTGAATTTGTACAAGACTCCTTCTTTTGGGCCACTAACTGTGTTATGAAAATGTCTCCTGCAATGCACTCATCTCCATAAGTGCCAACAATAGATATATTTTTTTTTATCGCTCATGCATAATGGAGAAAGTCAGTCTTATCTAACGCTGTTGGGTCAGTGGGCATGAGAGAGGTAAGAGTTTTCTGTTTCTGCTGAAGCGCCAATAATTTATTCAGGCTTTAGCTAGAAAAAAACAGCGCTAGTTTAATGATGCTGAAAGCCAGATTTTTCACAGTGGTACTTTTGGATGCTCTTGAGGTGTCAGTACCAAAATATCTTTCCTTCTGTCTGCCGTGGGAGTCTTTCTTAGCTTACATGTTAAAACAAATATTGAAGGTTTATAAAACTACACGTGTTAGTATTCTTACAAAAAATTTTTCTCCCAGCTAACAATTTTAGGTCATAAGAATGTTTCCCTAGCATTTCCTTTAATTAACAAAAGCGTTAAAAACGTTGTTTTGAAGGTTCTAGAAATGTTCAAAACATCCTGTTTTTTGATGTGGTATTAACATATATATATATATGTGTGTGTGTTTGTGTGTGTGTGTGCATTAAATGTAATTATATGTATATATAAACGTAAAAAAATTATGTTTCTGATAACTTTGAGAAAACTTTTAGAGAACATTAGTCAACGTTCTGAGAATGTTCCCTGTCCCCCCATGAGAGATAAAAACAAGCAACGTGTAAAATTATGAGCTTACAGAGTTGTTTTGGAGCAGGTTGTCGGCAGAGCAGATCAATAGCTTAGAGGAGTATTTATGGAGATAATATCTGGCTTAAGAGGGCCAGGCAAGAGTGGAGAGATCAGCCATCAAGCCGATCTATAAACTGCTACGGAGTACAAAGCATAAATGGAGAAAATGGTATTAATTGTTGATATTAAATTTCTTAAATAATCCTTTTACAAACCAACACTAGACTCTTAAGCAATTTTGGTAAAATCTTTCAATGTTTTAATTGTCTACTTTGATGGCATGCAAATATCAGGGGTAAATTCCTGTAGATAAACGAAAGTAAAACAATTCACTCATACTGTACATAGAAAGAATAAAAAACTTTTTAAAAGACAAACAAAGAGCAACACATTTAAAACATGTACATCATTAGCAACAGACCCCTGACTGCATGCTCAATGCCTGAAATGTGACCATTGTTCTTCATACTATATACTTGAATATTTAAATAATATACAGTGACATTGAATAACCCATTTACTAAATTCGAATAATAATGAAACACACAGTTTCTGTGATCAGCACACCACACAGAGTGCAGTGAAGTCACAGCTGTTGGTTTAATGAAGCACTTCTCCCGGGAATTCTGATAGCTCAGCATGAACTGGCACTGCTACACACACACACACACACACACACACATTTACTTATTTATCCAAATGGGGGAAATTCCATAGACTTTCATTGTTTTCATACACAGCTAGTCATAAACGCTACAACCTAGCCCACACTCTAACGCTAACAGAAAACGTGATGTCCCCAATATATAGTTAAATAAACCCCACACACACTGTCATGCTCACACATACAGTAACACACACACACTCACACGCACCTGAAGCTTCTATGAACACTAACAGATTGTTTATATTTTGTGATGTGAAGGCATCGTGTCATGTGAGACTTCTAAAATGCGGACAGGCAGAGTTAGTAAACTCTATTTGTAGTTTGTGTATGATCTGTATTTCTTGCAACAGACGCACACATTAAATCTAGGTGTGCTATCAAAGTCAAAAAAATGATGTTTAGTAAATATTAGATAAATATTTGATTATTTTACCTGCTTGATTCTTTTACTGGATGAATTTGTCCACTGTATGATACAGAGCTAGGAGAAAACTGTCATATTTCTTGTGAATTGTTTTGATGAGAAATTGTTCCTGTAAATGTAATCGTTTTCACATCCTAAAAATGTAAGCAAAGGAAGTGGGAGTGTTCATCTAGTCTCCACACAGAAACAGTTACATGGAGATAAACAGTGTCCTCTACTGGCAGAGTCATGAAGTGCAGTGCTCAAAAGTGTTTTTCTGTCTTTTTTAAAAGCTTAATAGGCCTATTAATACAAACAGGCTTGTAAACCGTTTCATTTAGTCGCTGGTAACCACCTTTTGCATTAAGACATCAGGAGTCCAAGTAACCAGTTTTAGTTGCGGTCAGATTGATTTCATGTATCATGGCCTGTATTATGATTGATTCCATCATTATTAACTTAAAAAGTAACACATGTATTTTTTCCACTTTTAATTTGTTGGGCCTGGAAATGATTTTCACGTTTCAAGAATGTTCCCATCACTCTCAATGGATTACACTGTCCTGGATTTCCCTTGGTGATAATTAGCACATTCAGTAAATGACAGGGAGTCTCTTGGCTCTCTTCCCGCCGGATGTTGGAGGGCTGACTGTCTGTGGTTTAAATGAAAGCCAGGAATTCACCTGGAGTGTTATGATGATTATACTGTTGTCAGACCCAAGCTGCCAAATGTGGAATCACAGCTTAAAATGATTAGTGTTTATTCTTCATTTAATTGTTTTGGTCATGTGTTTGTTTGTTTGCTTAATGTTTACTTTTAATTTGTTGTGGTTAATCATAAAAGCACAGCCTGCATACTAAAAATACAGCCTTAAAGTACACTGTTAGGAAAATAAAGATTCCTAAAGGTTCTTGGTGTGGCTGTATGTTTTTTTAAAGAACCTTTAACATCCATAGAACCTTTCTGTTGATCATAAAAATGAATTGAGTGAAAGGTTCTCCTTTGGCATTGTGATCAAGAACCCATTTTAGCACCTTTAGTTTTAAGAACGTACTTATGGTAGTATCGGTATGATGACACATACAGTGTGAGTAATTCTGCCTGTGGTTCAATATTTGACAACATGTTGGAATTATATGCTGCTTTTTGGCATGTTAAGTGCTTGCTGCTACATAGTATTTATGTACATTACAGAACAAAATAAAGATCTTAGTGTTCAACATTTTTGGAAAGAACATTTAAATCCCTTTATATAAAACAGCTACTAATTGACAACAGCAAACCGCTACATACAGTAATAGTACAGTTTTCATCATCATATACGCAACTAACAATTTTAGGTTGTTGCAACGTTTCTCTAACATTTCCATTAAGTAGACAAAATGTTAAAATGGTATTTTAAAAGTTCAGAGAACATTCGAAACATAATTTAGACATTGTATTAACATTATTGGTTGATTATAAAAACATTATTCAAGTATTTTTGTAATTCTGTAACTTTTAAAACGCTCTACTAACAACTTTAAGTTGTTATGGTTTTACTATATATGATATAATGTTACAAAAGTTAAAAAAGTTCTAAAAGTTTTAAAGCACTAATGCTACTGCAAGAGCATTTTGGATAACTTTGAGATAACTTTTAGAGAACATTAACCAACATTTTGAGAATGTTTCCCGTTAGTCGGGTATTTGCACATTATGTTTGTGTTATGTCAGCACATAAACATGTTTTTTGTCTGTATACAAAAGCATTCCTGCAGAATGACTCTCTTACAAATTAGCAGTGCAGAGAATAACATCACCTTAGGGTGACCACTTATCCAACTGCACTCGCACACAAACACTCAAATCTACCTCAGGCCATCATGTCGGGGCCTGCGTGTGGTTGCTCATTTTGACAGCTGCTCCTGACTCAACAACAGGCAGAGGGAAATTTCCCCAAACCTGCTGCCCCAGAGGAACTGTTACAGGAATTGTTGTATATACATGATACTTGCAGATGATGATAATGATGGTGGTGGTGTTGTCTACGATACTGGGGTGATTTTGATGCTGAGATAAGGGTACAGGTGAAAAGCATGTGGGGATGTTGTGGGTGTTTTGCTTCCTGAAACCATCATAAACAGCCAACACATTTAAAAATGTATAAATAGCTGAATGTTCTCATCATTTAACACACGGTGAGTTTGTCATGTTTTATGGGGACATTCTACAAACAAGATGGTTTTTATTCCGTAGAAACTGTAGATTCTGTCAGCCTACATTGGCCATACCCCTAAACCAAATCATAACAGAAACCTTTCTGCTATTTTAGATTTTCAAAATAGATCATTCGTTATGACTTTTTTTTGTGGGGACATTTGGTCCCCATAACATAGTGAATTCCAGGACCACACATACACATACACATCTCTGAGGGTATTTTTAGTGTCTCAGACATTGCCCACAAAGAAAAAAAATAACAAACAACATATTGAAAGCCTTACAGGGGTGTAGTCTTATGTACGCTAACATGTTGAATAAGCTCTAATTATATCTGGGTTAATCAACGTTTGTGGTTTATTTCTCTAGTGGCAGCAGTGAGTTATAAACCACAGCTTTACAACTGCTTTCCTGTGCCAACTAAAAGAATCCTGTTAACCTCAAACTAGACAGACTCCGCTGGGATTCTGGGCCGCTGTGTTATTTTAAAGGAAAGAAGGAAATGTGTGTAAAACAGAGGTGTAAAACCACCGCTTGTTACAGGTCTTGCTGAGTTCAGCTTGTGGCTGCGTTAAAGTGACAGTAAGTGCTGGATAATGTGCAAAGCATACAAAGTTCGGGGACCTTGGTTTGGTGAATGCTGAGTCAAAAAGGGAGAAAACATTTCTCTGTGCTTGGCTTCATTTTGCACACCAGCTATTGTTTTGCCATCAAACATTGTATGTGTTTTTGTGCACTTTGGTCTCGGTTGCGCTACTTTTCTGTTATGTAACAACTTTTGCTGTATTAAGTTTCAGCCTGCATTGTTATTCTTCACAATGCAAGCTAAGCTTTGGTTTATACTGATATCATCAATAATTCTCTCTCATCCTGTCTTCCTCCCTATACTTACACACAAACACACTCATTTAAGAGAGAGTGCGGTGTTATTGTGTGTTGTGTTATTCTTCAAAAATAAAAAGTTAAGCTTTTGTTTAAACGTATATCATCAATAATTCTCTCTCATCCTTTCTCTCTTTCTCGCTCTATCTTGCTTTCCTTATACTTACAAACACACTCGTTTAAGAGAGAGTATTATGTTATTGTGTCTTGTGGTATTTAAAAAAATAAAAGTTAAGCTTGTGTTTACACGTATATAACTCTCTCTTTCTCTCTCTCTCTTTCACGCTTTCCTTATACTTACAAACACACTGGTTTAAGAGGCAGTGTAGATCAATTAACTAAACATCTAATTAGCCTGTAGCTCAGGGCTTCAAATGAATCATTTGAATGCAGCCTGTTCTATGAAAAGATTTTGCAGAACTTCTCTCAGACAGACGAGTCATCTGAGCTGTATCAACACCAGGCCTTTGACTCACCATCACAGAGTTTATTTTGACGTAGTATTTTCTTTACAGCCCAGTTTCACGTGACACGCTGAAAAGAACTCTTGATCATAAGTGTATCTCAGCTTGACACCACTTGACATTCATTTGTTTTTGTCAGAGGCATGAACTGATATGAATTATTTCTAGCTTTTACATTTCAAAAGTTTTATTACGGAGTGATTATTGATTTACAGATTGAGAGTGTGTAAATATATACAGTACCCTCTACAAGTATTGGGACAGTAATGAATAAAATGTACTTTTGCCTTATTGTCATCTTTTAATCATTAGAGATTTCTTGACTACAAAACAGAGAATCTTTTCTTTACTGTCGCACTACTAATGGAGGGCACCGTATATCCTGTATGTTTAAGTGTGTGTATTTCGTGTGTATTGCATTAAATTAATGTATTTTAATAACACTCATTTGTTATTAACAATGAAATGTTGTATTCAATTTGTCTCAATAAACAAAAAAATGCCTCATTGTCAGGATTACCATCAATTTAAAGAGCACAATACAGACTCAAGGACTTGCTAGGGTGAAATTGGTCACAATAATATACAACATTTTTCAGAATCATAAATCAGTGCCATAAGCGCCACATAAACTCATCACATCATATACTATATGGGTAACACTTGACAATAATGTTCCATTAGTGATATATATTAGTAGATATGTTATTTAATGCATTAACTAACGTTAAGTAACAATGAGCAAATACATTTGTTGCAGTATTTATTAGGATTTATTAATGTAAGTTAATAAAAATACAATTTGTTCGTAGTTAATGTTAGTATTAGCTAATGTTAGTATTAGTTTTTTAACTGAATGCATTAACAAATGTAAATAGAAGATTGTGTAGCTAACAGGTGATGGCATTCACTGTCAGTCCTGCATGTTTTGAAACTTCATTGGACCTGACGGATGGTTGCTGTTATTTCTTCTTGGAGCAGGCAGGGAAAATTGCACTCCAGACATGATGTTGTTAGAATGGAAGCCACTTGATTGAGAAGCCGCTGCCTTGGGGTGGAAAAGTTGAGAAATCCTGGATTTGGGACACCTCACTCCGTTTGAGGGAGTAGATTTTGAACATGATAAGAACAATGTTGACCTATATTCAACTCAGCAGATCAGCAATAAATTGTACGTGTAAGCTTTTTATAAAGTGGTAAAGTGTTCATGTATGTATCTGACTAAGAGAGTGTGGTGGCGGTTATCCTACATCTTTCTTTTAATGTGTATTATAGGTCAAAAACATTCCCACCAAACCCCTTGGTGTCATCACATCTTTAGCCACAGGAAATGATTCAAGCTCTTATGCAAACACAATGTTGGCAATTGGTAGCAAAGAAAACAGTTCAGAGTCCCTTGGAACAAGAAAGCATTAAAATGCTACTGTTTGCTTCTGCTTTGATTCTTCCCGTATGCCTTGTGTTTAAAAACAAACAGCTGTAACTACTAGCAGCATTGCTTGGAATAACAATGATGCTGTATTTACTGCCACTAAAAATAGTTGTTTATGCATTTGGCAGCCCCCTAAAGTGACTTTTTATCAGTATATGTGTCTCCTTAGAATCGAACCCACAACCTCTGCGTTGCTAGCAGCATGATCCACCAGCTGAGCTACATGAATCTAGAGCTAAAGGTATTTTTGAGAGTCACTGTGACCTGGGAATAATAATAATGACAGTGGACATTATTTAGCTGATGTAGCAATTTACTGCTGTGAAACCATATTGGGATATAAACAGCTTTGGGGCCACAGGCAGTGTGAACAGATCATCAGACCTTTTCTCAGGAAAGAAGTAGCAGAACTTTGAAATGCAGTGACATTTCAACACAGTATTTTATTCGATTTGCTGAGTTATTGTATTACTATTAAATTAAGTTGAATTATACATCAACATCTTTATATATAATGCAGGGCTGGTGTGCAGCCTTTCCATTTTATAAGTGGTCACACTTTATTATAAACACAATAACGAATTACTCTCAATGATTTATGAACAGTTTATTCGGCTGTTCGGCCATTTCGCAACACAAACCCCATGGGCCAAACATATAATAAAATATTATTAGAGTATTGTTCTCCTAAACAGCAGCCTGCAGCGCTGGGAAAAGGCCAAGTGTGAGGAGTCTATGTAGGCTTTGGCTGAAAGACCAGGGCAGGGCAGAGTAGGGCAGACTCTGTAACTGTGGTTGTTTAATAGCCAGCCATCTCTGCCTAAGACATTTAAAACATAATTATTTTCGTGCAGCGCACTGAGGCATTGAGAAGAGACGAAACGCATGGCAGTCTGGGATAGATTCTCCACACTGTAGATTAACCAGATTTTTTATCACACAGGTTCCTTCCTGTGTCCGATTTACGATGACACCAAAACTCCTCGCAACATCACACACACATCCTCACTGTTGTGATGCAACAATCTTGTTCTGTCTGCTGTGGTTTCCTCTTGTAACATATGGGATGAGAAATGTGGGGTAAATGTACTGTTGCCAAACAAGATGTGTGTTTTGTTCTCAACAGAGGATATTGGGGGTTGTGCCGAGCGTTTCTGGATGCAAAATAGCAAAAACATTGCAGCGTTTTGTACGGCCTGGAGACGTTTTCATTGCGCACTTGACGCCAAGCTTAAACACATACAGATGTTTCCACGTAAGCGAAACGATTTGGATATGTAAAAAATACGAATAATAGCACCCATATGATGAATTAGCATATATCCGGTTAATTTCTTATGGTTGTAAACAGTTACACATATAGGACTTGATTACTTTGGAATAGAGTGTCAAATTTGGCATTACAGAAATAGTGTATGAAGTGGAAAATCTGTCAGGGTCTTTTTTTACAACAACAGTGCTTAAACCAAACTTAACCACGTCAGCATGTTGTCGGCATAAATTATTTGGTGATTTTGGTTTGGCATTCTAAATGTGGCAGCATAACGGAGTTGGCGTATATGTGTGGTTGTTACTTGAATTCAGATTGAAATGATTTGGTTTTGTTTCTCTACGTTTGACATTTAATCGTCTTGAAGGAAGAAACATCCTCGAAAAGACTTTCATGGCAAAACTTTAATTGGGCAACAAAGTCTTCCACTTCAAAGCCAAAAGGCAGCTGTACGTCTGAAAAACATAAACACGAATATATTTCCTTTGTTCTGTCTTTAAGTTTAAAGAGTTACTCCCTTGTTTCTAAGGGAAAATTGTGGCCGTTTTTGTCCATTAAACAACTCCTCATGTGGACCTACTCTGCCATAACATGATCAAAGTATTTTTAGAAATATTTTAGAAATATCCAGAACACTTTACACACCTAACACACCAAAATAACTGTTTCCAGCATAATATATAGTCAAATAATATACAGAGACACTAATATATATATATATATTAGAACGAGAGAGAGAGAAGAAAATGTAGATTAATAATCATTATAAGGATCATTATATGTCACATAAGTAAGCTGTGTCTGAGGTAATGTTAATCAAAGCTGTCATTAGGCTTCGCAATTAAAAAGGTTTATTTATTATAGGAGGGGATAACACAGGAGCTGAATAATGATAGTGTATACACAATCTCTGCACACATACCACTGTGCCCATAAGGGTTTTTAACTTGAGGTTTTTGAGGTTATTTCAAGCTCAGGGTCAAAATAATGATTTCATTGGCTGACTGGGGTTTCGTCATGGAGGGACAACCAGAAATATTGTCCAGACCCTGTGTTGAGGGGCCCTGCTAAGGTCTTCTATGACTGTGATTCTCAACTAGGGGCCCTGCGCCCACTGTATCCCTAAAATAATTTAAAATAACTTATATATAAGTAAAATATCCCAATGTAAAATAAACATTGCTCAAATCGGAGGATGACATATGCAAGACGCTAAAACTCTTACAAAATTAAGGTTCCTGAATTTTTTATTTGGATGTGTAAGAAGGACCTAAAATTTGCATGATTTAGAAGAAGTTCATATTAATTTCCTACTCATCATCTTGTATTCAGTAGTTTTTTTTCTCTTTCTGTTTTTTTATGTTTATCATTTTCTTCACAGTGTAGCTGATTCCCAGCTACAGAGAATGTTCTCAGAGCATTGCCTAACATTCTTTAAAAGTCCTCTCAAAGTTATCCATAAAGTTCTTGCAGTAACATTAGTAGAACATTGTTAACTTTATATATCATATATATTAAAAGCGTTATTGTTAAGTTGTTGAAATGTTTTAAAACATTACAGAATTTAAAAAGTTTAAATATTGTTCTTATAACCCAGCAATAATGTTAATACAATGTCTAAAAAACTAGATGTTTTGAACAGTCCTAGAACGTT
This sequence comes from Botia almorhae, assembly GCA_036877575.1. Lineage (NCBI taxonomy): Eukaryota > Metazoa > Chordata > Actinopteri > Cypriniformes > Botiidae > Botia > Botia almorhae. Next base: position 193,230 of record JAZGTJ010000012.1, read on the forward strand.
CAAAATAACATTTTTACATATTTGTTTCTTAATGTAAACATTAGGGAAACGTTCTTACAACCTAAAATTGTTAGCTGGGTTTCAGGCATGAGTATCATGTAAGATTTAGTCCTGTTATATAGGTCCACACACACACACACACACACATAAATACATAAAAAGTGTGGCCATGTTCGGAAAAATGTTACCTCATTATAATATAATCTTTATAGTGCTTTTAACAAATCAAAACATTCTCCAATACGACTCCACCCGCAGGGCACAGACATTACACTACACCCTAAATATATGTAATGGCTATTTCTGATAAAATGTCCTCAATAGATTTGATATAAGACTGCATGTGGTTATGCTTTCAATGGTACAAATACCTCAAATGAATGCATTCATTGCTTATAAAATACATCCACTAAATCTAATACTGACCAATAAGAATCAACAAATTTAAGGAAATAACATAGGAATCCTCAGGAGGAGATTGTCATAAGACAGACAGACGGATGGATGGACGGATGGATGGGCAGGGAGATAAAGTTGTATTAGCTGTAAATAGAATTTGATGTTTAAACAAAATATATTCTATATGAAATCTGAAGTGTAATTTTAGGCTTCCTTAATTGTCCAATTATGTTAAATTGAGCATCTGTGTAATTATGCTGTTGAGCGTGATTAGTGTGTTTGTTACCGTTTTTGACTGGAAATGGCTAATTTCACCACTTACTCCTGATGAAATATTTTAAAAGGATGTTACATTTGTGTCGGATGTGTTGATCACAGGTTGGCAGGAGGATTTCTTCATGCAATGATGTTTTACTGCGGTTTTATCTAAATACCACATTTCCACATAAGTATCTCAATTGATAGAGCATTGCGTTAGCAGCACAATAGTTGTGGGTTCGATGTCCAGGCAACACACATAGATTTACACATCAAATGTAAATCTATCACGTTCCTGTAGCTCAGTTGATAGAGCATTGCGCTAGCAACGCAAAGCTCATGGGTTCCATTCCCAGGGAGCACATGTACTAACAAAATGCATAACTTGATTGAACTGTAAGTTGCTTTGGATAAAAGCGTCTGCCAAATGCATAAATGTAAATGTATTATTCCAACTCTGTGACATGAGCCATTACCAAATGTACAAATCTGGCATGGTCACCTTTACTTCCTAAACATGCCTATAAACTATTTCCTAGAATAATATTGTATTTGTTGCAAGATATCATTCATAAGTGTAACATAACATGGATATGAAAATTCAGCAGAGAGCGCTGGCTTGATTCAGTTTCTTTTAAGAGCAAACATACAGTCAGCACCCCACCGTAGCTGCTGATTCATTATCAAGCGTGCATTAAGAGAGGAAATGAATTATAATGTCAGAAATAGAGGCATGCCAGGTACTTTCAGCAGAAGGCATGAGAGAACTTTATCCTGTTTGTGATTGTGTCAGTGTGTGTAATAATGTAATGCATTTGATCATGTTAATCTATAAAAGGCAGTAATGTCAAGCTCAATGTGTGAATACATTCATTTAGTTGTGGGTGTGTGACAAAAACAGCCCTAATTCCCAACACACATCCTGGTGATTTGACGTGAAATGAAGAAATTAGCGTATGATTTTGTCATGCATTATTTCTAACACATCTATCATATCCTCATTTGCAAACAAGATTAGGCAACAATTACATTTATATGTAAAAAGAGGAAAAACACCTGCTAATAGCTTCTGCATTTTTAACCACAAACTACAGCAATGTATTCCCATATATGGATTAGTATTAATTCATAGCCCCTGGCTACAAAATTGCTCAGAACATCCGTAGCCAAATGTTTTTATCCATCCTCCTCAATATTATCGTCATCTTCCTGCTTCTTTCTTAAGAGGTTTACTGTATCACACAGAAAACTTATGCAATAATGCATTACCTTTTTAGTGGCACGGTAAAGTAACGATATCCAAACAACTTATCCAGCAAAAAATACATATTTATACTGTATATTTTACTGTATACTGTAAATATTTGTACTATTATATTATTTATACTGTATGTAATAGCAATTTCTGATTAAAATGTTTCCCACACACATCCCTAACTGACTAATCTGTTCCTAAAACGTTATTTTGAAAGTTTACTGTTCCATATAAACAATTTAACATTTCCATGGGGAAAAGGTTCCTAAACTTCAATATAAAGATATGTTTAAATATTTAAGCCAAAATATATATTGCAACACACTAGATATAACACAACAAACTGTGTTGTCATCGAACATGTATACCTAATGTGAGGTTGCTGGAAAGCCCCTTCTGTTCTTGAATGACTTAAAAAAAAGTCACTCCTTTCAGTGGGCAGGTTTTCAGTGGGAGTGATAAAATGACCTACAGTGTGTGTGGGGGGGGAGGGGGGGTTTCAGTGACTAATCCTTTTGGACCACATAAATAGGGCACAAGAGAAGACAGACAAATCAAGTGAGAAGACAACCAGATCGTGTGTATCTCACTACTGACTTCAGCTGAACTTTTCTGGAAGACGTCTTTACAAGACTGATCCGTTTCTTAGCAAAGCTTACTTTGATTTGTGACTTGAGGGTCTAAACATGAGAGTTGGAGTCCTGGCGTTTCTGGTTCTTGGAACCGTCTCGTTGAATGTGTGGTGTGTGCCCATCAAATCTGTGTTTGTGACATTTCCTGGAGATGTGATCAAGAACATGACAGATATTGAGCTGGCAGATGTGAGTATTTCAAGTTTTATTCCATGATTAAGTTTAAAGAATAATGTTAATTATTTTAATTATATATTAATATTAATTATACAGTGTGGTTTCCATGGCATGCATAGCTAACTTTTCTTTTTGGAATACAAAGCACACAAATCAAGAAATTTGTGATTAATTTTGTATTTTTATGTTTGTCTCCAGAATTACCTGAAGCGATTTGGTTACGTAGATGTCCTGCAGAAAAGCGGACTTCAGGCAGTTGTCTCCACCACTAAAGCTCTGAAGATGCTCCAGAACAAGCTTGGGCTGGAGGAGACAGGGATTCTTGATCAACCCACGATTGACGCTATGAAGCAACCTCGCTGTGGAGTCCCAGATATCCGCAACTATCAGACCTTTACAGGGGACCTGAAATGGGACCACAATGATGTTACATACAGGTGGGATATTGACTACATCTATATAAACAATATGGTCAAGCATGTAAATACTAATATAACATTTTGAAAACAACTGTTAAAACATTGTCAGGTGTTCTATAAAATAGTTATTATATATTACGTAATATGGCTGCTTCAACCTAACTATACTACTAATAATCCGATTTTTAAGAATTACATTAAGAATAAACAGATCTTCAAAGTTACGATTAAAGTCATCACTTTTAAACTGCAGTGACAAATAATACAACGCGCTGCTTTGATCTGTAGGATTTTGAACTATTCTCCGGACATGGAAGCCTCTTTGACTGATGACGCGTTTGCAAGAGCTTTCAAGGTGTGGAGTGACGTCACCCCTCTGACTTTTACGCGTCTCTATGAGGGCACTGCTGACATCATGATTTCCTTTGGAAAAGCAGGTAAGCTGATATTTCGGGATTTCCCAATCTTAGCGGGTCATTGATCTCCAGCGCACATAGGAAAAATCTCACTCGAAGGCAGATACCAGAAGAATAGAGATTTGTTAAATTAGAGCTTTATAGATGTGCAGCGATAAATGAATTGAGCCCAACCGCATTTTAATTTTGGTCAGTACACAACCAAAACTGTGGAAAAGGTTCTGCGCCAATAAGCAGCGCAAATTCGAGCGGTGTGCGATGCATTTACTCGCCATTTGTTTGCCAAATAAAGACAACATCTTCCCAGCTAACAGGCAAGGCGTTAACGCTAACGTAAGGTCGGCTAACGTTCTTTAATGTTCTCCTAAAGTTAAGTTAAAGTTTTTGCAGTAGCGTTACTAGAACGTTTCTAACGTTATACATCATATATCATAAACGGTGTTCTTAAGTTGTTAATGCAACATTACAGACGTAAAGATTTTAAACAATTATGAATAACGTTCTTATAACCAAGCAATGACGTTAACGCAACGTCTTCCTAGAACTTTAAAAATAACATTTTTAACGTTTTTTGTTACTTATTTAAAACATTAGGGTAACATGTCTTCAACCTAAGTTTGTTAACTGGGTTAAAAAAACGTTGTTTTTAATTTTATTATTTTAATAGTTGTATGTTCTACTAATGTCCATTATTAAGTGTCAAACAGAGTTGTTTGAATGTTGTACTGTTTCTGATGTAGATCACGGTGATCCCTACCCCTTCGATGGCAAAGATGGGCTGCTGGCTCATGCTTATCCTCCTGGTGAAGGAATCCAAGGCGATGCCCATTTTGATGACGATGAATATTGGACTCTGGGATCAGGACCAGGTAAGAATTATTATTAATTCCCCTGTAATTTAAAGTAAACACAGCTTGCATTAAATGACTTGCTTACTTTAAAACACAGTGCTGGCCCCCGTGTTGCTTAAATGCAATGTTATTTCCTTTTCGTTACAGCGTAACTGTAGCAATGTATAGTGTACGAATGCCTCCCTCTACAGTTTTGTATGAATATTGACAGAGGCAGCGTTTCATGAGATTTGCGGTGTAGAGACAATGACGTTTATCTGTCCCCTTTAGCAATTCAGACTCGCTATGGTAACGCAGAGGGTGCCATGTGTCATTTCCCCTACGAGTTTGAAGGAAAGTCCTACTCCACCTGCACCACTGAGGGGCGTACAGATGGGCTCCCCTGGTGCTCCACCACTGCAAACTATGACAAAGACAAGAAATTTGGATTCTGTCCCAGTGAGCGTAAGTGTTTTAGATTGTTATTATAAAGCTTGTTTCTTATGTCAGATAACAAGAAGCTTTAATCTAATGTGCATGTCTAATATTCTCTTTTTTTTTACAGTTCTTTTCACATTTGGTGGTAATGCCAATGAGGCACCATGTGTCTTCCCCTTTGTGTTTGACGGGAAAAAATATGACTCATGCACCACAGAGGGCCGATCTGATGGGTATCGTTGGTGTGCCACTACAGCTAATTTTGACACTGATAAGAAATTCGGATTCTGCCCTAACAGAGGTGAGCAGCTCTCACATAGGATGACGCCTTTCATCAAAAAAAAAAAAAAACACAGATGTAGTTACATTTTACTCCATAATACTAAAGAATTAAAGTCTCTTCCTGTGCTCTCAAAGTTTCATAAGAATATATCATTAAACATTTGTAAAACGTTTCTTTTTTCACCTCACAGATACAGCTGTGAGTGGTGGAAATTCCGAGGGAGAGCCATGCCATTTTCCTTTCACCTTCCTGGGAACAACATACACTTCCTGCACCAGTGAGGGCCGCAGCGATGGAAAACTCTGGTGTGGAACAACCAGCAACTATGACAAAGATAAGAAGTGGGGATTTTGCTCTGACAGAGGTAAGTGTTTGATCCTCTCCTTTAGACATTGTACATATGTAAGTATGAGACCTTAGCAAACGTGCCTGACAGAATGACACTGCTTTCCCCTCAAAGGATACAGTCTGTTCCTGGTGGCCGCCCATGAGTTTGGACATGCACTTGGTCTGGACCACTCCACTGTCAAAGACGCTCTGATGTTTCCCATGTACAAATATATTGAGGATTTCTCTCTCCACAGTGATGATATTGAGGGCATTCAGTATCTATACGGTACTTATTCAGTCAAATAAACCACCATTTACTGATTGATATGTAATATTTTTTACTTTGAAACTCGAGCATCACATTTAATTCTTGCCTCAATGCTTTATTTCTATTTATTATGGTTTTTTTAGGTCCTAGAGAAGGCCCTGTTCCCACTCCTCCAAACCCCAAGACAACCACTCCACATCCAACTGTCCCAACTAAACCCACCCCAACTGGGACCACTGTTTCCACCACAACACATGTAGTCCCATCACAGGATGCCTGCCAACTCAAGGAATTTGACACCATCACTGAGATCCAGAAGGAGCTACACTTCTTCAAAGATGGGTATGAGCCAACATTCAACTAACTCAAGTAATATGAAAAAATATGATATGCGAAAGCCTTTAAATTAATAAAACAACAAACAAAACATTACAATTAGCAATTATATTTAGCAAATTTTGTAAATTTTCATTAAGCAAGGTTCATAAATAAAATTTGATCTCCCAACAAAGGCACTACTGGAAGGTCTCCAAATCTGGAGAACGCAAAGGACCTTTCTTGATATCTGAGAGATGGCCTGCCCTGCCAGCTGTCATCAATACTGCCTTTGAGGACCAGCTCACTAAAAAGCTCTACTTCTTTGCAGGTACTTACATTAGCAGGTTGAGACATTTATTGTTATAATTAATCTGTTAAATGCAGATCTATAACTGTGCTTTTTCCAACTCTGTCCTCTGCACACAGACAAACAGTTCTGGGTGTATACTGGAAAGGATGTGTTTGGACCACGTAAAATTGAGAAACTTGGCCTACCAGCCAACCTAGAAAAAGTGGATGGAGCCGTGCAGAGAGGAAAAGGCAAGGTGCTCCTCTTTAGTGGAGAGAACTTCTGGAGGTGAGCAAACTTCAAAACCGTGACCTGCAAAAAGCTGTTAAATGAATGGATTACATTTGTAGTGTTGAGCTATTAATGTAAAGGTCAATATTTTTAAGTAATTCACACATCTTGTCCCTTATGTATTGTCACAGAATGGATGTGAAATCTCAGCTGATAGATGCTGGATACCCTCGAGTCACTGACTCCATTTTTGGTGGAGTTCCCAATGATTCACACGATGTGTTCCTTTACAATGGTAGGTGTACTTAAGCCAAAATAACATATATTACATCAGAAACACACTATAGAACAACATGTTTCCTCTATCTGGTCATTCATTTTAGATGATTGTGTATAAATAATTAAATAATTTATAGGTAGGGAAGGCAATTTCAGAGACGCTAAAATAGCAACCTAGCCTTGAAAACATAAGATCCTACATAAACATAAGGTCTTGTGTAAAAAAATATAAATGTATAAACTTATTTATACCACTTTACTTAGTGATTTCTGTCAGGCTGTAAAGAGACTTTCAGTCAGCATAACAGAAAATGTTTCTGGAAAAAAATCGCCTACCCTGCTTTTAAGTCTTATTATCTACCCTCATTAATATTTTCATTGTTTAATCACACAACTTCATGCAACTTAACATTGTTTCTTCTATATTTTGCAGGGTTCTTTTACTTTTGCAGACAAAGTTTCTACTGGAGAATGAATAGCAGAAGGCAGGTTGACCGTGTTGGATATGTCAAGTACGACCTTCTGAAATGCTAAGATGTACAGCTGTTATATATAGTGGACAAGTCCGACATCCTAACCTGATGACAAAGCCCTTTTTAATAGGGGAAGATATTTATTTTCCGTGTAAAATGTAGTGAGGAAAATGCAGATGGAATGTATTAAATTTAAAGACTGTTTTGGGGATTTCGACTTTACCTGTTATAGGAGAGGAACAGTTTTAACACTGAAAGTATTATAGGCACATGAAACAGGATTTAAGTCATATTTGTATGTCAGCTTGAGGAGGTCTTCAGTTTATTTTTATCTTACTATATAACTGCTTTGGTCATGTTTCTTAGCAGAACTTTAGATGAAACTATAATCATGTTTGCCTATATAAAACTATAAGGCAATGGCAGCCTAACCCTAGGAAATAACTTTGTTTTTGTTCAAGTCTGAGTGGAGTCACCAACATTGTCATAAAGGCACATTTTATCATTGGCTGGCTGTGTACGACAAAGCATCCATTCTCTGCTGACCCCACTCAAATGTTTTCCAATGCAAAGGATTATTTGTATTATTAAATTATTTTTTAGCCTTAGAGCTAATATTGAGACGTTAATAAACCCAGATTTTGGCGTATTGTGAAAATCATTTACCTGGTGTAAATGAAAATATTAATATTATTAATTTAATTTTCATATTTCCTCATATTTATGTTTGTTTGTTGTGGTTGCATTGTTTGTTTACTCAATAAATTTGTAAACAAGACCATTAAATCAACTGCTTTTTTTAGAACATATAGAAACCTAATTACGGTAAATTTTAACAAAGAAATTACATAATGACAATATATTGTAAGACTAATAGAACCTTTTTAACTTAATCGTAGTTAATGCAGCATAACGTATAGTTGTGTACAAAGCAACATCTATATCTAGAATACAGATTTAAGACTTAATCATAAATACCATGACCCTACACACCGAACACACTATACAGAGTATAAAGGAATTGTGCAGACTTTCAAAAGATTGTAAGAAATAGTCAAAGAATAAACAATTCTTGTCTATATTAATCCGCGAGTAACTGAGTGGTTAACTCATTCTCTCAGTGCAATAGTCCTTCGTTTCACAACATTATTTCACAAAACACAGAAACAGGATTCGATCGTGTTTTTTAACTTATACATTAACTTTCATAATAATCCGCATATATCAAAAAAATTTCCCCACACTCGTCGTTTCTCTATGACGAATAAATGAGTTCCGGCCAGCTTTGAGGACAGGAAGCGAGGAGACGCTGATGGCGCCCGACTAGAAACAGTAGCAGCTAATCGCTTTCAAAGATCTATTTTATTTCGCTTTATTCACAAACGGGAGGAGTACACCGGTCGTCCATACACGGTAAGAAAAATACCCCAAATCTGAATTTTGTTGGTAAATTGTTTAAATTACACTAATTTGCATGGTGGTCAAGAGAAAAACATTCGGGCAGACTGGCTGCTCCTTGCTCGCGTAGGCCCTCGAGGTCCCCGAGCGGTTCTTCATATCGCCTGAGCGGAAAAAAAACTCAGAGCGGCGGGTTAGAAAATGGCGCTGCCCGAGCAGGCAAGAGGAAGGGCAGCAAAAACAGACGCATAATAGGGAGAGGTAGAAACGCAAAGAATAGCCGCTAAGTACCTGTGAGGGTCGTTGTAATAATAATATGGAAAACAGTGATATGTAATGTCCTTTAAATTGTTGGAGGGGATGTTTGTTGGTGTTTATTTTGGGTAAACACCAAAGCCTAGTACAGGCTGTTGTCCTTGAGAAGTTTAAGCGAGAGAAAGACGTAATGTCCCAATTCCAGCTAGATGATGGTAGGGTAGGATAGACCAGGCTTTGGTAGGTGTAGGTGAAATCGAGTTTAATTAAGTTTTTGTCTCGAAAGTACCTATTTTGGTAGGTTTTCAGTTTTTGCAGGCGAGCAGCCGAAAGTGGTTGGAATGACGTACAAATTTGCCATCGCAAGACAGACATTTTTCTGCGTACAGTCTGCACAAGCACATTAAACAACATGTTTTTTCCACTTTGTCCTTGTGGAGTTGTCAGTAATGTACGTTTTGCTTCACTAAGGACAGTTTCCCATATGAGCTCATAAAAACAGAAATAAGGGGACGCATTTATTCCAATCCATAGATGACCCCAATGCACCAAGGTGAACAAAACTGTTGATTATCAAGCTACATCACAAGAAAAGTACAAATGAGTTTAACCTGATTGCCTTACGCAACTCAATATACAACATTTTAGGCCACACAAAAAAATCTTTAGTTAATAGTGACAGCAATTGTACTATAACCTATAGCCAGATGTGTTAGTTTAGCAGTGAATAATTGGACATACTTTACTGTATAAGAATCAAATGATTCTCCATGTGTCCAATCTAGAACTCTAATATACTGAGTCATACAGACACTTCCACAGTACAAACATGGATTCTGAGGACATGGAAGTGGAGAGCAGCAGTGATGTGGGGCATTCTGGGATGGAGGAGCCATCAGAGAGCGGAATGGGCATGGAGTCTTCAGAAGCCATGTCTGCTGATAGCAGTGATGCGGCTACAGCTCCTGCTCCAGCCCCAGAATCAGATTGCCATGTGGGACAAAGCTCTGAGGGAATTGTGGTACGAATGACAATACATATATATCTGTAGCTCTGTATGATAATGTATGCATCCAGTTTTTCATATCAAGGTGTTTTGTAGGTTTTTATCCCTGAGACAAGTTCTAGTACAGATGTGAGAAGAATTCACCTACCAGACTCGTCGTCCGTCGCCCAATCAACCAGCGTGTCCAGTGTCTCCACGGTGACACAATCAGTCCTGGTGTCAGAGTCTGTCCAGGTGCTGGTGCACTCCAGTGCTGTGTCTGAAGGAGGAATGATGGTTTCTGATTCCACTGCCTCCACCTCCTCAGATCTCGGCTCGGCCATTGACAAGATCATTGAATCCACTATTGGACCAGACATTATGAATGGTAAAAAAAAATCATTGACCAATGTTGTAAAAATGAGGAAAAACTTTATTCACCAGAGTCAGTCAATGGTAGTCACTGTTGTCTTTGTTGCTTATTTCTTACACACTGCAAATAATGAACATCTATCTGTCCCCTTAACAGGATGTATTGCAGTTACAAGTGCAGAGGATGGCAGTGCAGAGACAACACAGTATCTGATACTCCAAGGACCTGATGATGGTGAGAGCCCATCAAGAGTACATACATAATAAATGGATAGTTCGTCCAGAAATAAAAGTTCTGTTAGCATCTACTCACCTTTATAGCATCTACTTCACCTTAATGAAAAAGTGAAACCTGTGTGTTTTCTTCTGAGATACACAATGCTTAATTTAGTTCTTTAATATTTTCCTCTGTTTACTGTGTGTAGGAGCTTCTACGGTTGCTCAGATGCCTTCCTCTGGGCTTTCAAGCCGCATTGCCATTGAAGCTCTAGCTGATGGGCCCACCTCCACCTGCCTGGATCAGGCTGACCTGTCAGAGAACCCACAGGGCAGTGTGGAACCCGATCAGCCTGGACACTCAGGTTATCGTGACCATGAGGCCGGCAGCAGCAGTCGTCCCGACCAGCCCCAGCACTCCCAGTACATGGAGTGCAATGGAAGAGATGATCCAGACCAGACCAGAGAAGCTCGATATGTTGAATGCTCAGGAGCAGAACCAGACCAGACCCCACGTCATTCCGAGGTCGCAGACTACAACGTGGCAGAGTGCAGTGGGACGAGCACTAGTCCACAGAGTTGCACATTTCGGTCCTCCCGCTACATTGTGGAGTGCAGTGACCGGTACTTGGAATGTGGCGAAGAGGGGCCGGAACAACCACAGCATTCCCGTTACATTGACAGCAGCATGGATGACCGGGAGCACGTCTCTGCTTCGGAGCAAGAGGGCAGTGTGGTGGAGGAGCCCCAGCATTCCTACATGCTGCAGGGCTCGCTATATGCAGATGAGGGCGCTGTTAGGCACTCCCTGGCTGACACAGTGGGATCCCAGCATGCTGATCAGATGGACTGCAGCGATGGCTTACATGGCCCATACATAAGTAGCAGTGGGACCTATTCCACCCACCCAGAGCCTGAGGTTGCGGAGTCTGGGGTGGTGGATGAGCCAGGGCAAAGAACCCCAAACATGGCAGAGCTGGAGGAAATGATGGAGGTGGTGATCGTACAGCAGTTCAAGTGTAAGATGTGCCCATATAAAAGCATCTCCAAGGATACGCTTATCAACCACATGAGAGACAGACATTTTAAACCAGCAGGTAACCATAAGACAGAGCTGGTTTTTATGTTCTGGATAAAAACAGTTCACCCAGAAAAGAAAATTCTGTAATGCAGGTTGCTCTATGTTTATACTTGTTTTTTCACACACAGGTGCTCAGCCCTTAAAGAAGCGTGGACGGGGTCGGCCGCGAAAATCTGAAAGCAAACCACGACAGGTCGCTGAGGTCAAGAAGGAGGAGCCAGAGGAAGAAGAGGATGACATAGTTGATGCAGGTGCCATTGATGATCCTGAAGGTCAGTGAAGTCAAAACAATTCAACGTCATTCTCCAAAATTCATCATTTTGGTTTGTTTAATACATTTATAATTTGCTTTCAGGTGACAGTGATTATAAGCCAGCTGAGGAAGAGGCCAGACCCAGATCAGCTGTCAATCATTCCAAACCTCCTCCTACCTGTTCTTCCTCATCTTCTACTACCTCACGAAAACGGCCTCGCAGGATGGTGGGACCACCCCGCAAGTTCCTCAGTTACTCAGGTGAGTGTTAATAAATCCACGTCACAAAATTATAATAAAATCTGTATATATTAATAAAGCCTATGTACTATGTATGTAACAGAGACGCCAGCAGTGTCTCAAACGAACAATGCAGTGGACCCTCAAATCCCCGAAGAGGCGAGTTCATCTGGATTGGAGAATGGAACTTCCACATCCAATGGAACTGCAGTGGAGCCAGGTGTCAGCCAATCAGATTCAGAGAACAAAGATCCCTCATCAAATACAGGCTCTGATGATCTTGACTTCTTGCCAAGGAAACGAGGACGTCCTTCTAAACGTTTCCTCCAGAAGAAGTACAAAAAGTACATGAATCGCAAGTAAGTGACGTCTGCCGAAAACACTGTTCGATTTAGTTGCCCATTAGACACTAAATTATATCTGGGAATGACAACACTTTAATCAAGTTTACCTTAATCATTATACCTCACATCCAACAATGCAACCACATAATCAAAAAACAAGTCTCCTTTATCTTTCTCTCATTTTAAGTAAGTACTACAGATCACTCAAGCCTCTTCTAAGGCCTCATAACTGCTGGATCTGTGGCTCTCGCTTCCTGTCACAAGAGGATCTCAGATTCCACGTGGATTCTCATGAGGGAAATGACCCTGAACGTTTTAAGTGCCTGCAATGCAGCTACCGCTGCAAGCGATGGTCCTCACTGAAGGTAAAAAAGCAGAACCTCCCATCCAATTATCTTATTCATTTTTTGGTTACACGTTAACAAAAATTAGTTATTGAGCAAATGCATTACATTAGTGTTCAGAACTGTGTGCTTACCTCACCCTTTTGTAACAGTTACTTCAAAATAATTAATTATAATTTAAGCTGTCAGATTCAGTTTTGCAGGAATTCAGTTTAACGTCATTCGTCTCTGTGGTTATGTCATGTCTGTAAACAGAGGCAGCAGCTAAATTGCATGTGTGGGTGCTGAGGATGGCAAAGCGTTTATAGCTTGTTCATACAGCAGTTGCTTAGAATTTTAACACATCCATGTTAGGGTTGCAATCCCATCTCTGTTTAAAGCATTAACTTTTTGGGTTTCTTGCAGTTATTTTTTAAATGTGGATCTTAAGTTTAAATTTTAAACTGCTGTTAAAACAAGCTACAAATGCTGCACTATCCTCAGTACCCAGACACGATATAATGGTTGGATCTTCGTACCTGACCACGCAAATTATGACTCATTGTCACAAGTTTACCGTCGTGAATCAGGGTAAGGAGGCTGAGCAGTGTTGAACACTGATCTGTCATGTACTTGTGTAATGATTGATTTTTGTTCATTTTTAACCAAAAAACAGATTAACTCAGCAATGTTTTAAACAGATATGGCGATAGAAAGGTTTTAACTGCAGTTTTAAAATGTAAAAAAGTGGTAGAAATGCTTTTGTCTGTTTTTAACATGTCTTTGCATTTTATTGATAAAATCTAAAAAGCTTTGATTCTGTGTGTCCTATAGGAGCACATGTTCAATCATGAAGGTACAAAACCTTATAAGTGTGAAGTGTGTGATTACTCCAGTGTGTATAAGAAAGACGTCATCCGGCACTCAGCAGTCCACAACAAAAACAAGTAAGACTTACTGCTGCTTAACATCAAACTTTCTGCTGCTTCATAATTTGCTTGTACATTATAAATACAAAATACATTATAATTTTCCAAACCTTAATAATTACAGCTGTATGTACTTGTTTCTTCTTCTTTAGGAAAAGAAAGACAGATATGGTAAGATTCCAGTTATGATGTCAACTATCCATAAACGAATGATATTTAAATGAGTCACATGACCCTTTTCCTGTCACTGATGTTATGTACATTATATGGCCAAAGGTATATTGACACCTATATGGGCTTGTTAAGCATGTGTTTTTCTATATATTTGGCCAGCTATTGTTTTGAGTTTTGGGGGTAGCTTTTCATGCGGCAACAGTCCTGTGTCGATCCCTCGCAGGTTCCCAAAGTGTCCGAGTTTCCTTGCCCCATATGTGAACGTGTGTACCCCATGCAGAAACGTCTGACACAGCACATGAAGACGCACAGCACAGAGAAACCTCACATGTGCGACAAGGTGGGAAAGCTACCCCCCCATCACCACAGCTAAGCATGCAAATGATATGCAAATGTTCTGATGGATTAGTGTGAATATTGGTCATGCTTACTCTGGATTTGCTTTGCAGTGTGGGAAATCCTTCAAGAAACGATACACTTTCAAAATGCATCTTCTCACGCACATACAGAACTGCGGCAACAGCTTGTAAGTGAGTCGTTAGGTGGGTCATGGGCGGGTCATGACGGTCGCTGCTCATCCAATAAAACTCTCTCTTGTGTTTCTGTCAGGTTTAAGTGTGAGTTCTGTGAATATACTTGCAATGACAAGAAACACCTGCTGAATCACCAGCTGTCTCACACCAACGACAAACCTTTCAAATGTGAAGAATGCAAATACTCTACAAGTAAAGAGGACTTCCTGGTGTCCCACATTGCCATTAAACACACTGGTTAGTTCACATTATGACGAAATTCCACAATAACAAGCTTTAGGAATGTGACAATATTGGATATTTTGGTGTTACTTACAGGAGCTTTAAGTTTGTTTTAGTAGTTACAGACTGTTACATTTCGGTACACATACACTTGGTGGTAGTAAGGCTTCCTGACCTGACTGTCTCCCCCACTCAGGTGAAAAGCCATTTACCTGTGACATGTGCCACTTCATGACCAGACACAGGAAGAACCTTCGATTACATGTCCAGTGTCGACACCCCGAGACTTTTGAAGAGTGGAGTCAGACCCACCCAGAAGAGCCCATTCGTCGCCGCCAAAAACCCGTTTTCACCCTGCAGCAGATTGAAGAGCTTCGATTGCAGCACGAAACCCAGGGGATTCAGGGCACAGTGGTGAGTTCCTTTTTAAACACCCCTTATATAGTTTAAACCTCAGACCTTTGATTTGCATCTGTTTATATCCAAATCATCAAACTTTAATCACTTCAAAACTGCCACTCTGTATGAATACACATATGATGCTTTTAAACACATTTTTTTTAAATCAAAAGGTGTCAGTGGACCCCATCACTCTCCAAACGATGGAGTCCATGGGAAACACATCTGTATCCCAAGATGCACTGGGAAACACTACCATCATTTACGAGCAAGGTAGAAAAGTCCTTAAGGCCAAATGTAGTCCAGCCACAAAATATTTGAAATGTTCATAAAGTGCAGCATGTATTTATGAATTTCCCTACATATCGCTCATCTTTACCTTGCAATAATAATATTGCACTCACGGTTCTAAATTTGATCATTATGTCCTCTCACAGCCCAAACTTCGGACCTCTCAGCCCAAAATGCCCTAGATCTGCTTCTAAACATGAGTAACGCACGAGAACTGCAGGTACTGTACCCACAAACAAATCTTTTAGTTTTTTCTTACTGAATAATGTGATTAATACCTCAAATATAGATAGAATATTAAAGTACCCAATAGTGAATTGACATCATATGTGTGAAAGTAGTTACACACTTATTTTGGGGCCAGTACCAATTCCGATATTTTCAGATATAAGTCTGACTTACTTTGCGTTTTGAATTATGCTTTTAATTACTAGTTCAGTTAGTTGTCAGCAGTCATTGTCTGTAATGACCTGATCAGATATGTCCATGCGTTCCTCTTCCAGGTGGCGGTACTGAAAACAGACGGGAAGACTCTGGAGACGGGCTCGTGGTCTGGAGCTGGCTCCGGGGGTCAGGGGTCATCTCTGCAGCCTCAGAAGATCGTGACCTTCCATGTGTCGGAGAATGGTGACACCCTCGTGCAGGAGGCGTTTGAGGCGGCTACTGGGACCATGGAGCAGGCAGAGGCAGCTGGTGTGACGCAGATTGGCATCAGTTCATACGAGGCAGCAGATTTCAGTGTGGTGGAACAGGCTTCCGAGGAGATTCCCACCACGGGAACACCACACAGGTAGCACTAATGTCAAAGTCTTTTTAATTGTCATGGTGCAGGTAAAAAATCTCACAGTGTTCCTGTAGCTGAACCGCTACAGCATTACGCTAGCAACGTCAAAGTCATGGGTTTGATTCCCAGAAAACACATGAATTGATCAAATACAGTATATAGAACATTAAATACACTGTAAGTCAATATGAAAATTTAATGTACTTAGTGAAATTATTGATGCACAGTATATATATATATATATATAAAAAAACCTTCTTATACTGTGTTGAAATACCTGAGACCTGTCTATAGCACTTATTCACTGTTGCCTCTTATTGTAAATGAAGTTGCTTCCTTGTCCTTATTTGTAAGTCGCTTTGGATAAAAGCGTCAGCTAAATAACTAAATGTAAATATGCATGTGGTTTGGCAGCTTAATGCTTTAATGTTATGTGTTTGGCAGCAGTTTAGAGGAGCCATCAGCAGAGCCTCAGGTCATGGAAGTAAGCACAGAGACTTTGTCCATCTCCACACCTCTGAAGGAGAATAAAGAGAAGTTTTACCTGAGCTCAGATGAAGTGCTGCAGCAGGTAGAGGTGAGAATGGCTTTCTTCACATGAAAAGTAACTCATGTTAATTTGCTGTATAATGGAACCACAAGTGATTGATTGATTGATTGATTTGTCTCCTATAGCTGAGCAGTGAAGCTCCAGGCTCTCCTTCTCTGTGTCCATCACCATCTTCTCAGCAGTTCAACTCCAAACGCTTCTCCTGCCGAATATGCATGGAGGCTTTTCACGGGCGCTCGGATATGGAGAACCACAAGAGGGCGCACATAGACCCCAAAACATTTAAATGCCCTGACTGTGAATTTACAGCTCAGTCTTGGCCAGAGGTCAAGGTATGTAAGCCCTATAAATTCAGTTTTATGTTTTCAGGTTTCTCTCAGTGTTTTGTTTGATGTATTTGTTATTATTATTCGTTTGAGAGAATTTTAAAAATCTAACAAATGCATCAGCAATTTTTTACCGGTCTAAAATCAATATGGTGTTTTAAACGCTTTTTATAATTACATTTTAAATCCTAGTCTCACATGGCCATGCATGCATATCTGAGGCCTCATAAATGCACCAGCTGCAGTTTCGCCTCCAAAAACAAGAAGGACCTGAGACGTCACATGATGACACATACCAATGAGAAGCCTTTTGCCTGTCAGGTCTGCGGCCAGAGGTGAAGGAACCACTGAGAACTTATCATAGAAATAAGACAAATGATTTGTGAGAGAGTTTGTGCTATACGTGTTATTGCACATTGATTTAAACAAACGCTGTTCGCACACACACACCTCTGCAGTTTTTCAGTGCTTTGGTTTGTCATTTTAGGTTTAACCGCAACGGTCACCTGAAGTTCCACATGGAGAGACTTCACACTCAGGAACCATCTCCTCGTAAAACACGCTCCGTTCCCTCTCAGCAGACCATCATCGTCAACAGCGATGAAGAGGCTTTAGCCACATTGCAGAGTGAGTGCAGTATAGAGTTTTGTCTGTATGGAAGTAGTGAGTTTACACAACTTACTTGAAGACCTTTCCTGTTACTTTGTGGAGTTGTTGTTAATTTGCTATAATTCTTGTTTTGTTGTTGTTAAGCTTTTGTTTTACATTTCTAATGTTACCTTGTACCTTTTGAAATGTTACCTTGTACCATCTAATGTTTCCAGTGTTGCTCAGCCAGGGGGCCAGCGCCCCAAAAAACTTCTAAGGTGGCCTCAGGATGACTTAAAATGATTTTATAAAACAAAAGCTTTAAAATGAGCTGTCTAATTTAGCATATTACTTATATGCATATTTATACTTATTTAGATTCATATTTAAAGTTGTAACAAGCTCTAGACTATTCTATTAGGTAGAAATTGTGATGGGGGGGCCCTCAAATATTGTTGTGGACAATGGGGGGAGGGCTTGAAGTCAAAAAGGTTGAGAACCATTGTTGTAAAGTAATGTTTTAGACCCTGTTCTCTGTGTGTTCCAGATCTGCAGGCGGGTCAAGCAGTGATCAGTCCAGAGAGGCTGCAGCAGGCTTTGGGTCAGGAGCATATCATTGTGGCCCAGGATCAGAGTCTATCTGACCAGGTTAGAGTAAGCCACAGCACTCACACAGTCTTACGTGAAGAGCTTGTGATTGGCTGACCAATCAGCCAATCACAGAGAAGCTTAGTAGAATTCTTTTTACTCTAAATATAACTTTTATTAGGCTTTAATCAGGTGTGACTGAATTAATTGTTGACTTGTTTTTGACGAAATGCCTGTTACTCAGGAGGAGGCGACATATATTCAGCAGATCACAGTAGATGGCCAGACCGTACAGCATTTAATGACTGGAGACAATCAGGTCACTGAGGTACAGCTCATTTTTTAAAAGATCCTTAATTGTGGATGTGACAATCAGTCTGATGGAAGGTCCTTAGGTTCTTCCCCTGTCATCTTGTCTCAGGTGCAGTATATCATCTCTCAGGATGGAGTTCAGCACTTAATCCCACGGGAATATGTGGTGGTTTCTGATGGCAACCATATTCAGGTTAGTCTGTGCACCAAGCTATACAGTAATTTAAAGTATTGTTATAATCTGCAGGATTCGTATCACAGTAAGACTGTGATTGTGTTTTTCAGATGGAGGACGGACAGATTGCTCATATTCAGTACGAGCATGATGGGACGTTTCTGCAGGAGCAGCAGGTTGAGCACTAATTCGGATGAAAACTATTTGGCATATACGTACAATGTATACAGTATCACTTGTGTCTTATTTTAGATAACACGAACCCCCCCCCAAATTTTAAATGTCCATGACAACAAACTGTTTCATCACTGCATTACTTCACCTTTGTATATTTCATATATAAAGGGTTAGGGTTTATATATTATGGATGTCTGTTTCTTATAAACCCTATTTTCCTCTCATTTAAGGGTTAAGGGTATGGGGTAGGGTGAGCGTGTTCATACAGAACTGTTGTTCCAGGGTCAGCAAACTGTGTTGACTTGGGAACATCTCTCACTTGGCAAAATCATCAATCGTGCTGATGTCACACCGCAGTTGTATAATAAAATATAAAATATAGTTGTATAATAAAGCTATAAAACTAATGAATCACTCGCTTGCTATGCTTAAAGTAAAACGAATGCATAATCTGTTATTCAACACAGATCCAGTATGTCCCCATCACTGCAGAACAGCAGGTTGTCGCCCAAGAAGACCTGGAGGCAGCTGCCCATTCTGCTGTCACTGGTATGACCTTTCACCTGCCCCAAACTTTTGACTTTTACATTTTACCTGGGGAGTTTTGATAACCCCAGTTTATTTTTTTTTTGCTACAACTTTCTGTTAACATAAGCAAACCAATTGTGTGTGTGTGTTCACATGTGTGTGTGTGTGTGTGTGTATAGCTGTTGCAGATGCAGCCATGGCACAGACGCAGACGGTTTACACAGAGGCCACGCCTGAACAACTGGAACAGCTACAACAACAGGGCATCCAGTATGATGTCATTACTTTTACTGAGGAGTAAAGACTGGACACCAACATATACACATACATCATCTGTGGCTCATCTCGGCTCTGGATGACTGCAGTGGACTCTATATAGTAGTTTCTCCACGGATTTAAATGCTTCTTTTTCAGAATTGTTCAGTAAGGGTGTGAACAAACAGTTAAATGCACACTGCTAATTCTATGCCTGTAAATATTTCAAACATTATATTCGCGTGCCTGTGGTGTTTTGCCTTGTAAAGAGAACGAAACAAGGAAGCACAGCAGCTTGTATAGAGAAATCTGTAATTATTTCTACATATTGCTTTGATGTGCTGTGGTGGATGATACAGTCCTGCTAACTGACACAGTCAGAATTACACCAATGTGTAAAAGATCAGAGGATTGATAGAGCTCATTTGTGATAACGGTTCCTAGCTGTAGCTAACGTGCTCATAAGAAAGGTTTATTATTTGTTTTTGTTTTTTACATAAAACTGTACTATTTTGCTTCTTAAGTTTTTTAAAGAGATCTTTGCTTTCAGTCTGTAAACACGGCTGCAGAAAGGAGCTTAAAGTGCATACCAAATAAACCACAACATGAACTTTCACATGCGATTACTGCTGCTTTTCCTAACATTCAGTAACAATACAGATGTTATGACAATCCGCAATGTGTTTATTGGGTTGTTGTGCGCAATTCTAAAGAACAGAACATACATAGAACATTAAAGGGACATTCTGGGTTAGGCACAATTTGAAGGTTTTCAACAGTGTATTTCATGCAGTCAGTTGCTACACAAAAGAATTTAGTTTTCAGTTATGACATGATCTATAACAGCTTTGCACAGATGTGGTTGTTACGCTAAAATGTGTAATGAAAGATTTGGTAGTATTTTTTGCATTTTAGTATTTAATATTTACAATTTAGTATTTAGTATTTTTAAATGCATCAAGACTTGCATTTAAAATCATTTTTGTGGATTGTATTTGACAGCATTCCCCAGTCAGATGTCAGTGGTAAATTGTAACGGTTTATGTGTAAAGCATTTAAAAGAGAAGCCAGTAGTGTTGGAAGTATTTGTTTCATTGATGAAAACGATTTTGAAAGGTCATGGAATAATATGGCCACACCTCCAGCTGTTACTGTCTCGCAGTCAGATTGGGTTCCTTAATCTGATGATGAGGGGAACGTCAAATGTTGTGAGTGAGTTTAGCTTTTTGGATGACATTTTAATTAACAGAGGAAAATGAAGCTGATTTTTTTTCTTTTTGTGCTCTTAAAGAAAGGTAGGAATAGTTCTTAAGAAGTGTATGGAGTTAAATCGGTCATTAAATCAAAACGATGCTCTATGATATGGATGTAATTCCATATGTAAATTCAATACTATAAATTTTATCATGTTAGGCTTCTGGATTAACTGTATTTTTTGGTAGTAAATAGAAGGGCTACCTAAATGCATTTCTGTTACCTCAATAATAAATTATTTTATAATTCTTATGATAGTACTGCAAATCGAATATTACATTTCCATTGTGGTACAATAAAATGTTATTATCACTTTTAAAAGTGAAGTGTTCCTGTAAATGGTACTGTACGTACTGTATAGCTTAAATGCACTGTGAGTCACTTTGGATAAAAGTGCATAAATGCATGAATGTTTGGTGTGATTTTTGCGTTGTGATTGTTTGATGTTTGATATTTTTCAGGAATGAAGCCAACTGAAGGACAACGTACAGCGCTGTTTTCATCAACGGAAATCATTTTGAGAATCTACTTTGACCCCTTTTATAATCGATTTGAAAAACGGTGCTGTAAATTTGTTGAGGGGGGATGTGTAATTATTGGGAATAGCAGAGGTCAAGTGGCTCCCGGTTATCAAGGAAGACTATTCGGAGCTAATTATAATGGGGCTTTTGAAATTAAAATTACAAATCCGAGCTTAACAGATGCTGGAATATACATATGTGGTGTAAGTGAAATTCCTACCACATATAATGATTTTGAAGTTACAGTTTCTGGTAAGATCTGTTTTTGTCATTTATTGATTCAGTGTTTGAGATATGATATGGTTGATGATATGAAATATTTATGCATGTTCATGCATGGTACAATATAGTCACTATAAGAGCAATGTGGCTGTATCTTATAGTTATACAAATGAATTGCTTAATTGTTGAACAATTTTAATTTTATGCTCATTAGACTTGAAAAAAAACTTTGTCATTGGAAGAAACTCAGTTCCCCTCCCTACAAAATCAAACATCAGACCACAAGTCCAGACCTCGACTTTTCCCTCAACACTCCTTGGTGAAAAACACACAGAGGAACACAGGTAAATTCTGAGAAATACATTTATAAACATGACTAGTACCAACACTGTTATGCACCTGTTTAACATAAGCTTATATAATCTGAGTTATACAATGTAAAGTAACATGTAATATGCATGATACATGCATAATGTTTATTTGAAGGTCATTTATTGGCTCTTGTTTGTGATATTTAAGCAGTGAGAGTGAGAACATGGTCTTCACATTAGCTGCTGTTTGTACTATTGTGGCGTTTGCTGTTATCATTTTAAGTGTGCTGCTAGTGTTTCGTCTGAAGAGGAAATCTAGAGGTGGGTGTGAGAAGTGTTATGATCAGTTTTTCTTGTCTAAGATCTTTTTTGCTGAACATGAAGTATTTTTATCTCCCTCAGTTAAAAGTGGAACCTGTGGTTTTCGTGACAACACTCTGGTGAGCTTTGCACAGCTTCCCTATTTGACTCACAGCCACATGGTTCAGAAAGAAACAAAGTAACCGGCAGTTGTTCTTCCTTGGTTATCAGAAAAGACTGTACAGACATACAATGGGTATATAAAGTCTAGGTTAAGTAAACAGGAGCTCAGCATTTGTCATACAAGTGTCATAGGCTCTGGTGTTCTATTTTAATCATAAGAGCCAAAATAATATTTGAAAGCCCTTTAGCAAAGATATTTGCAAAAAGCTAAACTTAACAGAGAAACTTGGTGCCTTGAGATGATGTTATGATTAGGCATTGTAGCTGATTTATTTAAATACAGGTAGAGACTAAACAGAATCCCTCTGAATTACATATTACAGTAAAAAGCATTAAGATTTTGCATTAATCTAGTTGTTCAAACTCTTGTCAGAATATCATTCTGATAATACATATTTCTTCTCTTATATAACATTGTTAAGGTTTTATTATTATTCATTAGTTATTTTGTTAACGCTTCTCAGTTCATATCTGTTCATCTGCGTTGTTGCACCGTAAATAAGTTCCACCCTGGTTAAAAAATACATATTTTTGAATGACTTTTTTTTAGCACAACTTGAAATATCTGACTTCAGATCAGCCTGCATAGTTTGATATAGGTGATTTCTGAAATGTGATTTCTAAAATGTGATTTCTTCACAGGAGCAGAATGATGTCACCTACTCTGTTGTGTTCTTCAAGTCCCACCATGATCCATCTGAACTTTATGCCAATTTACAGATACAAAGTCCAAGACACGCTGGTCCCTCAACTTGTACACTTAAAACTGTGGAAAGTGTAGAATATTCCAGTATTTCAAGAGCACAGACATAAACATTTCTAGTGTGTTTTTCTCAGAAAATGAAACCACATCCACAAGATACTTTATTAATGATGATGATTAATGTAATACTGAACTGGTAATTATTGTGTTCGTAAACGTTACATTATGAAATTTTCCATTTGGTGTAAATTGTGTGCAACCATAGATAAAGATATTTTGAAACATTTTTGATGTGTCATTCATTACCACGTTCATTTGCTTTACCACTTTAGGAAGATATAGAAACACACATGGACACAAAAGATTGTAATGCGATAATTTGTCACTTTATTTTGATTAACAAATAGACTTTCTTATTTGATTAACCAAGCCTTTCATACATTCACATAGAATTTTCCAACTCTAAATATCATACAGAGATTAAACATAATTTCTTTAGACAGCAGCGGCCAGACCCACAGCGTTGTCTTGCCTGTTAAACACAGTGTAGAACTTCCTGATAAAAACGTCGCCCAAAATCCAGAGAGAGTCTTGACCACCAGAGAAACCAGTTAAGCAGTCGGAACCGGACTGTTAAAAAAAAACAATTAAGTTCCTTTAGTGAACATAGTGATGCTGGTTCGTATTTTGTTTTTATGACTCTCTGCAACCCCATTGATCACAGAACATTTGCATTGCATCAACTTCATCAGCTTTTATGCATCTCTCATGTGATGAATTACAGAAGGTGAGGTGCTGCAGACTG
Source organism: Botia almorhae (assembly GCA_036877575.1). NCBI lineage: Eukaryota > Metazoa > Chordata > Actinopteri > Cypriniformes > Botiidae > Botia > Botia almorhae. The sequence goes on from JAZGTJ010000012.1 coordinate 217,122, forward strand.
ACCTCAGAGACGTAGGCAGAGGCTGGGATGGTGAAAGCAACACCGTTGATGTTGAAGGTAACATCAGGCATGCTGCTAATATCCCTGCAGCTGACAATGGCCTATATGGGTGTTCACATGGAATGGACGTAGATCAGTATGTGGGAACGTTTTGGTAGGAATCACATTATAGGCTTAAACACATTGTTTCAGTAGGGACAAGCCTATGTCACATGAAACGTCACAGAACACAGGTTTCATCCTGAACTTACATCTCCATATTGGTCTGTGGTTGCTCCAACCTGGGAGTTCATGTTGCTGATGTCTGTAGATGGTCCGACAATGACTGAAGTGCCTGTGTCAACGATGGCCTGGCAGCCACCAGAGCAAGCCACCACTTGACCATTGATGGTAACGCTGCAAAGGTCAAAGGTCAGGGTTGTAGACTACAATACATTATTGCATTCATTACGCGCTCTTGATTGGTTAATCCAGGCCACTCGGATTTATCAAGGCGACCTTTTCCGCACCCTTAGCGATACCCTGCTAACGTTCTCTCAAAGTTCTCTCAAAGTTATCATAAGAGGTTCTTGCAGTAACGTTAGTAGAATGTTTTTTATCGTTTTATATCATATATCAAAATGTTAGTGAAATGTTTTAAAACCTTACAGAAATTACAAAAAGATGAACAACATTCTTTTAACCAAGCAATAATGTTAAAAAAACTGGATGTTTTGAATATTCCTAGATCATTCAATATTTTTAACATTTTTGTTACTAATGGAAATGTTAGAGAATTGTTCTTGCAACCTTAAATTCTTAGCTGGGTGGGCTAAGTGTTTACCTGTCCATGCTGATCTGCCAATAGGTCTCAGAAGAGAGGGGAATCCAATTGATGCTTCCAGTGTAGTAGGAGCTGTCAATCTCACCGAACAGAACCACACTACCAGTCTGTGCACTGCAGAGTTCAGAGGAACCACCACTGAATAGATAATAATACATTTTCATGTTTTAAATCTAAATTAGTGTTGCAATGATTTTGAGATGCTGCACTGGTCGTGCAGAAGAGCAATTATTGTAAAACAGAAGTGAAATTTAAAAACTGAGAGGTCAAAAAGTTTTGTTCTCTAAAATGATGATTTATCTCCTTTAAATATCATGCCATCATTGTGACCTAAGTTAATCTTTCACCTTGGGCTTCCTGTTCTTTTTTTTTTTTACACTTCCTGCTTTAACTGCTACAGCCAATCAGAGCCCTTGTTTCAGGTATGGTGTTAATCCCCTTAGATTACATTCTTTATTTTGAAAAAAGTAATGACAGTGATCACAGTACTCGCTGGACAGGTAGACGGAGAAGAGATTCTGAGACACCAGGCCCTGTGACATCATGTTGTCAAACACTGGGGTGGCATCGGAGCTGGAAATGGACGGGAAGGCCAGACCCAGTATGCCATCGGCTGTCATCTGAGCCATGAAGTCAGCTTCTGTCTCACTCAGGCCAAAAATCTGCTGGCTCACGGATATTCCACCAACCTGTAGCGAGGCAAAGAACAGCTTACCTCAGGTTCACATTTGAAGTTCAAGTTGTTTAGTTACAGTAAATCAGGGCTATAACCACTACATTAATTAAAGGGGACATGGTTGATGATTAAAATATGCTGTCAAATCTTACCACAACAGTGTCATATCCCAGGTATCCAGTCATGCTACCTGTACCATACTGAATGGACAGATTTCCTTGGCCCCACTGGAATGTGCTAGACTTTGAGGGATTGAACGTGTTATGGTTGTCTGTCGGAAGAGGAATATTGTTAGTGTCTGATGTAAACGGCTTTTGACTTGAAAACAGACAGGAAACGGCATCAAAAAACAAAATATGGCCCATAGAAGTTTGTATGTCGTTGATAAATCTCTTTATATAGTTAAAAAGACAACACTCACAGCAGGCCTGACTAGAGCAGTAGGTGGAAGGCACCCAAAGGTTTGAGGATCCAGTATCAAAAATCACAATGAAAGATTGAGGAGGACTTCCGATGGATATGGCGCCATAGTAGGAGAGCTGAGAGAAAAGATCAGAATGTTAGGTGTTTAGAATAAACACCTTAATACTGGTTTTAAATAGCAATCACTTTGCACGACCTTGTAAATTATCATAATGATCAACTCATAATTTGTTTGCCGACATTTTGTACGCGGTCAAGAACTAATAGAAAACAGAAATATGAATCTTGCTATGATATGTTTACTGCTATCCATTGTTTTTTACGCAATTTACTTGAGCTTTGTGCTGAAATAGGAACAATTCGAATGTTATTTGTATACAGTAAAAGAAAGACGGTTATTAAAATGGTCATAACAGATTTAGTAGACGATCTTAATGAATGAATTGCTCTGTGGGACTAGTAATGAAGTATATGGCTGAACTAGTGAACTTACATCAGCGTCATTGGTCATAGATTCAGCGCCGTTCTGGGTAAATTTCACCTGGGGGTTATAGGGGTATTTTCTTCTGTACGCCTCCCACAGGCCCTTCTCCTGCAGCTTTTGACGGGCAGTCTTTCCTTTGATCAGGGGAACCCTGTGAAGCAGAATCTTTTGAATCTGCACATACTGCTTCACTATGTCCACATTCGTTAGTAGTAATTTATCCCTCAACTTTTGTTACGTAGTTCTATCTATATGTATTTTGTTTATTTCAGTAGAGTTAATCTCACCACAGCAACATAAAATAATAAACAACAATAATGCATAAATAATTGTAGTTGCAAAAGAACCAAGAGATCAAGAGTAAGAAAATAAAAGGTTGAATAAATTAGTCCAAGTGTTAAAATAAGTCCATATTGCTGTGAGTCAGAAAAATGTGTTAAAATTTACGTATATGATAAACTTTCTAATTACCTATAGTTATAGCTTATATAATCCAAAGCACACATAAACAATATATGTGGCAACAACTATTGGAGGCATTAAGCATAATTAAATGTAATTAAACATAAATATAATTTAGATATAATCATTAAATTCTATTAAATATAATACATAAAAAATATTATGTACAGTTATTCTTCATATTTAGAGTCCGCTTACCTGGTGCACTCAGACAGCACCACCAGGACGCACAAGGCCAGAAGAGTTTTCATGTCTGCTTTCCTGTTCAGCTTGGACTCAATGAGTGAATTCACAGTTGAAACCTCATGTTTCATATACTCTTAAGCATATGAGCATATAAGCATATCTATTATTTCCTTATCGTTGTGATAGCGGATAAGATTAGAGCCGTATCAAGTCTTTTAAGTCTTTTCAAAGGCAGGGCATTTTGTTTTCAATTCAAACGTGAAAAATCAAATAGAGGATTTTTCAAGGTCAGTATGCAAACACAACAAGGTGGCGATATCTTAAAACATTAAATAAACAATGACCATTTATTGTTATTTGATAGTTATATTTTCAAATAGCAATACAAAATTTGTATATTTTGAATGCCATATATATATATATATATATATATATATATGACATTTCATTAAGTTTGGTAATGTTTTCGTGCAGTTTGTTTTTACTTTGTTAAAGTAGTCTTAGAAACAAAGCAGAGATTTCCTTTAATGGAACATTGTTTGTCTTGTGGGTTAATTAAGATATGAACCATTTTAATCTCACTCTTTGTCAAACACCTGAAGTGTTTAATGTGTAAAATGTTAAGAGTTGACACCAGCGTCACGCAACTTCGTTCCTTGTTTTAAAACAATAGAAAATGTTTTAATGTGTGACATTGAGATGTTATGGTGAACATAGCAGATCTGAGAACATAACAATAAGCTAATTCCCATTGAAATAATGGTTATATATAAAGGGTATAATAAGGCTGAAAGCCATGTGGAGTAAAGTTTCAAGCACTATTATAGCACTTATATTGTCGACTCTGTAGAGCTGCTAAACAACATTTCATTGTTTCCTCTATGGAATGACAATAAAGAGCTATTTTATTCTAAACACCTGTTTGTCTCTATAAACTGTGAAATTGTCATGAATCATGAAGCTATTACATGCCATCACAAAAATCAAATCGGATTTGATCTGATTTGAATGTGGATATTTTTTATATTTCTGAACCTTATAGTTGTACATAACAATTAAGAAGTTTTTTAATAAAATATGGTAGAATTGGCAGAGTATTATGAAAGTGGTTATTTTGTAAATGTTACCTAATTTAAAATAAAATGTATAGTTTTACTTGTATTTCTCATAAAACATAAAAATAAACATTCACACACAGACCATTATGACTGATAATTTAATTACAATAACTACAGTAAGCCTTTAACAAATGGACAGCATATTGACGATGGATCATTCAAAAACATGTTTCCCCTCCGTTCTCAACAACTGGTGTACTGTGCCCTCTTGTTTGTGTGTACACTCAATGTGAAGGTCAGATTATGAAACAAACTGTAGGTGTTTACTATCAAATATGTGCAGTGGATGCCAATGTAAACCAGTGATTGTAAGGTTCACCTAGTGACACTGGGCTAATGTACGTTGGTATTTCCAGGGAAACTGAATAACAACATTTACAGTGTAGTTCAAAGTATGTGATGACAATGACAAGAAAGGTGCGATGCTCTTCTTATGTTTTCTTCTGGTGCTGTCCTGTTTTCTCTTCTCGATTCTTCCTTGCCTTGCTTCTTTTCCTGTTAAAAGTCTATGTTTTTGAAATCGCTAGTGCAGCGATATCTGTTGTCATTGTACCTGGTGCAGACTAGGTGTGGCAGACAGGGGCAGGTGTGGTGTTGCCTTTTGCCAGGAAAAGGAACCTGGATAAAGTTTGGAACACTCTGTATTACTTCTGCATTCCTACTGCATTATGATTGATCTCATTACAAATATACTATTATTATATTACTATATTTTTTGAGCATGCATTGATTGTAAACATGTAAATTCTAGTTTTTGCTCAATTTCAATACATATTATACCTAAAAGACAAAGTGTTTACGGCTTATCTTTTTAATTAAACCTTTGCAGGTTGAGCTGATGTTACAAGATACATTGCATGATACAGCTTTAGGCGCCTGGGTGAGGATCTGTCAGTCTTGTTAGTCGTCAATGAGTCACAAACACTGAAAATCTGTCCTTTATCACCTCCAAACCTTAGCTGAATAGCAAAGTCGACTACCAGCATCTGTATCTCTGTATCAGACTAAGAGAGTCAGAGAGATAAACAGCTCTGATCTGTCAGACATCCGATCAATATCTGTTGCACTTATCAGCAGATTCTTTCTCAGCCCTATCTGCCAATCACCCATGTTTACTACACAGTTAGCGGTTTAAAACATAAGCCCTAAAATACCTGCCAGTGATAGAAGTTAATTAACCAGCAATATATAAGTGTTACTAACCATGTAATAGCAATATGTTACATTTACTATGTTATATATTTTATTAACATTATATAATATAGTTGGTACATCCCAAAACAATTGACTATATTGTCAGTTCTGACTTTTCAGTTCTGTAAAAATACATTAATGCTTCTACATGGTCTGTCTTGTCTCCTTTTGTGTGTTTTTCTCTTTATTTTTCTCTTCAACGTCCTATGGTAACTACAATTGTCCTCAGATCATCCAATCAAATCACTGTATGCAAGTTTCAGGACTGTCACTTGTCACTTGTCTGTATGTGTGTGTCCTTATACCTTGTGGCTGTACGGGTGGCATTCGTCTCCTTCCAGACCCTGTGGTGTGCACATACGCAGGCCTCTAAGCCACAGACTTACAGCACAGCAAAGACCCACACCGCACTGCACGTCCCTGTCGCATGCCTGATACACAACAGCAAAATACAGAATCCGTTCCACCTATGTTCCACTCACACACACACATGCTGCTATAGAACAGTGTATGAATGGTCCCTAATTATACCAATCTAGTGCCACTAATTAGCTGCATTAATCTGTTTGACATAGAGTCAAACTATTTAATATTTAAACATGAACAGGGTTGGAAACCACTTATTTAGAATCCAAACAGAAATACGGAAATGCAAAATGTATTACGTAGACCTACATTTGGCCTGAATGGCGGCAATTAATCTATGTAAATATACAGAGTGTACTTGCATAACTGAAAACCCTTGTTTAAAATAGGACAGTGTTATTAATTAGTGAGATATCAGATATTTGACAGTCTAATATAATTAAAAATATTATTATTTTTTTTATAATAATTAAAAAAAAGAATTCTTAAGATTATTAATAATATTCATTACTTTAAAAAAATCCTAGTTTGACAAACAAGCGTGTGTTGTTTTTTTAAACAATTAGTTTCAACTAAATGAATGAAGGTAAACTATACTGTCTAATTCTGAAGCAAACCTCCCAAAGACTCACCAGCATCCACCTCTTCGATATAAATTCCTAAAACTCAAACAATTTTTTCCCTCCTGTATTCATATAGATGAAGTCTAATGGAATACTGTCCGTTATTATGATGCACAATAACACACAGTAAATGAATGATGGAATCAGGTGTATTTGTGAGACTTACCCCTGTGATGACAGCACATCTGCACCAGCTGAGGGACAGCAGCAGCACAGAGAGAAACACTACTCTACTCATAGCAGCAGAGGAACAAACACACCTAACAACACTATTGGCTTGCCTTCTATTTGCCTCTTCCTAATTCCCTCTCTATTATTTGTATTGTTATCTTCTGCGGAGCTCTCAGTGGGTTTTGTATGGCCCTCAAGAGATGAGTTTCAGTCCCTGTACAACTTCACTTTCCTCTATTTGCTCTCCTGGTCTTCTCACTGTGTCCAGTGTGGAATCTTTGACAACTTGAAAATAAGGGCTGGAATCCTGAGCTCTCTCTCTTTTTTCTCTCCATCTCTCTTTCTCTTTATCTCCCTCGCCCCTGTTTTGCCCCCACCCACACCTCCGCAGGGACTTCGTCATCTCCCTCTGTGACGCTGAAGAAGATGATGGAGAAGAGACCTTACTGGACATTTCACTCCAGGCAAATCCTTTTTGATCACAACTGCAACATTATAGCTTTATGTTTCGATTCTATAAATAGAGTTTAAAAGACATTCTTAGTTTAGGATTGAATGGCGGGTAGTTCTGGTGCTTGAGTCCTGATGCAAAGATGGTATTTGTTTTTGAGCGTGTGGAGGATTCTTGCTTTTTCATTATAGAGATCAATTTAAACATTATTGGGGACATGGCTGAATTATTATTGAAATTAGTTTATAGTTATTTCCAGTTAAATTCCTGATTTAGTATGAATTGCAATTCCATAGTGTTCATATTCTATTATTTCAATTCCAATTTAAACCCCAACAAATAAATTGTGTTTAGCCCCTAGAACACAACTGGCCAAAGTGAATTTAGTCCCAGCTAACCAATTTAAGGTTATAAGAATGTTTCCCTAACATTTTTATGAAGTAACAAACGCATTAAAATAGTTTTTTGAAAGTTCTAGGAACATTTTAAATGTCCAAATTTGTAGGTATTGTATTAACATCAGTTACAAAAACATTTTTAAAACATTCCACTGACAACTTAAGAGCATTGACAACTTGAGAATGTTTTTGATATATGATATATAACATAATGAAGAACATTTAAAGAAAAACAGTTTTTTGATAACGTTGAGGGAACTTTGGGAGAACGTTTACAGAACATTAATCAACGTTCTGAGAACTTCTTCTGAGTTCTGCTTCACCACAAGGCTACAAGGCACTTGTTCATTTTACAGGACTTCACAGGCCAACTCAACACTTTCTCATTTGGATCATTGGGGTTCATATTTCTTCAGCGTGCCAAAGTAATGTCATACTTGCAGCCAAGTTCCAGAGCATCAACACAAGTCAAGCAAGTTCATAGGAAATGAGTCATCGGCACAAGAGGTTGATGAGAGAAACATTTATTTTTGATTCCTGACGATATCTTTCAGCTCGCAGGTAAATCACAACAAATTAAGCACTTGTCAATTTATTGGAGACATTTAAGCCTACGGTCACATTATGACATAATATGTGCTGTCACTCACTGACAATCTCCTACTTACATGGCTTTAATATGCCAATCACACAGGCTGTTAAACGCATCGGACATCATATCCACCTTTGCCTGAAAACTTCCTGACCACAAACACTTAGTTGCCGGCGGTAACAAAAGTAATTGGGCGCTTGATGCATCATGTCGATGCCATGAGTGATTGAGTTATAACAAGATCAAGATTTTAGGTCAAATTTTTATGAATGTGTAAGGAACTTTATATATTAATTTGCTGTGGATGGTCAGTATACCTTTGTATTTTTTGTCCCCATTTCTAACTACCTGTTTGTCTTTAGCTGGCCAGTTTCTTTACAAATTGTACTGCAGTTATTGTAAATTCATTTAGAGAGTAAATATTTCATGTTGTCCCTCAGTTAAAATGAGATTACGAAAATGCATTCATAATAATGGCAAAGTGCTGTTTAAAATAACTTTTATGAATGTATATTTAAATGTTGTAGATTGTCATTAAATCTTTTATTTTTTTCACCATTTTTAATTACCTGTTTGTCCTCAGTTGGCCAGTTCCTTTTAAATTGTACTGCAGTATTACAAATTTATTATGTGTCAAATATCAATATGAGGTTATGAAAATGCATGCATAATAATGGTAAAATGGCATTTAAAATTGTTTGCTGGTCTGCAGGCCATATCAGCTATCTAATTATATCTGATCATCTGTGTACAAATGTATGCTATACTCACTATAAACAGCACTACTTGTGAGGGGACTTATTAATCATGCAGGGGCTTTTCTCCTGTCAGGATCAATCCTGCTTCAGCCCTCTGCTCTTGCCACTGTGCGGAACATCTGCTCCTCCACCGTGGAGAACATCAACCGTTCTGACACCCTCAAGGTCCATCTGAGCAAGATCTCAACAGAAGCTTAACATTCATTCAACAGAAGCTTCATTTCTTTACATTTTAAGACATACTTCAACAATATCTTATTTATTTCATATGCACTCCTCTAGCGCACTCGTTTCTGCAGCATCAGAGGCACGCTGTATGAAAATGGGGTGACGCACAATACAGTGGATGTGGCCTTAATGAACTGCCGGTCCTAAAAGGCCCTAGAGTGGAGCTACGTGATGGAACACAGCTACAAAAAATCAATGAGCTTACTTGAAATTAATAGCTAAATAAAATATCCAACTTGACGGCAGTCGGAGTGAAGGATTGTGGACTGGAAAGTGTCATTCCTATCTGTTAGGAATTGATTTAGGTTTAGGGAGCGCTTGAAAATGCCATTGGTTAGTCAGCAGGGCATTACTTAGCTGCATTGAAAGTGATGGATGCCACTGATGCCCCGGCCACGTAATTACATTGCAACTTTTTGCCCCGTCAGCAGCTGAACTTGGCCCATCAAGACTGAGAATAAACCATCAACCATTGCTGAAAGGGAAAGAACCCAAGTTAACTAAAAGAGCTGCGAAAATGTTAAACACACAGTAACTTTCTTAGAAAAATAAAGGGTGAATAAAGATAAAAATTATTCCAAAAATGGACGCCTGGATTTTTGTAATGTTGTTACTTTTTAATATAATTATAACTATGAAATTCAATTCACATCCAGCCGTTAAAACAAATATCATGCCACTGTGAAAGTAATTTAATGCAAGTATTACCTTAATCTATAATAATTTTGATAACACTAATACAACTGAAATACAGTATAACTGAAAGCAATATTTTTGTTAAGGAAATGGAAACGGTCATCATTTTTGATGACCATACTTGCTAGCGTGCAACTGAAGCTAATATTTTGTACAATGTTTTCTAATGAAAGTAAATAGATCGCTCATTCAGCTCGCTCGTCTATTGCAGTAGCAGTTAAAAGGATCTAGGCACTCCTAATTAAAGCTATCCGTCAAGAACGAGGAACAGAGAAACTATATTAAATGGGTCTCATATCAAAGAGCTTTAATATACACTAATAAAAGGTTGCATACATTCTGAATACATTAACTGTTCTGATTGGTTTTAGAGGGACAACAATAGCAGTTGTTGTTTTCCTTCCTCTATATTTCCATGTATATTGAGTTCAGTAACCAGATTTATGCATATACATATACAGAATTATTTTCATACAGTCTTTTTACCATTAGGAAGACAAAAGAAGAATGTTATGAATGTGGAGATGACGCTGTAAATTCATCAGGTTTAGTGCACATTATGTAAAGCCAGGCTATGCTTTACTTTAAATGTTTAGAATATACACACAGTCTAATTATTTAATATATTAAATGCTATATAATATATATGCATGCTGTATATTACATAATGTATAATACAGAGAATGGTATTTGACAGAGCTGAGACATAAAACAGTCACACAAAAAGACAAGAGTGACTCAATATCTTGAGTTCTAAATAGAAACGACAGCACAGATTTCTGATAAAGAACCAAGGCAGACTCAGATACAATGGATGGTAAGGAACAGAACTGGTCTTTTATTCTGCTTTTGGTCAGAGCGTGAGGTCGTCTGAAGAGATATCAACATTTCAACATGGAACCTATTCAAGTTCCCCTGGGAATTCTCAATGACAATGACAGCTAAATGTTAGCTTGCCATCTCTAACTGGATGTATTTCTGTGGCCTTTAAAGTGTTTTTGCAACGTATTTTTTATGTTTTGTATGAGAGGAGAATGAAGAAGATCTAAGCTGGTATATTTTTGTGACATTGTCCTATATGCTTACATTATTATACACTCTACTCCATATAATATATATGCAAAAATAAAATAACATATTTAAAAATATATTAACGTAAACAAAACGTTACATAAACAAAACCTCTTAAATCTTCTATAGATTAATGACAGTGAATAATTAGCATTCTGTTCACATGCTCAATGTGCTCAAATGCTGGCGCTAGATGGCACTGTTTTGGTCTTTTGACCCTTACAGGTCGCCGTAGTTTTCGAATCACATGTTAAAATATCGAAGATATTCCGGAAGTAGTACAAATTATAAACAACGCTATATTTTTCTGATCATTTTACAGCATTTTAGCCGATAATATGGAAGGGGCGTTGGAGCAATATCTTGACGATACGTAAGTGTAAATATTTATATTGTTTGCCAAGCCAGTAGATCTATTTTACGTGAGAGGGAAGTGTTGTTAAAATGTGTTTGTTTAAACTAGGATGAAGAATCCTGCCATTGTTGGAGTTTTGTGCACCGACGCCCAAGGCCATAATCTAGGATGTAAGTTTTGTCTGGTGTCATTTATCCACTATGACAATGTTATGACTGCATTTAAAGATTGCATAAAGAATTTCGTGATTGCTTAAAGATTTTAGGCTAATAACGTAGTGTTCTGGGCTGTGTAATTTATGTATAAATATTCTACACAAACGTTTTGCAATTCTTGTATTATTAGTCTACGTGTTCTTTATGACATTAGATTAATTAAGTTAACAAGTGGATTATTTGTATTTCTTTCGCAATGTGCGTTTATTTAAAATGATCTAGAGGTAATAGGGTTATTTTAAATAGTGAACAACTGTTGACCAGTTACCTTGGATGCATGGGGGAGGGTTTGAATATGGACACAAATGTGTATAACGACATGTGTATAACAATGTAAACATGGGGACATCATAAATCAAATTGCTTAAAAAAATACTAAATGGTTATTTTTAGGGGTAGGTTTATGGGATAGAATATACACTCTGTACAGTATAAAAACCATTATGTCTATGGAGTCCTCATAAACCATATATGCCAACGTGTGTGTGTTTTTGTGTGTGTGTGTGTGTGCGCGCGCACCCCCCTGATCTCTAGGTCGTGGCTCGCTTTCTGACGAACATGGAGGAATTGTGTCAGTACTGGCAAGACAAGCTGCTTCACTTACCAAAGACCCAACTGACTCCCCTACTGTGTGCCTGGAGTCTGACTGTGGGTAAGAACACACTTCACACACAAGAGAACAACAAGTAGAAAGTAAAATCTCCATATATAATATAAGATGGTTATAGATTCTCATTTAAATGTATAAATTAATAACTTTGTCGTTGCAGGAACATTTTGGTGAGAGCACACGGAACAATTACAGTAGCTGTTCATAAGATGACATCATGAGTTAAGCGAAGTGCTGGAGGAACTTACTCTGTCAGACTTTCAGATATTAATGCACAGTGTTTTTAAACATCATTACTTTGTATGTAAGTAGCTTTAATTATACATTTTCAGCAACAGACATGCTTAAGGATTGGCTGAGATCATGTCTTCCATCATACCAGAAAATATCAGCTGTATTTGTATCTGCTTCTAACCATAAACCACAGTTTACTTTTTTTGTTAAATAATATTGTTCCTCAATAAATTGTGTTATTTAAGAAAAACGAGAGTTTAGTTTGTTTAATCGGTAACTACCATAGAGTGTCCATAAGGGGGCGGTAGAGTAAGATGATTTGCATACTTAATCTTTTGAAGATGAAGTATTCAAATCAAAACGCAGTGTTTTTGCATCCATTACGTGCTACACACATGACGGTTTACCGCGTTATTATGAGTCACATTGCTTTGTGTGATTAACACAATTACAAATGATCACAGGTGAGACATTGTCAAAACGTCATTCTTGAAAGTACTCGTTTTTCATCAAATAATTTAATTAATCATTTTTTGTTTCAGTAGGGCTCAGTTACAAAAGTATTTGTTCTTCCCCAAAGAAGTATAAAAGTACAAGACCAAAAGCATTTATTAAGTTAATTAAATTAAGTTGATTCAGTCTGTTGCAAAATGCTGTAAGGGCTGAAGTTTCGATAAGTCAATCAGGCTTGTCATGGACCGTTCTCCTGCTCGCATGTGATGGCTGGTGTCCAGAAACATTCTGGCTAACAGTTAACTTGAAGTGAAATGATTTGGCTCATTTCCCCCTGTAATAGATTCATTATTTTCACCTTAACCTGACTAATCAGAATCAGATAAATACCAGCGTGAGCCAGATTTTACGTTATTGGCCAAGTTTGCACTTACATGGAATTTGACTTGGGGAGTTGCTCTCAGGGTCACAATCTACAGACAAAGCCCAGCAAAAATACTAAGTATGCAGAATGAACGCTGAAAGAGAAATTCTTAATAATAAAACATGCCACATTTTGTTAACACGCTCTATCTTTTATGTATTATTTGTCATTCTTAATATTTACCTGCAGACATTCTGAATGAGTAACCTTATTTCAGTCTGACAAAAACACAGAATAACTGTTGTCTGTGTAAGAATTTTTTATTATAAATATAAACAGTAAAAAGATGCAACAGTTTTTTTCTGTATATTCAAATACCTTTTTTTAGACACTCTATCACACAGAGCAAGAAGCAGCCGGTCAATTTCCTCATAAACTAATCATGCAGAAGGTTTACATATCCTGACTTAAGCATGTCGTCATTTTGTGAAAACATTACTATGATCGCACTTTAGAAAACAGACCATGTACTGTAGGTATGACAGAATCAGATGTGACCTGTGTACAGCATGGTGAAACCTCACTGAAAGTACCCTACATAGAGCAGTGTCCTTTTCAAAACAGTCTGTCATTTATTACTCTTTGTTTACTTGTTTGTTCTAACAGCTCCGAGGTTTAGCTGATTTCAGCATTTTAAGGGCCCGAGCAACATACCTGAATACATTAACCTTCATGACTTGCCCCCCGAAGCACTCACAGTTTATTGCTTTAACCTCCCTTAAATTGGTACACACACAGGGAAGGTAACGTGATCTCTGAAATTAGTTACGCTTCAACAACTACGTTCTAGGTTCCGGCCACGTGGTCACAAGGGGTCGGTCTTTGGCTCTACAGTCTCAGCGCACTGCATCCAATCTGTGCCGGTCCGAGGGGTCAGATGTGACCCCCGAGAAACTCCGAGGCAGGGGCAAAATCCCAAAAAGGAAGGGAAATCACGCTCAGGGAGTCTAGCCATTTTCAGGAATGACTTTGATAAGACATACTATTACATAGAAGGAGCTGATATTAAGAAATGTACGGATGTTGCCTGGAGCGTAACTGCAGATGCGCGAGTGAGCAAACCGCCATCAAAATCAAGTCTTAACAAGTAAACCCTGAACTAAAGTAACTGATATTATTTGGTGGGAAAATTGTAAGTACATTTTTTAAAACCCCATTTTTAACGCCACTCCTCATTTGTGTTTTCATTTGTGAAATACACAGTTCTTAATCTATTTGCTGTGAAATAGATTGGCGAAAAGAAGTTTAGACTACTTTTTAGAGCTTTATAGGATACACAAATATTTGTGATGTGTTTTCGATATTTTGTTAATTAATTTGATCAATTCTGTGGTTTAATGTGATATGTTACAATCTTATACGAGCGTACAGTAAAAATCAAATATTTTTATAGGCGATACACGCTTATTGTTTCTAAAAGTGTTTTGTGTTACGTTATTGGAAAAATGGAAAACTGTTGTTTAATCAAAACATGAAGCATGCTTTGATAATGCAGGAGTGTTAAAATTGTTTTGACGGTCTTCTATCGACACGTATTGATAGGTGTAAAGTACTGCACTGAAGTAGCGCGCATTCACATGAACGCCGCTGGACTTCAGCTATTGTGCGCGCCATCCAGAGAAGAGCGCTATGCGGCTGCGAACAGCGCGCGCGACAGGATCGGCACTGGCGTTTGGGGTGAGTGTATAAATACAACACACTCGTGATTTGCCTTCTGGTTTTGTGTCGTGATGTGAGATTATGAGCTAAGCTAAGTTTTCAGACGTTTAATTGCACGATCGAAAGGTTGCCGTATATTGAGATGACTGAGTTGAGGATGGAGAGGAGTGAATTTCTGTGTGGGATATCCTGAACTGCGCCGTGAGTCTTTGAAGGGCTGTTAACCCTTTACAATCCTCAGCATTTAAGCAGATAATGAAAATGCATTTATAACATATTTCATCTGTGCCAAACCCTTCTAAGACAGGGCTGATTCTGCATGCGTGGTGTTTGATCATAATATGAGCGTTCCTGAGTCAACATAAGCTCCGTTAATCGCTTTTAATTGCACACTGTGAAAAGTTGTGAATGTTTTGTCGAATCTATTATTAAGTAAGCTTTGCATTTGCAGCCGCCTCGTGTGGAAAGTGCTTTTCAACCATTCTGTGAATGTATTGTTCTGAAAACATTATAGTGGATCAATAAAAAAAAATTCAAAGGATTTTAGTTCCAGCAGTTGTAAGATGACAGTAAAAATACCAAAAATAGCATGTGAGAGAAATGTATAGATTTACACGTAGTTCTTTAATTGAGTCCATGGATTTGTGAGACAACTCTAATATGATATCTATAAGTGATATTTTTAGTTATATTTTAACCTTTTAAAAAAACCGGCCCACTGGAAAAATCCAACACAGGATAAAGGTCCACATTCACACAAGTGTTAAATTCCACATAGATAGAACAACTGACCAACAGTTTAGAAAAAACTGCTGATCCAAGATCAGACATCTCTAACAAAGAATTTCAGAATAATTGTGCAGTCATGCATCTGTCAAGCTAACGTGTGAGACCGAGTCAGTTGACTAAGTAAACATGTTGGGCAGTTAGGATACCTGCAACACTGATGTTTGTGTTACAGGTTCATCAAAAGCAACGTCTGTAAGTTAAGCTTCCAGTACAGAAAATGACAGTATAAGCTGCCCAGAAGTTCTTCATTTTCCTGTGTAACCCACTATGCTACCAAAAGAGCAACACAGGTGAGCCTGTTGTTTAGATATTACAGTTTGGAAAGACTTTAGTGTAATTCATCAGTTTTGTGATGTCGATGATTATCATATTTGGGACGTAAATTTGTCAAGCAGATAAAACTGAGTGCACTAAATGTACTTCTTACTAAATAACTGTGATTGTCACTACAAGACCTAAATTAAAATTTAATGGTGACTATTTAGTATATTTATCTTTTAATAAAGATATTTATAGTGAATTTCAATAGCTACTGTCAGATATCAACCTATCCTTAATTAAAAGTAGTCAACATATTAATTGTGTCTAAATATCGAATAACAAATGAATCATTTGAAGTGTTTTGTGTGTGGAGTGAGTTACATACAGTAGATGTTAGGGTCTCAAACTTCTTGTATTGACACCGAGCGACACATTTCCACCTCCTAGATTCTATAGGTTTACCCTTAAGATGGTTCACACTACACCTATAAATTTAAACAATTTTGTTATTATCACAAATTCTTACATTATTCCCCACTCAACTGCTGCTTAAGGCAGTTTACAAAACATGCAATTAGCACTGGAGAATTTCATGTGACAAAGTGGGAGTGAAAAACAAACTGGGGTAAGATCTGCTGTAGTACCTTATAGCTTTCTAGTGCAACTTCCTGTCCTTACCATTAAACCAGAGCATTCCCACATGTGATCTCACATACATGCATGCAAGCACACATACATGCACAGGCACATTCCGTGGCCCCCGGTTAGCACATGGAATGAAATGTTTTCACTTCCAACACACTGGCCCAATTCATTGCTCTGTAATCCTCTAAGCAGTTTCTGCATGCTTTCGCTCTCCGCCGGTCTCTCTTCTCTTGAAAGAACAGCCAGCTACTTAGCGTTTCAACTCCTGAGCTGTATGCAAGATAGTTTTATGAACTTCATGTTTTCATAAACGCTTTTTCTGCTGTCATACAATCATCATGTCTGTCAGTGAGGAGATACATCCATGTGTTATGAGTATATATATGTAAAATTAAATAGTAACATATTTGTTTTTGTATGTGAATACAAATGTGTGCACGTTTTCAGATCAGCAAATTTCATTGGGTTCTGTCTTCAACTGAGATGCTGTATTTAATTGATCAGTATTTATAGTTGAGAAAGCATTTATCTGAGTGAGATATGCCACCTCTGCACAGGGACTCGCCGTTTGGTTAACCTCAAGCTGGATGTTTATTTGAACGAACCTGTTAGCCTTTGTCTGTTCTTTGGCCCAGTGGCTTTTAGTCTTTTGACTATACTTTGTGTTTAGCTATTAAGAAAGATGTCAGAACCAGACCTATAGTGATGGAACAGTGATTTCACCTCTTACTGATATCTAATGCAAACCAGCAATCTCCTCATCTTAACTTAGATTTTAAACACTTTTAAACACAAAACAAGACATAGTACTGATGGCTATATGGTCGTTTCACTGTCTATATATGTGTGTGTGTGTGTATTCTTACACTTATGGAGACTTTTATATCCAAAGCAACATACAGTACATTCAGGGTAATATCAGTATTACCAGTATGTAAATACCCTTGGCATTGTTAGCCCCATGCTCTGCTAGTTGAGCTACAGACACACCTACGTGACACTGTATGAGGAATAGGATTATGATATATGTTGAAATAATTTATACATTATTAAGTATATTTGCTGTGTTTACTGAAGCCGTTTTATCCGTACATGTTGAGAAACATTTGTCTGTAGGGTCTGATGATACCGAATGTTATGAAGCTAAATCACTCACTGGTCATTGTGATGTTTCAGTGAGGGCAAGGTAGCCAAAATCCCCCACTATGAACAAGAAGTCAAGTCCACGAAGAGAGAAAAGAGGGAGGTGGTGTACGTGGATCCACCAGATGGCGGTTGGGGTTGGATGGTGGTTCTTCATTGTTTCCTGGTAGGTTCTTAGTCCAACGGTTATAGACTGGGATTTAGTCATTAAGAAAGAATAACGCAGACACTTTTAAATAGAATGAATACGAATTCAAGAATTTGAATTCAGTGTGTAAACTGAACTGAACTGAATTAGAACTGCTGCTGTGTTTTCAGGTGAACGTGTTGGTAATGGGCACACTGAAGAGCTTTGGGATCTTCTTTGTGGCTTTACAGGACGAGTTTGGAGGCTCGTCTGAGAGCATCAGCTGGATCGGATCCATCATGTCCAGCCTCAGGCTCTCTGGAGGTACAGTCACCAAGGCAATCATCCTTGATCCAAAGGATCAAAATGACAAGGGGAAGGATTACAGGCACTGCATACATCACAGCTGACATAAGTTGTCTGATCTTTGGGCTACTGTTGGCTTTTGGTTAATAACCCCGTAAATCAATATCCCTGATTGTCTGACATACAGAGGTCATGAACATGTTTTGTTTGTGGCTTGTCAGGTCCGCTGGCCTCAGTGGCCTGTGCCAAGCTGGGGAACAGGGTCACCTCCATAATGGGGGCATTTCTCGTCAGCGCCGGCTTTCTCTCCAGCATATTTGCTCCTAGTGTCACCTACCTTTATATTAGTATGGGACTGGTTGTAGGTATGTTTCTCACATATAAATCTATACAAAATATTAAAAAACATGTCTGAAAGTTGAAGTCTCCATGAAATCAAAATGCTATTCTTAAAGGCACTTTTTCCATGGAATATTGTAGTGTTTATTATAGATTTATTAAGATTTATTCAAGCACATCATTATTTTTGAATTCGTGCGCCCCCGTAATCTTTAATCAAAAACATGAACATCCCCTCCCCCACAAAACAACATCTTTTCTCTTGATGATATATGTCTGTCCCTGAGGGCGGAAATATATTGACTGTCCAATAGTGAGACAGTCTCTAACCCTCCAACTTCCCACAATCCAATCAATTCCAGAAAAATGAAATCAAGTCCTGTTCTACGTTTCTTTCTTATATCAGAAGCCACTGATATGCATCACCACAGGGAAGATAAGACAGTCACATCTTGCATTTCATGGCGACTTTAACAGACATAAAGTTTAAGTGACAACAAATGACTAAAATGGTTTTTACTATTTCTTTTTGGTCATCAATGAAATTATGATGTTCCAGGTCTGGGGTTTGCTCTGCTGTATCAGGCCACATCTGTTGTAACAGTAACCTATTTCCGAAAGAGGCTGGCAACTGCGTATTCTATTGGACGTTCTGGCATGGGTTTGACCTTTGCCCTCGCACCATTCACTCAACTGCTGTTGGATCAGTATGCTTGGCAGGGTAATTCTGTTTCTTATTGTTATATAATTGCAATATAAAATACAAGTGCCACACTATATATATATATATATATATATATATATATATATATATGTATATTTTATACGCATTTATATCATACATTGTCATTTGTACCAGCATCAGAGAGATCACTGCTATCTGTTGTGTCTTTTATGTGTGTAGGAGCTCTGTTGATTTTGGGTGGTCTGATGCTGAACCTGGTGGCCTCTGGGATGCTTCTGCGGCCCATTAATGTTTCACCTCCAGCCTCTTCAACTTCAAACTCCACCCTCGACAACCACCCTCCCGGCCCCTTGAAGGGATCTGAGAAAGATCCTCTTAAAAACAACCTGAATGGCAGCACACCTCTGTCCAATGGCATCTCCAAAATGGACAGCTCACCTTCCATGCACAGGGATACGCTTATCATAGAGAACCCAGCACATGAGCAGAACGCTCTCCCACATTTGGAACTTAAAAAGTTCATCCAGAATGGAGTAAATGGATCAGACAGCAGCCAAATTAGGGTTTCCCCTGAGATGAATGGTGTATCTCCTGTAGATACTTTACTTGACAAGACCACAACTGAAAACCCTCCTAAAAACCCAAAGAAAGTGTTAGACTTCTCATTGTTGAAGAATCCTTTCTTTTGCATATACACCTGGTCGCTGGTCTTCAGTCAGCTGGCTTATTTTATCCCTTACTTCCATTTGTCTGCAAGAGCCCGGAACCTGGGCATCGACCCCATGGACGCCTCCTTCATCATCTCTGTGGCCGGTAAGTCACGTTTTCTCAGATTACCTCAGATCATTTACATTTACATTTACATTTAGGCATTTGGCAGACGCTTTTATCCAAAGCGACTTACATTGCATTATACTACACATTGATCACTATACATTGAGTATGTGCAATCCCTGGGATCGAACCCATGACCTTGGCGTTGTTAACGCCATGCTCTAACCACTGAGCTACAGGAAAGCTGAAGAGATCAGTCTCTGAAAACCCCAGAGTCTCGTTTTCCACCTTTATCTGGTTTAATTCTGACTTTTCGTAGAACCATTTCTGCATTAACTACGGTTGGTTACGACATTCCAATTAAAAAGTTACCTATTGAAAAAAATGTCCTCTAGTCAGCAGGTTTGGTATAGCTGCTCTCTGGTTGAAACAGGTCAACTGTACACTAATAATGTGTAAGAGAAGAAGAAAATCAATAGGATCTGGGCACTGCAGAGCTACAGTATGCAATGGCAAAACAGCAGATGAAAGATCACGCCAGGATAGTTCTAACAGAAAACATACCCTTTATTGTCTCATCAGTGCTGTATTCCAGGAAGAGCAAAACCCAATATCTAGGAGATGCGCTACTGCCGTCGTGCTGCAAGACTGTCTAATATGGAGTTTAAGGGCTGATGCAAGAACATAGCCAACTTCACATCAATTATTTGTGAGCAGTTAAAAATCTGCAGTGTTATGTAATGAGTGCTCTTACATAAAAAATGAACTTTGGCCCAGTGGCTAAAAGCAGAGAGCCTTATATCGATAAAGCCAAAGTGAATAAAATATTTAAACAATAATACTCACCAAGAGTGTGAAAGAGTTTAAAGGCAAATATGTATCTTTTGGATTTCAGGAATATATTTTCCTTTTTTTTGACACATTTTAGTTTGCCAGATTTAATGCCAATTCAAGCTGTCAGTACCGGAAAAAAGTCCAGTGCTACAAAAATCCCCAATATTCCAAAGTCTCCCTTTCCCCACACTCTCCCACCTGCATTCCAAAAGCTGTTTTCACATCGGACAGGGTGAGTGGAAAACTAAAGCTCAGGCCACTGAAGTTGCTTCTCGTGGCGGGTCGCTCACTGAGGGAAGTCGCTAAGCAACAGCCCAAGTAGCTGCCGTGAGACTATGTAGTTCCGTGCCCGGTTCTGGAGTGGCTGACATTGTGCGCCGAGCAACCAAAGCAGCAACGTGGACAAAAGAGTGCAGGGATACGAGCCAAACACGTTTTGTGTTTTAATGAGCTGGTGGAGATTGGACATGCATTAGGGCTCTGTGTTCCCCAGTGTGGGCTCATTGTCCATCTTTGATGTAGTGGGGACATCGCATTCGTCCAGTCCTTTTGTGTCTGTTGAGTGAAGTCCACAAAAGCACAAACACCTGTCACATGCCCGATTACCCCGGTAAAAGTCCCCTACACACTACAAAGTTTTCTAGATTAGGGAGCGTCCTTCAAAGACGGTTGCTAATTTTTGTCACTGAGATTGTGTATCGAAGTTTCATTGTGCAAAGCATGATAAGTACAGCTGTGAAACCCGATGGCCCCGCTGCGATTTAAACACACAAACAACTCGCAAAATGTCTCTGTGTCCCAGTGGGACACGCCAGGACGTCATCTTCAGGGACTCACCGAGGACATGCAAACATTGAGCAGCTGTTTTGTTTAATGTCTGAGCAGCATTAAATGACCCCACATGTGAACTGTATGAGCTCTGGATTTCTGCTGTACATCAGGAGTTTCTAAAAATGTCAGGATGGTAGATCATGCCAACAGCTCTGGGTGTGTGTGAGGTCCTGTGTGAATATTACACAGTGAGATCCAGAAGTCTGAGACTGGTTTGAAAATTTAGGATGTACTTCATTTAAACCTGGAAATAAAAAGAAAGGGTTAGGGGGAAATAGATACAAAACTTCTGGTGTAAAATAAAGAAGTAGCATTTATGATTCTGGACTGATTAAACGTGACATCAACCATATTAACCCTGTACACAAAGGTCACATTTTTGTGCTTCCATTGAGGCTCAGAAGTTGTTCTTTGGAACGCTTTCAAGTTATGCTGGAATAACATGGATCATCAGATTTTATGAAAACATGTTTACGACAAAATGTAGAATATCAAATAATAGGAATCTGTTAAATGAGTGTTAATTTCTGGAATTCATGGTAATGGTTTAATTGACTTTCATTGAAACTGGATAGCTAAAAATACTGTATATAATAATATATATTTATATGAGAATTAATATACATTTTTGAAAGAGTTTCTCTTTCAGACTTTTGGACCCCACTGTGTATGTATATATATGTGTATGTGTGTGTGCGTATATATAGGTAAGTATGTGTATATATATGTACGTATGTGTATGTATATACACACACATATACACAGTAGTTCCTTATCAATCTGCAGCCAGCACAGAAACACACATCAGCAGTGTGTGTCACATTTAGCTTTGTTGTTTATGCATTCATCTATGAAATAGTGCTGCCTCAGGTCATTTCCTGGACTGTTCAATAAAATACTGCATCAGATGGACACTGAACTCACACACGTACTGTCTGCAGTACAGATGACAGCAAACACAGTCCAGCACTGACACAGCACAAAGCTGTTATCATTCTCTGTTCTTCATTGGTCACTCTTTGGACTGAAAAAACAAACTGCATGCTTTAACAGAATTGTAAGAATACATTACCAGTGTGCATGCAGATTTTAAGGTTTTACGATTTCTTAAGTGATCAAGCTAGACATGCACCTGGCTAAAATTCTTTATACATCATTCAAAGAGACACCAAGCTGCTGTGTTTGACAATTAAACTGAGCCCAGAATTTTAATATATATTGTTGTTGCAGTTGTCTTGGGTTTTGCTATTTCTGGTGAGTTCAATGAACTAATGAATAAATGAATGAGTGAATTAATGAAATGTTTTCTCCCTAACAGGTATAACAGAGACAGTGGCCCAACTTGCGTCTGGCTGGGTAACAGACAGAAATCTGGTTCACAAATATCACTACCATAAGGCCTATCTAATCCTGTGTGGTGTGGTTAATCTTCTCTCACCCCTGGCCACCTCCTACATCCTGCTCATGGTCTATGCTGTCTTTTTTGCTATCTTCTGTGGAGGGTACATGGCCCTGCTGCTTCCTGTGCTGGTAAGTGCTGATAGTGAAAAAAGCTGATTGGTTATTGATTTTGGCTGTAGGGTGGGGCTTACATTCTTATAGCTGACATTTTGAGCGCTATGATTTATGATTTCTGCACTGTTTTGAGGTTAACCTTTCTGGTTTATGATGTGTGGTCATGGAAAGATCTTCTTTCTAGTATTTTGACATGCTTGAGATGGTGTACTGTAACTCTGTGAAGGGTCACGTAAGGAGAGAGGAATAGCTTAGCTGGCTCTCATTCCTGTGGAAGGAATGTCAGGTTTTACCTTTCAAATGAATCCTATGGAAACATTCTTAGTGACCTTAAGCCCTTGTGGAAAAACGTTGGTTTATTTTGTGTTGCTAACATGTTTAGACATGAAATAAACATTGCTTGGTGAATTGGAATTGATAGGTGTAATAAGATTACACGTTGGAGATTTTCAAGCGTTGCTTTAACCCAAATTGATCAAAACTGCAGACGTCACAACAAACCACTAGAGTTAAGAAGACCCTTGTGATGCTACACTTACAATTATTAAGAGGTTTGTTGCAATTGGCTGCTGCTTCTCTGGGCCTCATGGAAACAACAGCTACATTACCATGTAGTGTGTGAACCAAGTGTCATGGAACAAAATACATGGCTTATATGCAAACGAGTCACATTCCATTCGTGACGTACAGTAATTATTGAGGAATTGTGACATCTGTTTTGTTGCTTACCAATGCTGAAGTTTTGTAGCTGTTAAAATCCTTGGGAATTGTTGTTTGTTTTCGATTTTTCCCAACACCATATGGAATTATACGGAATGTATGGAATCATAGTTGTCGTGTGTTAAAAAAAGTTACATCATGTCAGAATATGGCTCCTGTTTAGTTTTTTTTCAGCTAACAATTTTAGGTTGTAAGAATGTTTCTGTAACATTTACATTAAGTAACACAAACATTAAAAATGATTTTTTTTGTGATTTATTGCATTTTTTATTAACAATGACTAATCATGTGATGTCTTATACCAGATTTACTAATATTCTGACAAATCTTCTCTGTTCTTGTACACCTCATATATCATTTATTTGTTTTTCCAGGTGGACCTAGTGGGTTCTGAAAAGCTGAATAATTCCATGGGCTTCTCAATGTTCTTTGTGGGACTTGGCTGTCTAACAGGTCCTCCTTTGGCAGGTATGTGAAGTTTGGAAAAGGGCCATGACTGAGATCATGGAAGTGATAACCATCAATAGGTGAATCTAGCCCTAACGTTCCACAAAGAGAGAATAACTGAAAGCTTGAAAAACTAGCTTGTTAATGCATAAGGCAAACCTACTTCTGTATATGTGGGTTGGGGGTATTGAGGCTATACAGTGTCATATTTCGTTTTAAGTGCAGTACATATGGAACACGCATTAACTCCTGCAAAAATAGAATTAACTGTCTGTTCAGATTTAAAGCAGTTAAGTTCAGATGGGCACTGTTTGTTTAGGTTTCCTAGTTTGCTTCTTGCCTACTTAAGCAAGTAGAGTGATATCATTGTATTTGTTGAGAATGTGAAGTTTTTTAAGTTTAAAGCATTTATAAAAACTTATGCTGTAAAATAACAAAAAACAAAAACATTGAGTGGTTCAGAGTGTTAAACTCTCTGAGGAAAATTGTTAGCTGTTTATTAAAGCTGCACTATGTAACTTTTGCTTCTCTGCTGCCATCTCTGTTTGCAAAGTAAAAATGTAGGATATTTGAGTTGTTTTCTTAATGTGGATGACAAGTTTAAATTCTAAATAACTGCTGTAAGACAAGCCACAAATGCTGCACCATCATGCAATATAGTAGTCGGATCTTCTTTCTGCTTAAAGGTGGACATTCGCCACGAAATCTGACCCAACAGCTCAAATTTTGAATCATTATTATAAACGTACAGTTGCAAATCAGGGTTAGGTAACGAGATCATGTTGAACTTTGATCTGTCATTTACTTGCTTAATAGCTGATTTTTGTTTATTTTAACCAAATAATGTTACAGATTGTAGCTTTATCATTACGTGGTCACAAATGCTGTAGAGTACAGCTGTACAGTAATGTACAGTATTTACATTACTGTATATACTTATGTGGAAGAACATGGTAACAGCTCTAGTCTAAAGAGAGGTCAAATGTTTGGAAAGGCATGTCTCCTCACAGATGGGCCTCTTTAATGCAAGTATAGACCTCGCCTTGAACTCTATAACACGGTTATGCTAACGTGAACCATCTTGTAAGGGCCTCCCTCCTCAATCCCCCACCTCCAAAAATAATGAGCAGCCAAGAAGCAAAACTGATTTGTCTACCCTACCCTGGGCCTTTCCGGCATCGACCTGGTGCTGTTTACACAGACACTAGAAACTTGCTTGTATTCACTCCAGTTTTAGTTGTTCCTTCAAAACCGTATCCAGCAAGAAAACAGGTGTGGGGAGATTTAAGGGTGAAAAGTAAAGAATGTTTTCTCCATTTATCAATCATTTTAAGTGTTGTTGTCACCAAGTTTATTGTACAAAGGAAAGTATCTACTTAAACCTGCTTGGAAAATGTTATAAAGAAATTATGACCTTGAGGAGAATATTCTGTCAGTTCCACTTCACTGTAACTTCAGTCAAGTGTAGAGGAAAATTGGATTCTAATTTTGCATTTATGCATTCAACAGACTCTTTAATTTAAATCATCTTACAGCACATTCAAGGTATACAATTTATCAGTAAGTGTGTTCCGTGGGATCGAACCCACGACGTTTGCGCTGTTAATGCAATGTTCTCACAGTTGAGCTACAGGAACACAATTAATGGATTCGTGGTTAAATGTCAGGAATGGTATCATGGTAAAAAACATTAAGCTGGTGTTCCTGTAGCTCAAATGGTAGAGCGTTAGCAGTGCAAAGGTTGTGGGTTTGATTCCCCTGTACTGATTGTATACACTAACACATGTATACGCATACTAAATTGTATACCTTGATTGTACTGTGAGTCGCTTTGGATTAAAGCATCTGCCAAATGCGTAAATGTAATTTTGGATGAAATTCACACTAGCTTTTTGCTCACATGATATGTAGTATAGTCTAATACCACAGCTGACCAGGGGCCTCATAAAGCTTTGGACTGGATTGTATAAAACTGGATTGTAATAGAATGTTTTTTTACCTGTATTTAAGAAAAACATTCCATCTGTCAAAGTTCTACGCATCTAACGCTTTGCGTTTTGTCTTGAAGGCTTCCTGTATGACTACACTCAGACCTACGACTGCTCCTTTTACCTGGCAGGTGTGTGTTATCTTCTTTCATCGGTTTCTCTTTTCCTGGAGCCTCTGGCGAGACGCTGGCAGGCCAGAAAGAAACAACTGGAGACATTAAATGAGGAGTTAATGTGGAGTAATGGCTGTTTTTGCCCAGCACCTCAGAGAAATGGTGTTGTATAAGAACAGGAGTCAACTGGAAGCCATCTTATTTTCCTCCATGTCATGCGGTTCACCCTGTGTGGGCTGAACGGAAGAGGACCTGACCTGAACTTTGGATGGACCACAGCATGGCAAGCAAATGAATGTTCATTTGAATGCAGAGATCTCTTCATGACCAACACAATATTAGTGCTTGAGGACACTACAACGCAAACGTTTTTGTTAGTTCCTGAATGAAAACGTATTTTTGTTGAGTGGTTTTAATATGAATTGAACTGACTTCACCGCCACACTTTTGAAAGGCAATCAGCACAAGAATGAAGTGAAGAGTCTCTTATTTTGAGTCCGTATCCCTGCACAGTTTCATTCTGGCACATTCAGAGAGATCCTCAAACGCTTCCACTGGCATGATAGAGAAATCTGTGGATCTCAGACCACAGAAAAATATATGCTAGTACTATGCTAGTATGCTAGTAAGGTGAAAGTTGAATGTACACGTTTATTGGTGATGGTTTAAAGGTTTATCTGCATTGTTTAGCTCCAACCCTGCCCCAACACACCTCCCCTTGTCAAGTTATCCCAAAGACGCTGTAATAACATTTCCATGACATTTTTATTCAGTAACAAAAATGTTTTTTAATTTTTTAGTTAAAAACGCCCAATTGTTGTTAAGAACAACTTAACATTTTTGGGAGATGATGTATACATTTTTATAAAACATTCTAAAAATGTTTCTGATAACAGTGAGAAAACTTTGAGAGAATGTCCAACATTTTGAGAACGTTCCCTGTTAGAAAGTGTTCATCCACGGTTTGACACCCTTGTTTTATGCAATAAGCCTGTAAAAGGCTGCAGGGCTGCTTCATGAAGCTGCTTTGTGCACCCACATATTGAGCCTTAAAATGTATGAAAATATTTGTCATTTGCCATTATTATTATAATGTTTGGTACTGTGTACAGAACTGTATGGTG
Source organism: Botia almorhae (assembly GCA_036877575.1). Classification (NCBI taxonomy): domain Eukaryota; kingdom Metazoa; phylum Chordata; class Actinopteri; order Cypriniformes; family Botiidae; genus Botia; species Botia almorhae. The sequence goes on from JAZGTJ010000012.1 coordinate 244,433, forward strand.
CACAGTGACAGAAATCAACATGGATCAAGTTAGCTTTTGTCGTTGGTTTCCCAGTTGGAAGTTGTTTTGAGCCAGAATCTCAATATTCCAGACATGATCTTTATTTCTCACTGGTGCCAATTAACTGTTTATACTGTTCACTACTGACAACGACCAAGAGATTTTCTGGAACAAACCGCTGCATATGGATTATGAGTGAATATGCTTCTTATATTATTGAGCCAAGAATTTGGTCAGTCTTGGTTCACATGTGTGTTGGTACTGGAGACCCAGATTATGTATCAGTTGTAGTTGTACTCAGTTCAACTACGTTTGTCACCACTATATGCCTTTGTACACAAGGACTGTGATAACTATCCTGTAATAAGAGCCAAAGATGCAACAGGTAATTTATCGATCTATGCATTTGAACCTGTCCGTCATATATACTGTAGCAATGTACACTAATTACTGCGCGCACATTACCCCCTAGCGGCACATACCGTGTACTGCTGTATCAATTCACGCCTTGTTCTATTGAGCTTTGAAATGGCTAATTATTTTCTTTCATTAGCAACGCTGTAATGAAACTCTGTATTTCATAATGAGAATATATACATACGCACACATTTATAACAACTTCACACAACATAAGCTATGTTCTGGTCGCAAATTTTTAAGCGTCGTGATGCCTTGCAGAAAGCGATTCAATACGACGTTATACTTGCTCAATAAACGCTGATAGGTTTAGCTTGTGTGTCTCAGCAATCCTGTATATCGATAATTATTGTAAACTCAAGCTAGCCTTAAGACAGTTAAGGGACACAATAACACTCTAATGTCTATGACAGAGACTTCACCAGCTATACTGTACTGCAAGTTAGTGGTTATGTAAATTTGATAGCCTCATTGTAGGGTTTGTTATCTGCAAGATTTTTAAAGGTTTTGTTAAAAACCAAAAGGAAATCAGCCCAGTATCGATATTTGCAAATGAAATACATACATATGTGATAAAGGTCATATTAAAACTTTTTTTGATATATTTGCATGTATCAATAGTGTGTGTAATTTTCTTTTGATTTTTGACTTGACATCTGTCCTTTACACATCTACAGGTGTGAGGGTTGTTTCGTAGACTAAGGGTTTTGGATAAATTTTGTTGACTGCTCTTACAATTGTTATTTTCAGAACTGCGATTAAACCAGCAGTGAACAAAGCTATTGAATCTCTTCAAACGTGTGTTGATTCCTGAGGTGTGTTCTCTTACAATTTGAGACATTAATGGTTTACTTATAGTTGCCTCTGCATGTTAAGCTGGTATAGAATATTTTAACATCAAAAACAATGTTTGCCTAATTAACAACTGTTACATTAGGATTACGTCTGTTTTTTAAAATGACAAAATGTCTGTACATACGTAAGTACATTTATTCCTTTATCATGCCGGGTTAACATCACAAAGTTACACAAAAAGTTGTAAAAACATTTTTATTTAGAAAATTCCATCTAGTACATACAACAATGGTTAATGGTATTTACATTTTCCAAATAATTGTATTAACCTACTTATTTTTTAAATATTTGAACCAAAATTACTTTACAAAACATTTCAAATTACTTTACATTACAAAAATGTAGCTTTAAAAATTGAGCTGGTACTTACAGAATTAAAATTGTGATGTGTCACACTCTTGATGCTTAAAAGCCCAGATGAACAGTTACCCACAATGCATTAGTGATGTTCTGTAGACACCAGAACAAATACTACATAACAAAATGTGTAGAGAAATCAAAAACGTTATCAAAGGAATAAAATGCAGGAATTATGACAACACCGGACAGTATAGTAGTAAAGAATAACATGCATAAACAAAGCACGCATAATTCATAATCTATGGTAAAGATAGTAATGAAAGGCAGGGAAGCAAAGGCTTATAATCAATAACAAACCATCAGTTTCATTGATGACCAACTTGCAGCTGTGGGTTCGACCCTCAAATCTGTCAACCTGGAATTTAGAACAGAACATGTTAAAAATTAAAGACTATATTCTAGCTATAGTGGGGGGTTAGAACCAAGGTAATACAGTAAATAATATATAAACCATAACAACAGCTTAGTTTTTTGACTGAAGGAAAATATAACCATATTCAGTTAAGGCATCTGACTTGAATTTTTTATAGATATGTATAGTAGACTTTCTAAGATCAGTGTGTAAAGTCTATTGGGACCTGAAATAGCTTCCAGACATCATGTTGTAGCTAATGTAGTGGTTGTGAGACAACTTAGCTACATCTAGGAGCAATAGGCTAATGTTTTAGACTGACATGATTAATAGGGTCTTTTCATTACTTAGAAAAGCAGAAAATAGGCCTTGCCCGCCCTGCACAGAGTTTATGTAAACGAGCCTGGGGGGGGGGCTTGAGTGTTACCATGGAGACCTAGTTACCGAGTTACCAGGCCTATTCCATAGCATCTGAGGACAAGCCAATCAGCCAGCACTGGTGGATACAAAACAAAATATTAGAGACTACATTTGAAAAAGTCATGCCTGAACCTGTGCTGAATTAACATTGGTACTCACAATAAAGCCTAATTTCATAAGTCAAAGACTTTTCAGCTGACATTGTCCCCTGAATGTATTGTGAAATATTAGCTTTTAAATATATATATTAGGTTAAAATCAATATGTAATGTTAAAGATACAGGTATGCAATGCAATTTCTATTCATATTTATAAACAGAACCCTTGTGATGAAGTTTTATTTTTTTCTGAATTTCTAGAGGTATGTAATCACTTTTTCTATTGGTTTTTAGGAACGCGTGTTAAATAGTCACACTTGGGCCTTATAGTATATGAAAACAACAATGCTAAGGCAATACATGAACATATGAGACCCACATTCTAACAATTTTCCATCCCATATTTGTAGGTGTGGCTCTGTTCAGATTATGTCCTATTTTATGTTCCAAAAAAAAACTACAGTACTAACAAACTACATGAAGTTTGTGAGGTGGGGAAACCAACACTAATTAGCAGATTAGGTAATTCAACGTTAGAACTTTAAGAATTGTTTTAAAAGCTAAAAGTTACTGTGGTGAAGCTTTAGGTGAGATCTGACAACATTTAGTTGTGCCAGCAGTCTTTTTAATCAATTCATTAGTTATTTTGCATTTTTTTATCTTAACTTGTCCATTTAGCCAAAGCCTTAGTTTGGAACAGTTTTTTTACATTACAAACTAGTTAGAATTAATCACGATTTTATTTTAAATAAAATATTTCCTATGGTTTCCTAAATAAACAGCCGAACTCCTGTATGTTCCATGTGATTCTGTAACTAAGAGGCACAATCTCTTCCTCCCACAGTGAAAACAATACACCCTAAAAAATGCTGGGTTATTTTCAACTACGGGGCGGGTAAAATGTGGACAGCCAGGTTATAAATTATCATATGCTGGGTGGTTGTTACCCAACCATGGTTTGAAACATCCCAGCACTAAATAACAAAAATTACAACAACCTAGCATAAGGTAATTTATAACAACCGTTTGTTCTGCCCACATTTACCTGCACATGGCTTGCAAATAACTCGGCATTTTTAGAATGCAGGCAGTATGTGTTTTAGCCATTAATATAAAATATTTCAACTGTACATAAATATTCTTATTGCTTGGAGTTAAATTTGTGTGTAAAACCACTAAAACACAATCTTTGTTGTTACCTAAAATGTACCTCTTCAAACAAAAGCCAGAGAATAAAAGTAAACATATGGAAAACCAGTAATAAAGTTCTAATCCTGTTATTCTGGTGACTCACACTTACCTGTACCAGACGGGCAAACTTTGAGTTTAATGCCCCGGTATGAAGCAATTGCCCCCTTACTCACCACCCACTCCAGTTCACTGGTGTGAATCCTCATCCTCAAGTGATGCAGCTGACTGGATGTCTTACTAGTAACATTTTTTCATGCTTTTCCTCCTGACAAGGTCCCTTGGAAGCAAACTCCAACAGTTACCAGTGGAGAACAGCACACCGGCAGCACAGCAGCAGAAGATACGTGACTTTCTTTCAGGGTATCTTCATAACACGGGGTCAATTTACCACGTAACGGTCATCTGGGTGGATGTGTTTTTAAAAAACAAACGTTTTAGAAATCAAAACTATCAAACTCGATTCAGGACGCGCACAACATCGAAGGCTAAAATGCTTCTCACTTTTCTAAATCGCTTTCTGATCAAGGGAATCCTCTTCCTTCACTGATTTTCAACGGAGCCAAACAAAACCGTATCGGAAGAACTCAAAAGATGGAATACACAAACGCCTGCTCCTCTGCATTGGAAATCATTGATATTAGGTTCATTCGGCCTGTATCGTGCTGGTGGTTGTGCTGGCAATGCATAGTGTGAGACAGCTGAGAGGCCGGCCAGGTTACAGCAAGCCTGGACACTTCCATCTGAGGTACACATATGGAAGCTTGTGGCGGGAAACAGTGAGAACTCAAAGACCGCAGCGAAGGTGCTGAAACAGATATTTCAGTTTAGGTGAAGGTCTGCGCAAGCATCATCTCTCCACTCACTGCGTTCTTTTCCAAAAAACGATCACGGCTACATTCTCAACGCCCCCTTTTCTCTGATCTGTTTGAGGGTCGGGTGCAGCAGAACCCTCGGGTAATTAACACGTGGGTCAATTCCAGAACACAAGGGTGGAAAACACAGATCGACAACAACATTGAGCAACAAAAGATCTCTCTCCCTTTGCTCTCAACGCCATCACTGATCCCGGGCCGAAAACAAAGGGGAGAATTTCTTTCCTGAGCAGAAACAAGCAATTCAGCAACAATTCCTCCCGAAACACAACCCGAGAAAGCAGCGGCAGGCGTTCCTTAATTCATTTCCAAGGAACAAACATTTCTCCCTCAAGTGAAACAATTTATTGATAGCGTTATATAATCAAATGAGGGGCCAGTGCACTTTTTGTGTGTGTACAAACAGCCACGTCAGAGCTGTGCAAGGAGTGACCGATTCCTCTTTTCCCCCAATCAAGAAATTAGGTAAACACAGCACAAACCAAGTGTCATTATTTCCGTTTAAATATGGGAAATGTAAGCACAAAAACAATTACACAAGCAGGAAGATGCTCTCTGTGAGAGTACACTAACACTTATTGGAAAGCTCTTGCCCCTGTGCATCCAAAGGGCTCCTGAATCATTTCAAACAATCATTTCTGGTTCCAGCCATGTGAAGTCCACTTGTGGAACGGTCAATTTCCTGTCCTGTGAGTCCGGGACTGAGTGTACAGTGTCCATTTATTCATGTACACAAACAGCTGTCATTATATCGTTAAATCAACAACCGATCACCTTTTAAAACACAAAGTTTAGTGTGAATATAAAACTCATACATGAAGAGATGTTAGTTATTCATCAGTACACTGCAATTAGCTAAACAGACTAAGAACACAAATTTTACTCTTTGAAGAAAGAGTAGAAAGTATTTTTGAAGAAAGTATAGACTGTCATTTAAAACTGTTTGAACAATGAAACACCTAAGAATCACAACATTGTGTAATATTTCAGACACAAGTCTCCCTACGTTGAACCTTTCAACTAGAAACATACTTAAATGTATGGTCTACATTGTCAACTAGGTATGCCAATAAAAAAACTGTAGGACTGTCTTTCAAACTGCACAAGAATCAAATCATAAGCGCATTCATTTTTCACTTTTTTGTACATTTGTCTACGATAGTTCAACACATTATGTTCCCAGGAATCTCAGTGCTAAGCACCTAGCATAACCTGTAAATTATAAATAACTAACAAACTATGTTATAGGCCACGTGTGCCTCAAAGGTTAGTCAATCCAAAATGATAATTCTGTCATCATTTGCTCACCCTAATATTGTAAACCCATATGGTTTTCTACTATGAAACACAAAATATGCTAGACTGTTAAGAACAGCTTCACTTCCACTGTATGGGGAGAAAACCAGCATAACATGTTTTGTGTTTCACAGATGAAATAATCATACCTCTTTGAATCAACATGAAATGAAGTAAATGACAGCAGAATTGCAATTTTTGGGTGAACTAACCTTTTACCACTGATTTGAAAAAAAAAAAACATGTTTTTGTTGTAAATGTTCCTCGTTTTATCATTTATAAAAAAAAACCTTCATGAGAACACCAGCATAATGTCACTTTAAACGGTTTATGTCTGAAAAATGTTGACAGTCTTATTGAAAGAAATAAAATAAATTAAAACCACCTTATGCAACCAAATTATTCTTTTGACACCCATAATAAAGACAATGAACAATCTCCTTTCAAAACCAGAATAAATCAACCAAAAGCCTTTGAAATGCAACCTAAGAATGGAAACATCTTTTTATATCTCTTTCATCTTTAAACACACAGACGTGACTTATGCTTTGGTCTAAGGGGGGCTTAGAAATATCTACTTTATAATCAAAATAGGTTCACAATTTTTTTTAATGTAATAAGGGGATTTAAAGTTTACTACTGTGAATCAATTTAACACAGATGACATTTTCTGTTGACTACATCTTTGTATATTAGCTGGATAAACCTCTGCAACAGTTAAACATAGAACACAAGCATCAACATGCAGTTCACAGAGCAAAATATTGTTCCTGTTTTAGTTGACCACCAGACTACCTATACTACACGCTGTATTACTAACTGATTGTTCAAAGCATCAAGTCACGTGATTCCAAGTTCCCTTTAAATCAGATCAATTGTTAACCACATAAATCAACATTCACAGATTCTTTTGTACAGGCTGTGTGCAATCTGACTGAAATACATGTTAATAGTAAGTTTTAACTAGACAGTGTTTAATTACCAATATCAAATTAAAAGTTACTATTCTAATTCGCCCGGTTCCATTCGTTCCTGTGTGCAGGGAGCAACGGATCACAAAACTAGACATCTGAATAAACTTGCAACAGAAATAACAAATATATTGCCATAGAGCTAAATTTTGCTATATAAATGGGCCGTAAGTTTTTTTTTGTTTTCTTTTTCTGGTAAGTTTGGCAGAGCAGCTAGCAACATACGCCCTTTACTGTAGTACCACTTCTGCTTTACAGAGCATGCAATTAAGAGACATTAACAGAAGCCTGCATTTAACAATACTTTAGTATGTGTCATGATGGTTAAGATGCTCCTCGGACAATGATCATGACCAGGAAGTCCTCCTCTGTTTTGGCAAGAGCTTTCGCAGAAGAATCTAAGAACTGCTGAGAGAAATCACAGGGTGGAAATGCATGCAGGACCCCAGTGTTGTCCTTATCTCTAGTGCCCCCGACAGGTAAACTGATGACCCCGGCGGCCTGCTTTTGCTTCAGGTATGAAACCAGGTTGCGCAGGGGCCTCTGTGTTGATGCTGCTGGGTCCGAAGATGAAGTCTCCTCAGAGCTGCCTGGTACCGCCAGTAGAACCGCATATCCACCCGGGCCTGCAACCTTGATGCGGCGAGACACTTCGTCGATCTTGGGCTGGTCGAGACGAAGGCGTTGCGTGATGCGCAGCTGAGTGACCTTTCCTCCTGTACTGCCATCAATGAGGAGACTGGTGGCAACGCTCAGATCTCCCTCCAGGAGGTGCATGCTGGCTGGGAAATTGCTGTTCTTTAGGAGTAACATGCCATTCCAGGCCATGCTCAGCTTCCCACCTGCATCCTGCTTTGAGGCCTGGCTGCTTTTGGAGCTGCTCTCGGATCGCTCTCTTTTGGAGGCACCTTTGACTGAATCACTCGCTTTGCGTTTTCTCTCTGCTGGGCTCGCTCCGATGCTGGACTCTGATAGGCTGCTGCTGTTTTTGATGCGTTTATCACCTGGGGCTCGGTCCAGACTGCTGCGGCTCTCTCGTGCTGGGGAAGCTCGCTCTGCTCTCGCTGGCCGCTCTGAGTCACTGAAACGGCCATCGCGGCTGCTCCCTCCCGGGCTGCCCTCAAGAGAAGGTGGGCGTCGACGTCGGGCCGCCCACTCACTGCTGCTGTCAGGTGAACACTCCAGATGTCTCCCGTCCTCCAGGAGTCTGCGTTTGCGACCGGGTTCCCTGCCTGGCAGCTCTCGCTCCAGAGACCACGCCTCTCGACGCCGCTCGCGCTCCAGATGTTCCAGGGGTTCAAATGCAGGATTTCTCACACGTTCACGAATGGCGGGTGCAGGCCACTCGGCTCCAGCATACAGTTCTCGTTCTCTGAAGTGCAGTGGAGGAGGAGTCCTTTCTCTGACCCTGATGGCCTCAGGGGTGGCACGATGGACAAAAGACTCAGCGACTATTTCATAGTGTTGCAAGGGGAGGGGCTGCAGAAACTGCTGCTGGTAGCGGTGCTCTGTGTCGGCGAAGTCCACCCTGAGCCTCCTGTCTGGACCTCCGAGAGGAAAGCCACGCATGTGTGTGCAGGCAGCCTGAGCAGCGTCCAGGCTTTCATACTGAATATACGCCCAGGTGTCTCCTTTTCTGTAGTCTATAGTCCTAATAGTGCCAAAGCGATCAAATTCCCTCGCTAATGCGGTCAGGGGCACCCAAGGTCCAAGCCCGCCCACCCATAGGCGTGTAGTGGGGGTTGCTTTGCCATAGCCAATTTTTATGGGATTTCGGCCAACAACTTTTCCAGACATACTGATTTTTGCCCTATGGGCCATGTCTAAGTTCTCAAATTTAAGAAAGCCATAGGTACTGCTTTGGCCCCGAGTGGGTCTTTTAATGTCCACCTCAGTGATAGTCCCAAATCTTTCAAAAGCTCTTCTCAAATCGTTTTCAGTGACAGTAATATCCAAGTTACCCAGAAACAGTGTGCGATTGGCTCTCTGATCGTCCTCTGGGGAGATAAAGTCCTCCTCGCGGAAAGGAGCGGCCCGTTCTGCGATGTAGGCAGGCCGTGCTCTTGCTTCATAAAAGGCAAATTCTCGTTCTCTTTCAAGCTCTCTGGGTAAGGGCGGGGGTGGGGGAGGAGGAAGCCGACCTAGGGCTAACTGCTGCAGTCTGTAGTCCCTGTAACCCAGACCGGTTGGAGAGAGAGGCCTTTGGGTATGCAAATGTCTATGGCCTGCGACGACAGAAAAATGGTCCTTATCTACCGGAGATCGACTTCTCCTCCTGTTTAAATAGACTGCCTCGATTTTCAAAGGACGGTCGTACAGCACCAGTCGACCTCGTGCGTGCTTTGCAGCCCTGGCATCATCAGGTCTCCTAAAGTTCACAAAAGCAATTCTCTCGTCGTTGACTCGGCTGATTTTGACACTCACGTCACCAAATTTTTTGAATTCGTGGAAAAGCCCATCCTCTATTTCCTCATCGCTCAGCTGGGTGCCGAGCTCACTGATTTTTAAAGTTTTGTACTCACTCTCGTTGGTGGGAATCGGGGCGCGCGATTCTCCGCGCGAATTGCTGCGCGCGGCCGCGTCTAAAGACAGACCCGAGGCGTGATTCTTGCCGCTTGAGCCAGCCACGGGACTCGTGTAACCGTGATTATTTCCAGTCCGACTGGATACGTGTCCGTCAAAATCTCGGGTATCTCTTTTGTCTCCGATTAATCCCCGTCTTGCAGAGCCTCCGTCGCTTTTGGACGAACTGTTACCGTTGTTACTTCCACCGCCAGAAATCGAGATAACCCCCATTTTCTTACTGGTTGGGTGGCTTCCTCCTCTGTCTCGTATATCATCCAAGGCCCTCGAACGCTTTTTCGCCGGCGAGCGCTCTTTTCCTTTCATTGTAGATGTTCTTAAGTTTGGCGCACCTCACAAAAAAACTTTATAACAATTATATTACCGCAGTGTTTGCGATTTTAAACGATAAATGTTAGAATTTGTTCAATGTCCCTGCGGCAAAACAACCGCATACGCCATCTTGTCAAGACTAAAGAATGACCCGCCCGCCGACATTGATTGGCTTGAAGGTCTGAAAAACGTCAAAGCCATTGGTTGGCAGGTCTGTCGATCAGGACCGCCCGTACAGCGCCCAGTCACCATTTTAGCTTTAAACGCCAATGTTTACCATAGCCTCGTAGTAAACGGGAGAGGTGACTTTCAAAGACCTTTCTCTCAGGTCTTGGGGAAATGCACTGAAATACATGACAGCATCTTTTGCACAAGTATTTTATGCAATTAATTGAGACTTAATGGAGTGTTTCGGTTTATGTTTCTTTAAATCACACAGGCACGAACATTATAAAATGCACGCAGTAAAATAAATAAATAAATGCATCCATTGTTTGTAGTTCACTGGTATGTCCAATAGGTGGTGACGTTTGCTTGTTCCACTGAAGTATACGGAAGGGTCATTTTAATTTAGTGTGAAGGGCTCGTTACACTTTCGCGTAAAGAACAGCGTTGCATGCGGCCTATTCTGTATGCCAAACAATTAGGATAAATGGCTGAACATGAATACATGGCATTTAGTAGAGGCGCCTATTCGAAGTGCTTTACGTAAGACAAGTTACCCGTTGGAAACTGAAGCGTTTCCTATACAAATATATATAAGCACACCTTACATAAACACATACCGTCATAATGTATATCTAGAGATATACAGTATAGTTTTTTAATTTAAGTATTCTCTTTTTTCTCAGTTTACTAGTAGGCAAACGTAAAACAGGTCAACCTTATTATCTTTTCCCACACATCTCCCTCTACAGTTTTGTATAGGCCCTTACATTACTTATTTTATTCTTAAATCTTTAGATTCTGTGCATCTATACGTTCTATTTACCCGCCTATATATGTGCTGTCTACGCTATCCCAGCACACATTATTTAGCCCACTATATTCTCCTCATGTACATTCTTCAACCCACAACATCCTGCCAGTCTCGTTGTACTTCTCCTCCATTTAGTAACGCTTCTCTTGTGTTTTTCTTTATCGCATCCCATAATCTGGGATTTAATCAGTTTGCATGTGTATCTGGAGCTGGCTCCACTTTCTTGAAAGATCAGGCTGGAATTCGAAGCTGTGGGTGTGGAGAGATTTTCTGTCAGCTTCCCTTTCTATCCTCTATTGGAACCACATGTCAGCTCTCTCTAAAACACGGCGTGCTCTGCTAAACTGGCACTTAATGTGATCCAGCACTTTTGTCATCCTGAATGCACAAAGGAAAGAAGCAGCAGGAAATGTTTGGCCCAAAGCAATTGTCGATCTGTTCCCATTTTGAGAAATAGGAAAATGAGAGAAGCTTTGAAAATCCTGTCACTGCAGCTACTCAGCTTTTATCATCCCAAACAATTTCATCTTATGTGTCATCTAAATTAAGTGAATCACCCTGAAAGAGTGGCTGGCAGGATTGGCATGCGGTCATTAAACCCAGATGGAGCTGAAAAGCTTATACCAGTTACAATGCTATGTTACTGAACTACCCTCTCCAAGGCTGTTTGGCACTTGTATTAACAGAACATTGTAGCTTCAGCTATTTCCCATAGGACTGGGATTCCAAAAACACATTGAACATGATAAACAGTATTTTTGACATGGATGTCTTAGAAACAGCATTTTAATATGTTTGCTGCTCTCTGGGAGTTCTGTTCCTTTGAGGCACATAGCTGTAGTCAGTGTGACAGGAATTGAATGTGCTTAAAAGCTTTGAAAAGCAGAATGGATTAATTTGACAAGAGTTGCATTGGATTTGTGTATTTGCATGTATCTATGCGCATTCGGATTCAAGTAGAATCTTCAAGCGATTCAGATCCGTTATTTTTAGGGCTTTTAATTGCCATAAAAATAACAATTCCGCGTCCACACAATTCAATCACATAATTTCATTTAACATCACAGTGTTGCATTCACCACAGAACCAGCCTCAGAGTCTTGGAGTCTGCAGTACTTTTAAAAATTGTATTTTGATTGCTGTCCAAGACCCTTGAATTAAACAGTAGCATATCATGTAAGTCGACTCATAATTCATTAGGCTTGTGGTTGTGCCCCTGCTGTCAGATACCAGACCTAGGGTTGATAGGAAAGGGGTTTGTGGTTACTTATTTGGTTTTGTATTAGCAGGCCCGTCACACTGCTGATGCAGTGGGTGGCGTCTGACGGCCTTCGCAGCCAGCCTACAGCAAAACATACATTTAAAATGCCACAGACTGAGACATTAGGGAAATACAATATGTCTGCGTTTGCTTTCAAATACCAAAACATTTCACCCTAAATATAAAGTGTTTACCTTCAGAATTTGACACAAAAATTTTTTCTGAAATTAGAAATTTCGGTGACGTTTGCATAAATGTATAAAGGTTACTTACGACACAATCACGGTATCATATGAGCAACATATAATGTAGGACACAATGTAATCTATGTGCAGAGATGCTTACCATAGATTATTATTAGCACAACTTAATTGCAGGTTGGTGGAAGTGACATATCTAAACAATGTCTGGAAGTGTAAAATCATTTATTGACTGTCATAATGGGGCTTAAACACAGGATACACTACAACTATAAGATTATTATTAACATACTTAAATAAACATGTTGCACATCTCATTGGCAATTATCATCACACCATTTTTACAATTTTAGTTTCCAAGAATGCATTTCCAAGATTTTACATTAAGAGTTATGTGCCCACAGTGGCACGCAGGGTTTCAAAAAACAAATGTACACAAACAAATGAGATGCTTCCCTAAGGAAACAGACCAAAACAAAGAGTTAGGGCATAAGTCACATCCTTGCAGTGGAAACATCTGGGAGACAGCAAAGAAAAGAGAGAGAGGTGTGCATTGAGCATTAAAACAACTGTTTTTGAGTAACACTAACGTGCCAGAATGTTCAGGCATGCTAACTGTTTATTGGCTCAGTGATGTCATCGGAATCGCCACAGCTGCACGGTCATGTTGGCCAGGATAACAGACTCCCTGGGTCTTTGGTTTTCATCCGCAGGGCCACCAGGCCTGAGGGCTTGTATTCAGACTCAGGTCCCGGCTCGAAGGAATGGGCCCCCAGGCTTCCTGGGAAACCATGGAGTGAGTATATCCCATTGATGCTGGGGTGATGGGGTGGGTGATGATGATGATGCCCTGGAGATGCAGACATACCCATGAGGCCAGGAAGGTTGCCATGGGAATGGGGGTAAGGGGTCATACAAGATGATGACATGTTTTCCGTGCCCAGGACACAGCCACTACTTGCTCCACCTGCACCTCCTGTACCTGCGCTGCCTGGCCACAGGTTATTCTGCATCTGTAAGTGATGCATGAAAAGATGAAAATTAGTGTATTACAGGTGAGAATTCCTTTCAATGATTGCACCATAAATAATATAAACAATACATGAAAAAGGCATTTATTGTAGAAATATAACAGTAGTGTTTTTATTAGTGAATGTACAGCAACAGAAGAACTGAATATAACAAATACTGAATATACAGTACTTCAAGCCTTGATTAGTATGGAGTATAAAAAATACTTTATTGGAAGGACAGAGCTGAAAAATGTCTGTAAAGACCGCTGAACATCTTTTTTCTAAAATTTCTCTTTTTGTTTCAGATACAAGTTGTTTTAGTATGTTTCCTTTTTCTTTTATAAAACAGATAACGAAATTTAAATAACAATATTCATATCATAGTGCTGACCTATTACATTCACTACACTAGATGTTTTTCCAATGTCAGACTGAATTAAATTCAATCTTTATGATTTGGACAACAAATGTGACTCATGAGAATGTGCTGTACAGCCCCAGCCAAACCCAAACAAAGTTGAACAAACTCCCCAGTGTGCGTTTAAAAGCTCGTCAAAAATATGTTCTTATTTTCAAGCTCTCTCACGCTCTTTCTCAGTGTTTCTGTCATCTGTGTGTGTGCATTCGCTATGTACCTGGTATGTGTCGGTGCGAGGGAGTAGGGAGATATCGTATGTAGCAGCAAAGTGGTTTCGCACCTCTTGCATCTTCCCATAGCGTTCTCTTTTTCTCCATTTGGCCCGTCTGTTCTGAAACCACACCTGTGAGAGCAGCGTTATGAAATGAATTAAGGTCAGAATTATACACCTAATTTTTTATCAATTTTTGTCACAATTTAAAAAAACCTTATCAACTGAGCAACATTAATAGTTTTTAAAGCATTTTATTTGCCAGACAAAAATATTGGAGCATCCACAGCCAAATTACATCTACTCTTTATAGATATAGATACGGTTATTTTATAGTGCATCTGTCCCATGAGGTGAAGTATTACACACCTGCACCCGTGCCTCGGTGAGCTCTGTCCTGAGTGCCAGCTGTTCTCGTGCATACACATCTGGGTAATGTGTCTTCTGAAAGACCTTCTCCAACTCCTCCAGCTGAAAGGTGCTGAAGGTCGTTCGGTTTCTCCGTTTCTTGTTTTTGCCTGAAAGATCAATGGAGTCAGCGATGGAGTCTCCAGGCAACCCGTTGGATGGTTCCTTCAGTTTTCCGCAGCATTCTGAGTCTAGGGTGGGATAGCCAAGAGGCTTGGACAGGGACTTATCACCTGCTGACAAGAACATAGAATAAGTGCTTTTGTGCGCAGTATTACAGATGGCCGGGTTTGCTTTTAAATGCAGATCAAATGTTGATCTGGTTTCAAAAACCACAATACTGATAAAAACTCATTTTCTGAAAGAGCAAAATGACATTTCTTATCTCTTTACTCTTGTGGTTTATGTAATGTGCAACTTCTGAGCTGAAGATACCTGAAATACTGACCAGCACTGAAGCTGAAATAAATATCAATTCAGAAACTTTGACCTATGTCACATGTACATTTTTAACGTATGATTTGTTCCTCACCTAAATCTATTTAAAAATGCAGCTCTGTCTCACAGAGACTAAGATATAGAAGGCGATTTAAATAAAATGTTTTGTAAAAATATTAGGCTATATAGAAGGTTTTCCATATAATTATCCTGTCTAATTAATTTTCCAAAAAACCTTAAAACTGTATTGCTGCTCTGTAAAAAATTCACATTAGTCTTTGTGTTACTGTGTTACTGTAACCTGCATAAGCTATAAATATGTCCATCAGAAAAATGGGTTATTCATATATTAATATTATAGTATAATAATTTTCCTGACAGGAACATAAAATATTTGTATTTTTGTTATATTTGTTTTTCATGGTTTAAGCAGGCCATTAACCTTGTACAGAGACACTTCAAAATGTTCTCCTTCAACTAGTCAGTGTCTGTTTTAGAGTATTCCACATACTTTAACAAGGATAATAACAAGCATTGTCAGCAGAGCTTGCTGTTTTGATTAAGCCTGAAATTCGAGCTTGAACGGAATGAGTTAAGAATGAAGGCTACAGCCATGTTTTTTGTTAGCTCAAAGTTTGCCTGAACAGGACAGTTTAAAAAAAACACTTCATTTCAATATAGAGTGATACAGCGATACAATTTGAATGTGACAGGTTAAAAGGTGGTTAAACGTATAAGAATTTTGACAAACAGATCTCTTAAAAATGACTATAATAATAAACAAAATGGATGGGTTTGTTATTCTTAGGAGAACACAAAGAAAAGGAAGTGCTCTTTTAAAAGGAATAAAAACGTATGGTTTTTATATGGTTTTACACTATGAATGCTCTCTCTGCTGTTTCAATGACCAAGGGTATCATATAAGTAACGTATTTGTAACTCATAACGATTAAAGACAAATCTATAATATTTGCATTTAAATGATAGCGTTAAGTAAATATCATACATACTGAAAGCAAAAACATTACATTATTTTAAAGGATAAGAAAGTAAAGCACTTGCATTGGACAACAACTCATAATAATTATTATAATATAATGATATTTAAAAGGCACATGTAAAGTTGGCCTATAATGTCTGCGTGCTGCGTGATCCCCTCAAAAAAAACTGTACTGTACTGTACTCTGACTAAATGAGAGTGAAATTATAATTTAGATGTGTGTGTAGATGTTAAAAACATCTGACCGTGGGTCATAAATGTCCTCGGGCAGTTTGCTCTTTTGCTCTGTGATTACAAGTAGCAGAAATTAATTTGAGTGCTTCCTGACATATACTGCATTTGCATGTCCAAGAACATTACATGTGATCTCTCTTGAAACAGTTCATGAGGACATGTATGGTGGATATTTATTATGGAAATACAATAACTGATTATTATTGCCGTTTCCAGCAATTCAAAAATTAGGAACCTTTAAAAATTCTTTTTTTTTTTTTGCTTTTTGTTGGCGTTTACAGGCCTTGTAAATTAATTTAAATAAAGTTGCAAAAACATAAAAAACTGTCTTTGTGAGACGACAATTAAAGCAAGACGCCCATATACGGTAGAAATTGTGCTGCGTTTTCGGTCACTGTAAGCCGAGAAAGGAGAGTCTGTCTTTGATGGAACAGCGAGGTTTTTTAAGCCCCTCAATACCTGACTAACTCTTACACACACATTTATTCTGGCCAATCAGATCAGAAGGTTCTCGGTTAAAAGACAAAAGAGAATGTACAGGCTGGACCTAAAATAAGTACTGCGATATTTCAGTAACATAAACTTCTTATTACTTAAATATGGAAAACGCTAAACAATGCAAAAATATGCTTGATGCGGTAACCTCTAAATTACCTGTTACATGTTTATTCGAGTCAAAAATATTACTGAATATGACTGAATTAAGTGCATTAGTTTGTTCCAACAAGTAGCCTATTTTTGTATGCACCGCTGTTACAAGTTTGTCAATAACTGGTTTTCCGATAACGTTGCAACTCACGCGCTTCTCTGCAGGCCTCTCAATAACGCAAGTTAATTAGGAAGGTCTAAACGCCTGTTTCCTATATCAGCTTGCAGATCGTTGAATTGAAACTGAGTGCTGAACTAAGTACTAAAGTTACAATTTCAGGAGTTTGTTTTCTTAACAAGAAATGAGACGAAAAATACTGGCGCTTAGTAAAACCGTACGTCATCTTGTCGAGGCGCTGAAGGTTTTTAAATTAAACTACTGGTTTAAATAAAATAGTTATCGCTTTGGTGTGACAGTTTCACAATTAGTTCAGTTTTGTAGTCATTAATGACAATTGTCCAAATAAATGCACAGATATGTTATTGCACGCGATTACTTATTATAAAAGACTATTTAGTTACGACGTCCTATACAGTTGTACGCATGTGCTTGGAAACATATGCTGGGAAACTCTATATGTCTATATTTCTCAATATAGACACTTTGCGCAAAAGGTCTAAGCAATTGGGCGCTTGTTACTGCAATTTTGCCACATATTTCTGCCATTATAAAGTAGCTATAGGTTCCTAAACCAGCTATTGCATAAATAAGATGAAAATGAGGCGTGCGGTGCGCTCCTTTATGCACACCCTCACTTAAAGTTCCTATGCTAACTGTACGCTTTTTATTTATTTATTTAGGCCTGTTTGTTTATCTAACTGCAGAATCTTCCTGTGAAATCAATACGATATTAGGAGCTTTTTAAACTTTTATTTGTCATTAGCTATCCTAATTAAAGTGGGCCTATAAAAGGTTTCATACCATGAAAATTCAGGCCAGACTCAGGCTGTGGAGCAGAGATCTTTTACCAAGTTGGCAACATTTTGGAAAACTTGGGCGACTAACGTTCTACATAGAGCTTCGGGAAAAATAAACTAAATGTCGTGTAAAAAACAGCCTATAAAATCATATACTAATTTAAATTTTGTTTTATAATTAGCCGTGCTATAAAGGGGGCTTACTATTGAAATAGTTTCAGCTCTTTCAGTTACAGTTTTATTTATACCTTCAATTAAATAGGCGCAAAAGTCATTCAATCATTGCTGTATTTATGCTGTAAGAGAACATGAATTTTGACTCGATCTTGACGACGCAGATTTGAATTAAACAACCTAAAAGAATCATTCAGCCCTTATTTAAAGTCAGTTTTAAAAAAAAACGAAACAGTGAAAACTTAAATATTGAAACTTGTGAAAATAGGTATAATAATGGCACATTAAACGACTATAATGTATTTCCAAAGTAACAAAACATTTAAAATTCAAATTGAATGAAACATTGACTGGGAAAAAGATTGACCCAAAAAGGAATAAATTAGTAACTTATTTAATGAATTGATAAAAGTCATAATTAAGCTCCAATCAGAACAAAGTAATACAGCATAGTAACGCCATTCAAAATTAAACAAACCGCAATAAACTATATTTAAATAATTTACATTAAATGTATAAGCGAAAGATGCTTACGTTTAAAGTGACATTCAGTGACATCTCAAATCCTCATCTCAGTTATTAGAATGGGCTTGGAAAGTCACAAAAAGTTTTATAATGTCTTACTGATGAGGTTAATTGTCGATTATTCATATTATCACAACATTTACAGCCTCGACATTGAATTAAAAAAATAACTTACCATCGGAATTGTTCTCATAAAACGGCGAGTTCTTTTCACTGATCGCTGAAGTCTTCTGGTCCTGACTCATATTTTCCAGATACTTTGTATGCTTTGCGGGCGAGGCGCGCGGAGTTGAGGTGCTAACGCCGTGCGTAAAGTCCGCAGGACCGCTGTCAGCATAGCGTCCCATAGACTGTGCGTTGAAAAACTCATGTCGATGCGGTAGTGGAAGATGTGGGGACTTTTGGAGGTCGTCGCACTGAAAGAAAGAGCCGGAACTATGCTCCAAACCCGGGGAATCCTCCGGCGTGATCCTGTTAGGAGGCGAGGAGAAAGACAAACAACTCTCGGTCTCCATCACCAGGTTCCGAGAGCAAATAGTGGACTAGGATGCTATAAACGGTGAACAAGTTTGTGTATAAACGAGAGAGAGGGTGATTTTTCCACCTCTTCTTTCAAGTGGGTGGGATTTAAAGGATTCAAAAACAAAGACCCGTGAACTGGGAGGGGGTGACTGAGACAGCGGTCCGATGCAATACGCCTAAAATTCAATCACGTGCGGCTCCTGTCAATTAACCATTAAATTTCTCCAATGTTTTCTTAATAAAACAAAAATGTTATGAATGGATATAGGATGTGTGTGGGGGTGATAACATCTAGTAATTACTGACAGTATGACTGACTCACCAGTGAAAACCTGAAGTTCGGTGTCCAGATTTGATGGGTTTCCATCCATGGAGATTTTACGCGTGACACTGCTGGTCTCTGTCAAAGCAAAATCAAAGCCTGGATCAGCCGGATGAATGAGAGCGTATTGGTTCAAAAACCCTTTGATTAAATGTGATTATGATATGAATCTTCATGAAAAATCGATGCCACAATGAAGTTATTGTGATATTCCTATGCTATATTTAAATCATATGAACTTAAACGTCATTACGTTTTTTATTATTTAAATTGACAGTCTAATTCAGCTGTTACTCACCGTTTGGTGGAAAATCATCGCATTTCATTTTCATATGCATCTGTAAGATATAAACACAAGAAAAATGGTCATAGCAATTGGACTTTCTGTATTCACAACAGCTAAATATGTAAACGTATATGTGGTCTGCCGTGGACTGAGATTGTTCTGTGTTAAACTTCAGAAAAATCGTATGATATGCTCCTTTGTTACTTACACGTTCTGTCAGCAGTGTATTAACAGCTCTCTCGAATTAAATGTGTTCATTTAAGCTTTATTATTCTTCCTTAATATTCCCACTAGTTTTATCCATTTGCCATAAGGTTAACAGTAATATTAAATGTAGAGAAAATACAAATAATAATATTAGGTAGTATAAAAATCATAATTAGCCTTATAATAAATATAATAATTATAATTAACATTTAAACAAAATTATTATTATTATAACATTGTACTTATTTCACAAAACAGTTCATTAAAATTATTCACATAAATTATTTGATTTTACCCTTTCCTCATTGATATAATTTTCAGTTTAAGTACCCACACAGAACCCCAAAGAAATTAAAGTGCTATCGTTTTAATAGACCACGTATTTTGTATTTTGTTTTAATGAACAATGTGGACACCGCAGCTTTAAACACAACACATACAAATGGATTTTGGGCATGCGTAAAAATATTCGCCCATCAAATTCTATGATTATTAAACATTAAGACATTACCGTCCTCTTTTAGAATAAGTTGAAAGTTGTAATCTTTCACCAGGTACACTGCAAAAATGTGTCGTTTTTGTATAACCTTATAATTCATAAAGAAAATAGGTCTTCAGTTTTGGGGCTAACCATTTAACCATAAAAAAGTTTAATGTTTAATATAAAGTTTAATGTACTTGTCTCGCTGCCACATACACATTTTAAATATCCAGGAGAAAATGTCACTCAACTCTTAAAGTTGTTCCACTGCAGGCCTATTAACGCGAACTGCCACGACAGGTTTTAACAGGAGATCAGAGATGCCTCATTCAGGTACAGCAGACAATATTTGTGCTCGCTTGTTGTTTTAAAAAACAAAATTGCAGTCTTTAAAGGGTACAATCACAAATTAAAACGGCAAAAGATACATTAATCGTTTAGAATATTTTCTCTATTTGTCGTTTTAAAAAGTAAATAATGGAACAGCTTTGTAGATCCCCTGGACTGGCCACTGAACGGATACAAACGAGCAAGCGAATAAATGTCACGCTTTTTTATTGTCTATTCACTTTCCATGTGGCTGAATATTCGAAGCATCGGTTGAGTGTGACTACTAGAGATCAAAGAAATTCAAAACTGGTGATATTGACGTGGCAGCGCCAATCTCTGCAAACCATCTCAAACAGAGAGCACTTACAGGGCTCGCGCTGCTCTCCAAGATGTCTAGCAGTTTTCTGGATATCTATAAGACCGCACGGAGCCAACATGACGGACAAGTGTGTAAACATCCAGTCCATTTGCTTCGGTCAGCTCACATAAGAACCGTTTTATTCGTGCTGAATTCACCAAGCGAACTGAGTTTTTGAATAGGGACGACATCATTACTTCCCCCTCACAAGTTGCTTTGTTGCACTGCAGGGAGGTTAACGTCGTATTCTTCATAACTAGACATAAATCTAATATTCTTCAAATAAAAGGCTTTAATCGCGTTGCGTAAACAAAAACAGTATCACTTCGTGAATAATTTAAAGCTTGCTATTTGAGGCTCAGTTTTAATGAGACATAACTGGTAAAAGGCAGAGAGAGCAAAATTATTTGTACTCATTACCAATAGGAAGAGAGGAATTTCCTGAAACCATTGAGCAAATAGCCACATTGAGGACACACAGATGAGAATAAGATATAAACGTGAAAATAGCACGTCGTTTTTCATTATAAAGATCGCGTCAGAGGAATCAGAGGTACCCCAGTTAATGACCGAGAGAGGTTAATCTAAAAGCCATGACCGCGTTAAGCACAATGTGGTTGCAGTGGCATGTTTGTAACCCAATTAATGAAGAACATGACTTAGATTAAGATGTTGTGGGAGTTCTGGAAACACGGGCGCAAACTGGAGACCCTGTGCGCGCGCTGTAAACTATACGGCCAATGACAGACTGTGCGTGCTTGCAATGACAGGGCAAAATGAATACGAATGTGTAGAAAAACACACATGCGGTTTAGTCTGCTGAAAAATGACAGAAAGCTGGAGTTACAGAGATACATATAATATATAATAAATATATGTAAAATTCTCAAATGCAAAAAGAAATGTATATGGTTCTAATGAAGATGATCCTGTCACTTACTATTTAAAAAAAATAGTATGTAGGTATGTATTTGTGGCTTCTAATATATACATATGTTGTATTTAAGCCAGCCTTAGCTGAGTTTGAAAATTCGGGCTCAACTTTAAATGGCTAAAATCCCATGGAGAACATTTCACTCTAGCCTGAGGTGATGCGTGTTCATGAAATCAAAAACCCAGTGGAGAAAATGTACTCCAGAAGACGCGTTTAGAAAAAACATCTACTCCAAGTTGACTGGATGGCCTCAGGAACCAGCGCTCTTAACTTTTGTGTTGACAGAGTTGGCTTGCACACAACCATAGCCATATCATTTGCATCTGCAGGAAAGCAGACCAAGAGCTGATGCTCTCCAGTTCTTCAATGGCTTGCTGTTATCATTAAAATATGGTAACCGGCAATACAGAGGGGAGTGTGGCCTCCTTCTTTCCATCAAACAGATCAGCAGCCATTTTAGAGCAAACACCACTAAAAATATGTTCAGGATACTGGACATGAAGCACTGGCACATGGCAGGTTGTAAATTAAGGGAGACAGCCTCACAAATTCAAAATCTATGACTAAATGGTTTTCAAGAGTCTGATAAAGAGAACTGACAAATTCTAAAATGTGAAAATGGTTTAAGTCTTACAAAGGCCTGTGGAATGTTTGACACAGACATTTTAAACTCAGCTATTTCAAAAAGTAAAGCAATGCATCTTTAAATTAGGTTTTTGCCTCAGAAAAACATTGATGAACAGAAAAAAGACCCACACAATCTCATCATTGAATCAAACGACCTTGATAACCTTAAACTTCAGGGACCAAAACTCTGCAGGTTATAAGAGGAAACACTGATTTCTACAGTTGTAAATCTCTAATGGCTCTGTGGATTTTTGGTAAGTCATCAAACGGCTGACCTTCCCTCCTCTGCTTGCTGTGGCTTTGTGGCCACTCTTGTTTCCTGAACCTGGGGCAGCTGAACCTGTCCCTGGCATGACCCCACGCAGGAAATCAGTCCAGTCTGTGGCCTGTAGTCTCTCTCTCTTTCTACCTTTCTTCTTTTCTCTCCCTCTCTCTCCCAGTCCAGCTTTTTCTGCAAAGCTCTGAGTTGGAGGTAACCCTTCTGAGACCCTCAGCTCTCCCAAAACTACACCCCCTATCCTTCTCTCTTCTCTTCTCTCTTAGCGTTGTGTATTTGTTAACAGGAAGAAACAAAAGATCAATGTTCCAAACAATCAATTTGTAAGTGTGGCTGCTATTGATCAGTAGGTCAATGACCTACAATCTATATCCAACTTTAATTTGGAGGCTCAAATGATACAAATAGAAATGAAGAGCTTTTGTCTGAGGCTTTAGTCTGAGATTGAATGTATAAATCTAAAGAATAAAGGACTTCCTCTTAAAGAAGGTGTGTTAGGCAGGTTGTGAGGCTGGTTTAGGGATTAGGACTTAATTTGGTCTGGATCAGCAGCATTTGTTATGTTTAAACAGGGAAACCTCTGTACCCTTAACAATCTGATTCACACACTCTGATCATGTGTGGACGTCTTTATCATTCCTGCATGCCAAAGCAACCTACAGGTTTGCATTGGAATATGCAGAGGGCAAAGGCAGTAATTCAATTATAAGCCCTGCAAGCAAAGAGATGATCCCATGTAAAAGGGATGGATTTTCCTCTGAGGGCTCTTTCTCTCTCTTCCTCTGGCTTGTTCACTCTCCCTCTGTCCGGCAGCGTGATGGCCAGCTGAAACTGAAGCTCTGATTGACAGCTGCCGACCCCTGGGTCAAAACACATGACAGAGGGAGTCTGGGAAGCGGGAGTTTCAGAAAAGCACGCAGGAAGGGCCAGTCTGTGTGTGGGTGCGTGTAAGTGTGTGTGTGGGGGGGATATTCGGTAAGAACAGACTGACTGTCCTCCCAACGACCCCACACACATTCACTTAAATTTCGGACTTTACAATATTTGCTGGGTCTTAAAAACTATTTAATTATATATACATATATAAACATAATTATATATTGTTGTATACATGTATACATGTATATATAAGTCTAAGATGACTACATTTGTATAAACAATATGTGTGTGTGCGTATATATTGTTGTATACTATATATTAGTACATAAATGCAATGATGACTTATATTTCATTAACAGCTCTAAGTGTACGACCTTTATTTCTCAGGCGCATTATATTAGCTACATTATGTTGTATGTCGATCCACCCATCAAACGACAAAATGTAGTTGTATACAGTGAAACCTAGAGCAAAAAGCTAAGCTTGGTTAGCATGCCAGACGGGTAATGTTCCTCATCTAGCGCTCATATCATGCCTGTATGTAGGGCTGAGTGACTCTAATCAGCGACATACCGACAGGTCCTCGCTTTCCTACTCTCTGACTGCAGGAATCTGTAAACAGGGTCCTCAGCGAAACCATCTGGGTATCAGTTGACCTGGCTGCCGTGGACGCACGCCACAGCTCAAAAATAAATAATCCCTAAATGTGTTTATACTGAAGGGGGGGAGCTGGTGGCGCAGAGTCTCTGTGACCTGTGGTTTTGATTCAATTAAAGGCGCTCACACAATGACCATGAAGAAGGTTCTGAGGCTCCGATGCTCAGCCATTGGATTTTCATTAGCTGCAGCCCGGGGCAGAGACCCTCTCTTCAGATATGAATAAAGTTGGCTAAGCATCCCGCTTTACCTCTTCTCTGTCCGTATTATAAGAAGCCAAAAATACCCTGTCCTAACATCTGCCTCTCTAAATGTAACTGTTCTGGCATGCAATTTGTACCCCACCTTCCCTAAACGCATGAAGGCCTGTCAAACATGCTATTCTAGATTGCCTCTAATATTTATTTTATTTTGCTTTTTAGTCATTCCAGATTGTCAACAATGGTGCAAAAGTTTAAGGTAGCATCATCACCCATTGCATCTTTTCTGATATTTTCCTGGCATCACGTTGTAACGAGAAAGAGGTATAAAAGCCCTGCCTAGGTTTCCTAATCGAAGATTTTTAATGAATTTGCTTTTTTCGACACAAACCGCACATTTTGTTATTTCATATGGGTTTCTTATGGTTTTCTGAAGTCGCGTTATTGTTATGATGCCCATTTTCCGCTGGGAAACCGTCCTCGCCCTGTAAATATGAGGTACAAATAGAAGAATTATGCTTTTGATCCTGGCAAAAATAACACCATGAAATTTCTGCGAGCTAGAAAACAAGAATACAGGCTCGTTGTTTTGCGTCCGTGGCATCGTCGCTTCATTCTCAATGTTTGGTTTCCTAAATAAAACAGACCATTATTTTCGACACAATAATTGTGCCTGTTTTATAAGTCATGCGTACGCGGAGAAGAAATAGCCTCTTTATTTTAAACTGTCGGCAAGAAACGAATGAGTGGCCATGTCGCTTCAAAACATGTTTGAAAGGCCTCTCCTTATCTTATTATTTTATAAAACATTATAAAAAAGACTAGGAATGCAATAAATGCTTCTACTTGTAAAGAAAAATGGAAATAATCCCAAAGCAGATTTTTTCGACGTATGCCACTACAACAACATTTATAGCAATATTTACTGATGAAATTGCATTATGTTAAACAGTTGCGTTCAGGCATTCGCGTGTCTTTATATGATTTAATTTATCCCTGTAGTCCTTATTGTTATAAGCAATGACACTGAAGTTAATCCAGAAAGAAATTTCTTCCTCCTCAAACAAGACATTACACTTTTGGGCTAAGAGAAAAATACACTCACGTTTTCTCTCCTCCATACAGAAATATCAGAATACAGAATAGATCATATTGTATATAGATCTATACCCTTACGCAAAATATGTAGGATGTGGACAAACAGATATATGACGATGCGTTGCCTATTAATATTCCTGGAATTTTACAATGTGAGGAAGCCAAATAAAATCTTTTGGTTTATGCGACTTTTAAAATATATACAAATATAGCCTGTTAATACGCATTTTGGTTTATTTAAAATCTTTTAAATATCGAAATATAAATTTATTACACTTTTTGAACCATACGGTTTGTAAATGCATTTAATGTTTTCTATTCTTTGGAAATAATGAGTTCAAGTAAGAATAAGTAACTTAAATCAGATTTTCATACTGTTGCAACGTTGTGCTAACACTAACCTGACCAAAAAAAACTACAAAATTAAATCGTTTTAAATGTTTAATGCGTTACTGACTGCTTATCATAATCATCGTAACGCCTTATCATTACAAACATACATATATTACAGATATTACTAACGACGCATTAGTTTAACGATCTAATAAAGGTCTGTACAGAATATGCGTTATAATATCGGTTTTACGTGCTTGGCTATGTTACCTAGAAATCTGCAATCCCTAACCGAGGATAATGACCTACATTTGGCCAGTGGCCTTTGGTTATGGGCACACAGACCAGTCTGGATAGCAGACGCGCAGCTATGCGAACGACTGAGCAGGAACGCGTGGGTCATCTTCAAGCACCCCGGAGCTCATCCTGATACCCCGAGGCACTGGACATGCGCTCTGACCCCTTATAGTACCACCCAGACACTGGTTATAAAGCAACCTTTCAGATGTCTCCTTTTCGAGTATCGAATTCTTACATCCGCAGAACTGTGGTTCATTATTTCACAAAGGATACACAGACACTCACAATAACATAAGAACATGTGTACGCGCACACACACACACACACAAACAGACCCATCCAGCATATACACAGATCATCCTGCTTTGGAGTCCCCATGACTACAGTGGGATTCAAATACAAGCATAGAGAAACAGAAAGCAATATATTTTTATTACCAAAGCTCTTCCAACAGCAATACAGCCATGCAGATGCAAACACTCAAATGCACCCACTCTCACTTCCAAGAGAGAGGGAGTAAATGATGAACCACATCACAGACTCAGACACATTACTACCATTTCATGTAAATTCAATCCTCTCTTTAAAAGACAGCGGCTAACCTTGAGTTAGACACTTGTGGAATCAAAACCTAAATTGTTTGGAAATACTCTGCACCTAAAGCAATAGGAAGCAGATGTCGATCAAAAAGCAATGGTACATTAACGCTCCATTTGCAAAATGTCTTTTACACAAGGCCAAAGAAATAGGAGTAGAGGGAGACGGGGGAGAAATATGTATTCAGTCAGAAAAACTCCAAAACAAGTGCATTTGTTATCATGTTTAAAAAAACAGTATAGAAAACATTACACAAATTCAGAATTAATGTACTTACAGAATCTATAGAATTAAATCAATGCTGGGAAAGTTTGGGTACACTAATAAAACAATAACAATTTCCTAACTATATTACATTTTAAGATAGAGAGCGAAAGTGAGCGAAAGTGAGAGCGAGAGAGAGAGAGAGAGTAGATAAACTCTATATTTAATTATCAAAGACTACCAGAATTGGTAGATTGTGGAAGTCTTCAGAGACTTACATTTTTAAAATGAAAAAGTACACAGTCCAAACGCCTCATTATTATCCTCAGGTAAGACATATTCCCCTGTATTTGTAACCAAGCTCAGATTACTTCATATCAGATTTGTTTTATTTAATTCCTTGGCATGACCACCCTCAACAGTCAACAAAAGATGATCATCAAATGAATGAATGCTAACAAATGAGATCAGCTGTGCCAGTTGACAAACATACAAATATCTGCCTTCAACGGCATGGGACAGTAAACGGCCTACAGCAATATTCTGACCTCCAACAATTCAGCTTCTGTTGTGACATGATCCATGGAAATTGACATTGTGACACAAGTATTATGATATTTCATAAACAACCTTATGCCTTATCTAAACATCAGTACCACACTAGAAGGCCAACACAAAGCTGTGAATAAACTTAAGTCAGCGAAACATTTCATTTATACATTTCAATCAGTGTGCTTCAGAGATGACAGTGACTGTAGTGGACTTAAATGAGGAGATACGCTTGTTTTTAGTATAATTTCATGTTCCATTCGTTCCTTACAGTTCTCGGTTTTAAGGCTTTTGGAACATTTCTGTATTACCATCAACAAATATTTTATGAATATGCCATTTACCAAAACTAAGTGAAATTTATGGCATCACGTTCATATGATCTTAAATATTTACATTTGTTCAATAGAAACTACAATAATACAGTAAGAAGCAAATTTCATGTATATTTTATTTCTTAATGTATATATTATTTGTAAGTATTATTATGTCTAATCAGTCATCACCTTGATTTCAGATAATTAATCAATAAACCTTCACGTCTGATCAAAGCAATTATCTTATTTAGGTCCAGCAGTAAGTCAGTGCAAATTTTAGATCAGTTGCATTTACGAGTTGATAGAATGACAGGCTAATCAACCAATCACTGTGAAGCGTCATCACGTGATTCTCCAACGTTTATTCGAGAAAGCGCCACTTTATTATTGTGAGACTTGCGGTTCTCGTACAATAAACAAACGTTTACCAAATTAGACGAACACCAAGCAAAGATGATACGCACTAATAATTTATTTTAAGTAAAGTAATTAAACCTACTGTAATTAAACCTACGCTTTATGCCTGTCAGTTTGTGTTCGCTGGACAGCCCATATGGGAAACAGGAAGCTAAGAGTGTCAGTTTGTTAGATGTCAACGAGCTCGGTCAGTGTAATACATGGTTTGTGTAAAGCTAAGTTAATTGTGTTGGGATTTGGTGTTTATTTTATTTTTCTTACCTTTGACATTAAAATGACGTGCGGCTGCTCTTTCATTACAAAGGTCTCGAAACGTCGTTTGCTGCCTGTGTATTTATGACTTCGGTGGGCGGGGTTTTGGAAAGGGGGTGTGCCCAATTAAATGGCTAAGTTTGGACAAGTTTATAAACACTGATGTACTGATGTCTAAATTCATTTTACAATAACAACAACATAAATATTAAACACATATTAAATATGAAACAAAGTTGTTCGTATATACACAGTTTGTGTTGCAAAGGTTTTTGCACACACACACAGCGTCATAGCAATTTAAACCCTTATTTATCATGTATTTTTTGTTTGGATATTGAGCCAAAGAAGGAAATTGTTTCCTACACTGTCTAAAAAGAGCTCAGCATTTAGAGAGAGAGAGAAAGAGTGCAAAGAACTAAAAGTTTGGTTTGAGAAGTCAAGGTTTTCATTCAGTGCACTTTTAAATATAGAGATGCACAGGTAAGCATATATACACACAGCACATGTACACAATCCAATCCATTTGAATCATTATTGCAGTAATAATAAAACACTGCAGCCCAACAGCGCTCCGGAGACCTACATCCCTGAAGCAATGCAGAAAATCTAATTTATGAAGCTCTGTAGCAGCTGGATTTGCACTTCCGAGAGAGGGATTCCGTTACAGCCATCGGAACCCAAACTAGAATTCTGGGAGTTCTGGACTGCTGAGGTGGTTTAGCCCCCGGGCAAAGTCCACAAAGCAGCAGCCATTACCCTACACTTACATCCGGCACAGCCAACACCAACATGAACAATATTCTCTTAAGAAAGATAAAATAGAAACATTTCTGGTCATTTTCAAGCAATAAATACCTTATAAAGTGTCATGTAGGACTGCCTGAGTCTGTATTGCTTGTTTTGTCAGCACTGCAGGACACTTGTATATCTTGTGGAGGGTATATGTTTATATAAATGTTTATCCAAACATTGCAATCTGTCCGAATGCAATGATAGGATGTCCTATTTGCCTGTTAAACAATGTCTACATACCTCGCCACACTGAATATATGTTAGAATTAATGTTGAATTCATGGCTTTAAAAAGCACTCTGAATGGAGGGTTGGACCTTATGCTTTCAAACTTGCTTGCTACTGGCAGCCTCTTCAAAATTGCCTACTTTGATCAACCAGTTACTCTGAAAAGAAGTGCTGGTTTACTAGCATTGTTGCTTGTTGAATATCATAGCTATGGTGGTCCACTAGCAACAAATAAGCACTAACCAGAATAGGCCAGCTAAATAAACCAAATGGAAATTCATGCTGGTCTGAGCTCATATTTTCATCAGAGTTGTCGTTCAGCTGAATTACTAGCTCTTTACAAAGATTGCAGATAAAACAAATCAGATCCACAGGTGACAATATTGTGCTTCAACTACTGTTCTAGAGTAATATTCACATGCAGATTTAAAATCTGATCAAATGAATGTAATAAGAAATTATGTCTTATATCTACACAGTCAGCATATACAGATGGTAGTTTCCACCAGCTGCCCTCCAATAATGAAAACCTGAACAGAAAATGATTTTTGGCACAAAAAAATCAACATGTGCTATACACACACTCACACACACACACATGCATTCAAAGGTCCCCACTCCCAGTCCTGGCTGTGACCTCTCCACAGCCAAACACCCCCCAGACTGCAGCCCCCGGGCCCCTGTCTCCAAAAGCAGCATCAGGCCCACAGGACAGCTGTCCCTCTCCTCTTCCCCTCTCTCTCCACCTAAATTCTCTCTCCCCAGTGCTTTCAAAAGCTCCCTGTGTCACCAGACTGATTAAAACAAACACCGCTCATATTTTGGTATCTAATCCAATTGTGCTCTCTTTCTTCAAACTGAGCCTGCAGCGCGTGGGGTATTGGGTGTCTGGGACCACGTGAGCCCCCCTTTTCCGTGGCAGGGCTTCAATTTCAAACACTCTGGGACATCTCATAGGGAGAACCAAGCGTAAATAAAGGCTTACAGCGGTTCTTTTGAAATGTCCAGGTATGAGTGGAAATATTTATCGTGTTTTCCTGCGTAACTTTATTTGACTTTGATGGTTTAAAACGGTGACCAGCATTTGTAGCAAACTTGTGGTTTGTGTTTTGATCATGGCTTGTGCGTGTTTTTGTGTAGCCGTTGGCTGATATGAGGATAAAAGAAAGGCCTCACTCGGGGGTGACCCCTGGTTATGTGACCGACTGAAATAGTGGTGGATCGTGAGACTTACCCCATGTTTATTGTTTTATTAAAAGGGGCATGTTAAGCTTGTGGGGTCAAGACTTTTCCTGATTGTAGACTTGTGCTCAAATCCTGAGCGAAAGTTGCATATACAATCATATCTACAGATACTGGCCTCAACATGTGGTTATATTATTTATCATCTATATTAACATCTCATCAAAAACCGTCAGCTTGAAAGCTCTTTCGTATCCAGCAGAGAACGTTACAAACTCTCCACTTGGCACTGATTCGCGTTCAGATGAGTCTTCCTCCACATGAGCTGACCCTCAAATGTTGCCAGGTTATGACAAGAGCATTCTAGCATTTGGCTTCCCTCCCTCTGCCACAAGATAAACACAGGGAGATTTAAGCTGTAACCAGATCTGTTCAGAGAATTCATTCAAGGGTCAGCTGTGCACACATAGTGCTTCCAGATAACAGCTTCATCTCAAATATGTGGCCTGGGCCGTTCCCTCAATTTCATTTTTGGCACATTGCTCAATATTCAGTCACTTTACTGTATAACACTACATTAACTGTATCTGGCTTAGAGGATCATATTTCTGATCAAATAGAGAAAATTGCCATCAATAACTACCACAAATCATTATGAAAAGCATCTAATTAAACTTGCAGAGTTGCATGTATTGTAAGGTCCACAAAAATGTATTTTGTGAGGTCCATTATGTCAAAAAATATTAGCAATTTATGGTCTTTAGAAATAAACGAGACTCATTAACTCATTGGTTCACAAATCAGAGCTTCAGAAATAGACCTTTTAGCGGAAATCAAGTATGACATTTTTAGCACCATCTAGTGGATACAATACCGAGTAACTCATTACATTTAGGCATTTGGCAGACGCTTTTATCCAAAGCTACTTACATTGCATTATACTACACATTGATCACTATACATTGAGTATGTGCAATCCCTGGGATCGAACCCATGACCTTGGCGTTGTTAACGCCATGCTCTAACCACTGAGCTGCAGGAAAGCATTACGTTGCACCAGTGTTGCAATTTCCTGTATTGTGAGGCATGTGCTGATTATTTCACTCTAGCTCTCCATGCAGTATTTCAAAAGATTATAAAAACATCAGATCTCCTCTGAAATGTTTCAGGGTTTCTATATATGCATCAACCTGTATTCTATCAAGCAAAAGACCATTGATTATACCGCAAATAGTTTTGGATGCAGCCACAAATGGTTCACATTCAGTTATTTCACATTTAGAGAAAAATAAATGTCAGTTTCTGAGAATGTCAGTCAGGGTGGATCAAATCTGCGTTAAAATAGCTCATTAAAAACACATTAAAATAAAACTAAAACATTCCCCAACAGGTTTTAGAAACTTTGACCATTATGTACTTTTTGATGTATTGCTCGCCTGCAGAATGTCTTTAGACGCAGGAAAATCACACCAAATGCACCGCCAGGGCAGTTTATGATATATAGCCCATTACCCTGGACTACCTTTAAGTAATCATGCAGGGGTTTTTTGGGGATTCGTTGGCCAGACTCAGTACTGACCTTAAATACATGACTTCAAACAGCAAGACAAGAGCACCGGACCTGAGAAATACAGCCATAATCATTCCCTGTAATGACCAGACTGCTTGAAGTCTGAGACTCGACAGCGAGTTTAAGAAGCCCACGACTGTATATCAACCGTACAGACTACAAGGTTCTTTATGGCCCCTTCCAGTACATTCAGCACTGAAGCCAGAGTTGTTTATGGCCATAGTGGTGCGATATTGCCTGTTTTTATAAACATAGCGGCCGACGAGGTCTAATGTAAAAAAGATGACCACATGCCCATGTTCTGCATTCGTCTGGCTGTCTTACTACGTCCAGTTCATTAAATTCCGCTTTTCTAAGGTTCATTTCGCAATTAAATGCACTGATAAGCACAGTTTTATAGAAGCATTTAGAGGTTTAACTGCACTGTAAATTAGTAATCTGTAGCTCAAAGCACTGAGCTTATTTTTACATGGATCATTAGAGGCAGCACGGAATCATTCTGTTGGGTCTAATACCGGAACAGTGGCCCTTGGCCGTGTGGGTGGGGCGCTGCTCATGTAGACAGCATTTGTGTCTTTATCTAATGAAGAGGAGCACAGAATCAATAAAGCAATTGGAATATGTGGACAGGCGGGCAGACATAAAGCTGGCCGCACCGCAGAGGCTCAGACACGCTCATTTGTCACTGCTATATCTGTGTGTGTGTGTGTGTGTGTGTGTGGAAAGTGAAACGGAATAGGAGACAGAAGCAAAAATAGCACGGGGACAAAGAGGAAAATCGCTGAGGATTTACAGGCAAGTGAGGCAAAAGTCCACATAAATTCTACTTTAATGCGGAAGGTTACACAAACAAATCAAAACATTAGAAATAACGTTTACATAGAAGACCTGGTTTTTATCACTGTTGTGGTTTATTCACGTTCCATATGTCTGGTATCCAGTTGGATAAACCATTTTTCCTGAAACTCAATCTGCATTGCTCTGTGACCATCTAAAGAGGCATTTACTCTACACCCAGTGAAGGGGGGGGGTCTCTATGGATGGCTATGAAATCTTCCCTTACACATTCACACAGGTCTCACCAGCACACAGATTATATATGTGATCTCTGGAGTAATAAAGTACTTTTGATTCAGGTTGATTTATTCCATACTCATTCCATAGAAATGCACGCATGAACATTGTATTTACCCTGTTCAATATATGTATCTAGCCACAAGAGGGAGCTAAAAGTCCACAAGTCCGGTGCACCGTTGTGCTGACTGGCATATACTGATGCATGATGGGTAAAAAACATTTTGCAGCTTCATCCAAGATTCAAAAGACCAGCTGATTATTTTCTTAGGTCTAAACTTAATTAAAGTATCTCTAAAACCAAAAACGCTCAGTTTCTGTTGTTTTTAAGTGCACCTCATCACATTACCACTCTTTTAACATGGTGATAGTAAACCTTTCCAATGATAATTGAGTTTTAAATTGCTGTGGAGTATTAGTTCTGCTTGCTAGCACGTTACCTCATTGTAAGCAAATGTACACCTGTCCATTTGCAGTCTTTATGGAAATGAGATTCCTGGAGCATAGAGGCAATTATCTGTCTCACCTGCAGCATATGTTTCGTTTCTGTCTGGTTAAACAGGAGACAGGGGACTTTAGATTTGTCTTCATGTCAAGTTTGGCTCATAGTGGAACAAATAGACTCGGCTAACAGGGAGCATTTTCTAGAAGTTCTCTCAAAGTTATGAAAAAACATTCTTTCAGCAATGTTGGTAGAATGTTTTTAAAAGGTATAGATCATATATCAACATTATTTTTAAGTAGTTAGTGGAACATTTTAAAAACGTTACAGAATTCCAAAAATGTTTGAATAACACCAAGAAATAATGTTAATACATTGTCTAAAAAACAGTTTTTTTTAATGTTCCTAGAATTATTTTTAATGTTTTGGTGACTTAATGTAAAAATGTCCTTACAACCTAAAATTGTTACTGGTGTTGTGCTTGTATGTATAAGAAGACAGAATCATTTCTGTATTCAAAAGATGTTTATTCTCAAAACCATGCGAAACATGGTTTGCAGGATGTCACACAAAAGACAGAATGAAAGCTCATTACGGCTTGATATTATCTTTACTCTTAAATCTCATTTAGCAGGCTTTAATATTTGTCTGTTTGCTTTTCAGAGGTCATTTGTAGTGATGGGAGCCAAACAGTTCACACATGGTGACATCCACAGCATGTTTCTGCTTCCTGACAGATTCTTTGTTTCTCTATCAAAAGGGTTCTCCATGTGTAAAGACCTCAGAGTCATTAAGCTGATGGATGACTACGTGAGGCTTTAGATTGCAGATTACGAGTGAACTGTGTTGAAGTGTATCGTCGCTAATGGAAATTGCAGTCGTGATATGTACTTAAATGGGCTCATAAGACACTCTCGTTCCACTTTTTGAATACTTTCTGTGGCATCAAGGTAATTTGTACAGGCATATGCAAAATCTACTGCAACCTTGCTTGATAAGAAGATATGTGAGCGAGTTTCTTTAAAATGCATCTGTTCGTTGTCTGTAGGTTGAATCAGAGCTTCATTGTGTGTTTGGGGCGGGTGGGTCAGTGAACACAATTGTTATAAAATCCAGGCCTCTGACTCATCGACATGTTCTGCTTCACAGCACTTTCTATATATATATATATAGATAGATAGATAGATAGATAGATAGATAGATAGATAGAGAGAGAGAGAGAGAGAGAGAGTCTAATATATATATATATATATATATATATACGGCATTGCATCTATTCACCATTGGAAACGTACACAAGCAAAAGACACTCGTATCACTGCATTTTCAGACTCTAGAGGTCCATCTGTTGAGTCCCCACACTTCCTTCTATCTCTTTAATGAGAGCTTAGCAGTGGCTTAACCCTCTCCTATCACTGCCCATAGTGCCTTACATAAGAGAGACATATTAAAAAAATGACTAAATCTGAAGAGGCTGATCATTGATGTGTGTTAGGATTATTTTGTGTGCTTATTTTGTGCATTTAGCGCTACACAACTGGTTCGAGACAAGTGTCACAAAAAGCCATTAATCAATTCAGTCATCCAGACAGTTTCCTATTGCTATTGCAGCATAATCAAACAATCTCAGGACATCTCATGCTGTGTGCATTTACAAGAAGAAATGTAATGAACTAAATGCGATTTGAATGTTCCTAGGACTTTCAAAACAAGGTATTTGTTAATTCATGAAAACATTATGGAAACATTCTTACAACCTAAAATAGTGAGCTGGGAATAGGGAATTGGACAAAAGACTGCCGGGGGGGCTACTGTAATGTCGAAATTTGTCACCATAAAATTGGTCACTATACTCGCACAAACATGCATTTAGGAAAAAAGTGTTTTTGGGTATTGTTTTCAGAAAAACAAAAATACTCCAAGGGGCTCAGCACTGTTATACCCCAAAACTAATAGTAAGGAAAAGACTAAACTGTTGTTTAGTCATTGTAGATTGTTGATACTTTTATGGTTTTAATTCAGCCAGCAACCAGCAATCTATAATTCAGTCATATATAAGTGATTAAAGGTGCCTTATACAAACTGAGCTGGAGACGCATGAAGACATGAACAAAGCTGTTTTGTTAAAATCAAAATGTCATGTTTTTCTGGCATCTGTCTTTATGGATTATGCAGCACAGAGGAATTCATTAAAATTCTTGGCAGCCGAACGCTTGGAGTATCTCTGTTAACAGTGTGGAGTGGGAATGATTATTTCCTGCAGACTTTGAGTGAAAGATATATTGAGTGTTTTATCGCTCATTCTCTCTCTCTTTCATGCTTAACAAATGTCTAATCCTTTCATGTTATATCTGTGATTCAGAGCGTACCGTTAGCTTTATGATGGGGTGTGTGGGTTTACACAGAAAATGATTGTATTGACAAATCCACCATCCGTCAATCATTTTCAGTTCTGTGGTTTGATGAGCAATCCAAGCAAAACCATGTAACTTTAAAATACAAAACAGCACTAGCTCAATAGATAATAGCAAATAATCTACTTAAAGGCGTGCCATTTAAAAGCTAAAGGTATTGAGCATTTGCTTCTTTCTAGTTTTTTTGTGTGTGAAAAACAACAGCCTTTTTCTGCATGGTGAGCGACCCTCTCACTAACAGGTTGTTATACAGATGGTGTTGTTCTTTCCCATCATGCAGTTCAACATGATGAGTCCCACCCCCCCATCTCTTCCATTTTGTTTCGCTCTGTACTGAAATGGCTCTGATAGCAAACACACATAAATCAGACTGGTAATTATTCCTAAACCAAGTTTCCCCATTTTAATCAGTCGGTCAAATATCGTATCCAACAATTTGGCATACGGTAAAACGATGTGCTCTCACAGTCAAGCAATTTAACGTCTAAATTAAACATGTCCCTGTAGCTTCACCTTTGGCACTGGCCAAATCTGTATCCCCATCCCGTTTATGATGCGTAATGCTGCAGCAGGAGATTATGATGTAACCGATCCTTAACAGCAGGCTGTTTATAGTGCTCAGATCAGCTACAGCCTGAATTATGTCCAGTGTTTCATATACTGTCAGCGCACAGACACACCCTGAATCATGATCTGAATCACAACTGTATCTCACCC
The DNA here is from genome assembly GCA_036877575.1 of Botia almorhae. NCBI lineage: Eukaryota > Metazoa > Chordata > Actinopteri > Cypriniformes > Botiidae > Botia > Botia almorhae. Next base: position 281,155 of record JAZGTJ010000012.1, read on the forward strand.
GTGTCTGTTGTTCTCAGCGGTGATTGAAGTCATTAGCTGTCAGTGATTGGTTTGTTGTGCCAGTGTGTGTACATCATTAATGAGGCAGCTCGTGTAAACACACAGCTCTGACTTTTACCACAAGAGGAGATGGATGAGGTGTGAATACACAATCAAGCAATTACCTTCCCAAGTCTCTGACAACCCGGTTTGCTTGGGTCGAATACAGGGCTGTGAAAACATGTTGTGCAGTTTAGGGGAATAAAAAGAGAGATAAGCAACATGGACCATTAAATGTGTTTAATCCTAAATATTATTCAGTACAGTATTCAGTGTTTTAATACCAATTTTTTAAATAACAGACAAAGCATGTCGGATTATGCACTGTATCTTGCCTGCAGAGTAACCAGGATTAAACCATTAAACCACAAAGACTAGCTTCATATTGCTAATTTTCCGCCTCCACCTCACTCTATTTATCTTTCACTATGTAGGTTTTACAACTAAAACACGAGAGCACAGGTACAGTGACTAAACAGAAGCAGTATGTCTTTGGCTCGCTGGTGCTGACATATCGCCCGCAGACTGGCAGCACTGCAAAATTTCACTCTGTGCTGCTAAGTACTCGGCTGGTGTTTATAAAAGCTTCGTGCCATTGTGTGGGCTTGTTTACGGGCTAAGCTAGTAGTTTTACAGTGATTTTCTCTGGTTTTATGGATTATATTATATGGATTTAACAGCGAATTGACAAGCTGCCTCGTTATTGAAGGGTGTTGAATGCCATTTATATATTCTGGTGCTTTTTGTGTGGAAAAGACCAACCTGGGCATTCTGCCTACAATATCGTTTTCTGGTTTAAAGAAGAAAACAGTGCGGGTTGAAATGACAAGAGTCAGTAACCCAGCTAACATTTTTAAGTTGTACTAAAGTTTGCCTAACATTTCCATTAAGTGACAAAACGTTAAAAATGTTATTTTGAATGTTCTAGAAACATTCAAAACATCCAGTTTTTTAGACATTGTATTCAGACATTGTAAAATGTTAAATTTAAAAATAGCTTTTATAATATATGATGTATAATGTTAAGAAAACATTTTTCTAATGTTAATGCAAGAACGTTTTAGATATCTTTGTGAGAACTTTTTACAAAACATTAGCCAGCGTTCTGAGGACATTCCCTGTTAGCTGGGAAACGATTACAAAATTTTCATTTTTGTGTGAACTGTTTCTTTCAGGCTCAATATGATAAGCCACACCCCTCTAATCTCTAACTTTTTTCATTTAATAACTGCACTCTCTCCCTCTCTGTCTCCCTCTCCACAATCCCTGTCACGTCATAATTTCCCCAGATAAAATGCCCCATGCGGCCGTGTTGTAAATCCAGGCCTTGCTGCATCATGCCCCATTAGGCCCGTGATAAATATCCCCTCCACCAGTTTCCTGAAGGCTGCTCGTGCAAATGGGCCTGTGAACACAGTCTATTATGTCTTATCCTCTCAGAGGCGGGACGCAGAGTTCATAGACGTTTAAGTGACAGACGTTAGTTGCAGCTTTTAGACGACTTGTAAAAAAAAAGCATGTAAAAATACTTGCTCGTGAGACAAAATTTTTCCTGTTCTTTTTAATTGATCTGAAGAACTGACTGTCACAGTAGGAATTCTGCATAACAATATGCAAGGAATGCATCACGCTGGGACATGAGCATCCACAAATGTACCTCAATCAAGGTCACAGTGACGCATGCGATTTCTCAATTATTAAAGCATCTCTCTGGGACCACTGCAGCTACCTCACAGTACAGTGGTGCATGCACTCATGCTATAACAGATCATGGCAAAATATATTCAGTCTGCACAGCTTTGTAAGTTCCACGGTAGCACAATTTAAATGTTTACATGAACTGTGCTGTGTGTATGAATGCTGTGGTCTCTACAATTAAGGATTGTGGCTGTGGTTCTATATCTGTGCCAGCAGAGATTTGAATGCTATGGGTGATCAAATCAGAGGTGCTGTAATTAATGATCTGTGTGCAGTGTGCAAAAATGACAATCTTATGTCAGGTGATGCACAGGTGATGCACAGCACTGAGCACCCAGCTAACCTGTAACATTATCAGAACATTGGCTAACGATCTCTCAAAGTTCTCTAAACGTTTCAAAACAGTTCTTGGAGTAATGTTAGTAGTAAACCTTATTAATGTTATATGTCATATATCAAAAACATTATTCTTTAGTTGTTAGTGAGATGTTAACATTACAGAATTAACAAAGTTTGAACAATGCTCTTAAAACCAAGCAATAACGTTAATGCAATGTCTAAAAAACTGGACAATTCAAACATGCTTAGAACATTCAAAATAACATTTGTAACATTTTTGTAGCTGAATGGAAACATTAGAGAAACATTCTTACAACCTAAAATTGTTAGCGGTGTAAACAGGCATGCGGCACGTGATTCTAAATGCCTAGCCGACATGTATTCCTGCTTAACAATAATCAGTCGTGCGACCTGACATGTGTGCGCCACCATGGTCCATTCATGCCACCAGGACGTAATCCAGAGTGTGTATACACACACACACACACACACACACAGCAAATGAGTCAGAGTCATATGATCTGCTGTTGCCATAGCAACAGATCCCAGCAGTGGGCCCTGGTGAGGTGAGTCACATGAGAAGAACACCATCAGAATAAGCTAGAGCCTCGTGATTCACACACACAAACACACACACGCTGCAGGGCTAAGGATGCTCCCGCGTGCCCAGGGCTACAGGCTTCAGCACAGAGAGGGAAAAGCTACTTCAGACCTATTTTTAGCTGCGTTTGTGCACGTCTGCATGCAGCACCTCAGTGTCTTAGATATCTGCAACTAGGAAGTTCATATCCTCATCATAGCGTACCGTTGTTGATCTTTAGACATGTCTGAAGACAGCCATGCGGTCTATGTCATTCACTTAGAAAATAAAAACATTTGATGTAATTAAATTAAGATTAATTAACTTTTCCACGTGATTACGTTTGATGCTGTCCACAAAAGAAATAAATTTAAGTTTGCAATAGACTAGAACGAATCCAAACAAATTATTTCTTCAGTCAAACAGAGTAACTGTGTCGATGTTATTATTTAAATTAGGTTATAATAACTTTTTTTAAAGATTTTTACCCTCACATACTTAATATACTTAGTAATATACTTATATTATTGTCTCGAAGGCTGAACAGCTGAAACAAGAGAATCTTTCACTTAGATGAGTTTTTAAACATGATTTTTAACCTGGTGTGCATGACTCTTAACACCCAACAAATAGACCACAATGATGGTGACACTCAAGAACCAAATATTACAGTAAATGCACAGCAACAAACACATTACCACTTCAAATAAACACACTAAACAGTTTTTGAAAACATTCGCTTTGATGCACTCCTTACTCCCGACTGTTTCGTTAATGTTTTCATTAAGTAACAAAAACATAAAAAAATTTATTTTGAAAGTTCTAGGAATGTTAAACAACTGCATCCAGCCACCTACAAACACAAGCCTGCTCTCTTTTGTGTTTGACATCACTGGGCCACATCTGCTGATGTGAATGAAGCACACACACATCGCACACATACACAAACAAACACACATCCGTCTTACGTGTTACCTGTTTGTTGTTCAAGAGCACAAACAGTAGCAGCTGATGAACAATTTGTCTGGGCGCTGATCTCTCTCCCAGGGGACAAAAACATTTGAGCTTTCTCTGTAAGCACATACACTTTCAAATTTATATTGCATGAATTTTTTATTTATTTATGCATTGCTTTTTAGAATAAAATGCTACTTACTATACCCCATTCCTAAACCTAACCCACACATTTTCAGAGCCCCATTGGGACTTTGGAGAATTCTGGTTGCTTCTGTATATGGTGTGTATATGCATTTTAGTGGCCCCCTTATTTTCAGATGCTCCCCCCCCAAAAAGTAAATTTCTGGAGGAGGCGTGGCTTTAGAGAGCACCGATGGGAGGGCGGTATCTTACACTTTCAAAGCTAGATTGTTATTGCTAGCCTATCCGAAAATGCCCACCCTACCTTTAAAAGTTGATGCCATGCTTCTCAGTCATGACCTCACCATAAGACAAAAGCTAAGTTTGATATATGATCAGCTAGCTGAACTTTTCTCCACGCCTATAAATATCAGCCATTGTTTTGGGCCACTGTAATTTCAGAGCTCTTGGTGCAAAGGTTTGCCTGCATGTGACCATTTCTGCATCTGTTTATTTGAGCCATGCATTATATCTTATCTTGACACGACAACAGACGTGAATTATAGAACAGCTTAAAGAAACATTTCTTGAAACACAATCAGCGATCCCTGATATCCATCTCAATCCACACAGAGAGATTGAAAAGCAACGCAATTGAGCCCCACCTAGAACCAAGGACAGTATAAATCCCCTAATGTCAAAAAGAAGAATGAGCTAGACAGAATTGGTCTCCAAAGAAACAGATAGCAGACACTGTCTCTTCTTGGAGAGGAAAAGGATCAATAGACTTTCATAGCTACACATTTTAGACAGTGTCATCTCTCACTGCTTGATGGGTTGATACTGGAATCTATTGATTTGGAATGTGGGAAACGACATAATCAAAGAACTAAACAAGACATAACTGTAGCACATTGGAGATCTGGGCAGCGTATTGTACATTACAGAGGTAAGCATAGCCGTTTGCAATCACAAAAAAGTATTTCATCAGAATGTGGACGGGATGCGCAAAATACGCGTCTGCTGACGTAGGAACGCGTTCGTGACTCGTGCGTACACCTGTAGTAATTTGCTCTCTACCAATCGTGTAAGGGGAAATAAATTGCGCTTTGAATTTTAACCGCTGGACGACAAATCAAAGAGTGGGATGTTGGATGTGTGCTAGCGGACAACGCCCACTGATGTGTCAGTGTGACCCCAAAGTTACTATTTTAGGCTGAGAAAGAATACACAATAGTGCGTGGTGGCTTTGCGTCAGACAGCGCTCTCGCTCGCTCTGCGCAATTCTGGACAGGTTCAGTAGTCGTGAGCGCGGAAACGGAACATCAAGTGTCTCTACGAGAAACATTGTATTGGAGCCGTTAGATTAATGCTTCGGCGTATTTTCACTCCTTGATACATATATGAGCACATTTGATCTAATTGTTACTCTTCGGCATCAAACAAGGTGAGTGATCGCACGCCTTACCTTTTCTGCAAAGCACTTGATTTCAAACTGAGAGCGTTTTGGTAGATTACGATATTGATGTAATCAAGTGTTTTTGATTTTTAAGATAATTACATCTACGGTGCCAGTTTTATTTTGGTTCCTCTCGCTTCGCCCGTCGCTCTTGGAATAAAATATGCAAGAGATTTTTCACCGATGGTTACGCTGTGCCAGATTATTTTGTATTTCAGTCACGCATAGAACATTTTATCACGCCGCATGCGGCTGTCGCCTATAACTGATTAACTGACGACAGTAATTTCAGGTAGATTGTCGGCTGTGTCATTTCACCTGATTCACGTCAACGCTGACACAAATGTTTGACCTTGAGGATGCTGCACGACGCGTGATACCTCTCTCTCGCTCTCTCTCTCTCTCTGTGTATATATACATGACAACGATTAAGCGGTGTGGGGTCCACGTGTTTGTGTTATTATTGTGTCGTAAGTTTATTACTCATGTCGATTCGTGTTGAAATATACGTAAATGTGAAATGAGTCGTTGAACGGTATCCATGTCCGTGACTGCAGTGAGGCGCCTCCTCAGATGAAACTGATGCTCGAGCTGTCCGGATTTACTCCGCTTAGAAACTTGGAAGATTTTTCACTTATATAAATCGACTTTCATTGCTTTACGTTTAAAGAGAATTAAGTAGCTGTCTGACAGGTGAAAGGTACATGTCAAAAAAGTTAACATATTTAATAACGGAAGTTTACATCAAGACTAGCAGTATTGATCTTAACTAGCAGTGGTTATTGTAAGCTATGATTAACAACAAAGCCCTACAATTAAACTGCCCCAGGATTAGAGTTAGACAGACATCCTGTGGTTCATCTGCAGCCACAACATGGAGTTTATATCTTTGTATCATCTCAGTGCCTGATCCTTTTCCTAACATAACGTGGAGTCATTGCTTGTTAAAATCAGTTGTGACCTTACATATTTCAAGGCTTTGGTTCGCTGATGAATATGTCTTTCCTCATACAATATCCTTTCTCTGTATCAAGCTCTAGAGAGATGAGCCGTCACTCACTGATATTAGAGAGCATGCAGGTTCACAAGAAACAGAGATGTGAGAATTTCATCAAGCCCCATTGCCTAGCAACCCAGTCAGATAAAATACATTGCATTTCCCATTAAAATGTGTCATTGAACCAACAGGATATTTAGCTCTAGGGACCGTTATTGCCAGAAGAAGCTGTAGCAAAGCTCTGATCACCACATGTTTGATATTCTAAGGCTATTGTACCGAAAGATTTATTAAGCAGCAGGTAGGTTAAGATTTGGGTGTGTTTGTGATCGAGAATTCCAGCATCAGCTGACCATGCATGTTCTTTTGCATTATGAATGATCAGCCTCTGTGTGGTTAACTGCACAGCAATTAGATTCAGTGTTCTCCTCACTGAAATATAATCCCTTCCATAATAATGATGAAAATATAACTGGCCTGCTGCCTGGACAGGCCGTACCGGAACACAGTGCTGATTTTTACAGTGAGTTCAAAAATTCGAACCCAAAGTTTGATGGATCTTTGATGGTTCATCATGATGACATCACTGACCATGTCATATAATAAACGCGGTAACAATTTGGGTTTACCTAAAAGGGAGTAAATCTGCTCTTAAAAGTGGTGGGATTTTAGGATATAATCCCCCAAGCAGATTTGAGCCATCCCAGAATGCAGTGTGTGTAGGTTGTCATGGGCGGTGGGTGGGCTTTCGCCTAGCAACACAGTGTCAACGTTCTGTATCCTCTTGTATTTGAGATAAGCGGTATAGATTTGTTTAGTGCCTACGGCTGTTTCTCATCACCAAAGATAAACAGAGGTGAGAAGAGCAAAGCTGGGGCCATTGTCTGTACATTCAGAAGATAAACATCTCAGCTCTTTACTGCTCCCGTATTTATTATGAAAATGCTTTTATGAAATGTTGAAAAGCTACTTTAGATGTGCACTTGAGTGGCTTTCTTAGACAGTGTCTTGATATCATTTAACAGTTCAAGACTAAACAATTCTTCCTCTTAAAGAAAACATTTAGCTAACATTTAAAAGTACACTAGCATATTAAAAGTGACACGTGAACTCAAAGTATATTTCATGGGGTCTTGAAGTTATTTTTAACGAGGTTATTTTATGATTATTTGTCTCCTCCCCAAAGCCCTTAACTAACCTGCAGTTATATCCAGACTTCAAAATGGCTCATTCCGTTACTACAAAAATATGAATAAATGCTAATGTTTTGGCATCAATTATATTGATGTGTTATTTTTAGTAAGCGATAAAAGCAAATGTGGGCAAGACACAGTTTAATGCTTCACCAACAGAACGCTCAGTAGAGGAGAGTATTTACTTAGCTATATGTGCTATAAGTGTGTGTCAGGAATTAAGATGCTTATTTGCTAGAAGTAGCAGTTATATTGTATTCTCTCTGCTCTTTTCACAGGAGCACAAACCTTCATTGTCCACACCTGTTTCTCTGTATCTAAAGGGGACAGCTGTTGTGTCCTCCATTCAGCCCTGATCTCCTTTCACACTTTTAATTGTCAGGATCATCACGACACAGCACAACCATGCCTAAGAGCAGTAAAGTGACTCAACGCGAGCACAGTAATGAGCATGTCACAGAGTCTGTGGCCGACCTCCTGGCGCTGGAGGCTCCCATGGACTACAAGAGCAGCCAGATGAGCATGAACATGGCAGGAGGTGGCCCTCCACCCATTGGCAAGCCAGACATCTCCCCCGACCTGGAAGATGGTCGCCCTGCCTGGAACAGTAAGCTACAGTATATTCTGGCCCAGGTGGGCTTCTCGGTGGGCTTGGGCAATGTATGGCGATTCCCCTACCTTTGCCAGAAGAACGGAGGAGGTGAGTATCTGCAGGCTGATAGTCTGACATCTGGATTTGTTTAGAAGGTCTTCTTGAAAGATTCATGACTCGTTGTGAAACCAGATGATCTGGGTTGTTGGTTCTAAAGGTGACGGAAAATAAAAGAGCGTGAGATTATTGAATCCATCTTCCTAGAATGTTTTTAGACTTCATCCAGGGTGGTCACAAGTGAGTGAGTAGTCTAACCACAGATTAGTTGAGTGGTGAGATTAACTACACTCTTAAAATTAATGGTTCTTAAAAGGTGCTTTACAGAAATGCCTTAGAAGAACAATTTTTGGTTCCCCAAAGAACCATTTAGCCAAAGGTTCATAGAAGAACCTTTTCACTTACCTTTCATAGTCTAAAGAACCTTTTTCCACTACAAAGAACCTTTTATGAAACATTTTGTGAAACAGAAAGGTTCTACAGATGTTAAAGGTTCTTTATGGAACCATACAGTTGAAAATGGTTCTATGGCATCATGAAGCACGTTTTTTTAAAAGTTTATATAGTATAGTTATGTCGTTCATAATTGTTACTTAGGAGGTGCTTTGATTGTGATGCATTTTAGCTGTTTGACAGTTTGCACAGTAAAACACATATCTGATTTCATAATTTCTTGTGTTCAGTAGTGATGTGAATTTTAACTATTTCAATGTAGATAAGACTGTTCTGTTTACACAGTTCTTTATTATCCTCCTAAAATTCCATTGAGTATTTTGGGTCAGCTGAGTGTCTTGTGCTCTGTGGTCCCTCTACATTTATTGGGCTGACAGTATAACAGTGTGTGTTATATAGGGCAGCCAATGCTATGGGCTGGAAAACAGGAGAGTCAAGGCCAGCATGGTGTTGATTTGTGAGTTTAGGTTTCCTAATAATTTTTCTGCTGCCACGGCTGCCTGGATTAGTCTTCATTCTTCACGTGGCCCTACAATCTGAAATGTTCTGTGGTTCACGGTCTTTGTGATTCAAGGTCAGGTTTTCATATCAGTAGCTCATCCCTCATAATTTTCACCTGCTCTGGTGACCAGTAAAACTGATTAGACTGGGTGTCTTCTACATTTGCAAATTCATGGAGGGCAAAAGATGGAGACCAAATCACATTAGGAAAGTTTCACTATTATATTAGAAGAACATTACAACATTATTTACCAACTTTATTGAATCAAGCTTATTTATTTCTCCTATAATACCTTGTGAAACATCTGATTGATCTAAACAGTTACCAACTTAACAGGAAATGTTCTCAGAACTCTCATTAAAAACATTCCTGCAGTAATGTTAGTAGATCATTTCATATGTATCAAAAGCTTTGTTCTTAAGAATGTTTTAAAATGTTACAGAAAAATTAAACATTAAAAAATGTTTAAATAACATTCTTAACCAAGAAATAACATTAATACAATGTCTAAAAACGTAACATTTGGAACATTTTCAGGGAAACGTTCCTACAACCTAAAACTGTTAGCTGGGAAGGATTTATCAAGTATACCGTAATGGAAAAAAACGGTACCCAATATCTAACCTAAATTGATGGAACCTGACACCTTAATAAGACAGCATTTCTTGTCCCTGCTTGTCTAGCAACTATAGATGTTTCTCAGGGGGCCTCGTTTCCTTCATTCACCCCCACCATCTTCTCTCCTCCATCTCCCTGTCCACTCCTCTCTCTTTTCCCTGTCTCATCTCTCCTGCGCCAGACCTGCCATTTCCTTTTCATTAGCAGCATCAATAAATAAAACCCAGATGAAAAGCTTCCACAAAGCAACGTGGAACACACAGAAAATTCTGCAATCAAAATAATAACAAGCGGTTCTCTGTTATAGGCCGGATCTGCGCTCTGATCATCTTTGGCTCTGATTATACTTATAACCTCCCAGGAGGATTGGCTTGCGGTCACCCGCTCGCACTGTGAGCTTATTGTATATTGAAGCGGTTATTTTCGGTTTGTTCTTTGACTTTAAACAGAGGCTGGCGAATGGGAGGAAGAGGGTGTAGCTTCTCCGCTCAGACAAAACTCTTCGTCACCATGGAGCTAGCTTGACGTCAGGGCTTAGCATCATGACTTGCTGTTTCACTGTGTCGTGCAAGGCCTCCGTCCGTACATTCGTGCCAGCTGAGGCTCAGTTATTAGCCTATAGCTAATGCCATATGCTGCATCTAGGTGTTTGACAGTTTGGAAATACAAAACATAAAGCATTGAGGTATTGCATATACCTGTTTTACTGCATATACCTGTGCTTTTTTACTTGGAAAAGTATATAATTAGTTTTATTTTGTACAGTTTTAGGTTGTAAGAATGTTTTCCTAACGTTTCTGTTAGCATTCTGTAAGGTTTTGAAAATAACTACTTGAAAATAAAATGATTGATATACATGATATACTAACAGTACTACAAGAACGTTTTTTGATAACCGTGAGAGAACTTTTAGAGAACGTTAGTCAACGTTCTGAGAATGTTCTGAGAATGTTCCGTTAGCTGTGTAATCATAATTCCAAACGTGCATATAATTCACTCTTAAAAATGTTTTTTGCATAACATACCATCTGCTTGCACATCATAATACAAGATAATGATGACAGAGTGAAACAAAATAAATAAATATACAAGACTATGACGAAGAACATTGTAATTTCTTATTAAAAATAAATTATGCCCAGTGATCCTAATATATTGCAGTTGCAAATAGAAATCATCAATCAAGTCAACTGCACTATACTTTTCAATGTTTTGACCTGAATTAATGTTTTGTTCTATTTATTTGGTTGACGTCGGTTCTCTCCCAGTATTTGACTTTATTATAATATCTGCCCCTACTGAAAATGTGAACCTGTTTTATCCTAAGAGATGGTTTGTTTACACTGTATTGTTAAGGAAATGTAAGTAATCTTAATAATAAATGAATAATTCAATGGATAACTGAAGTTAATGAACTAATGCAAATATTGTTTTACTACTACAAATAAATAAAGTAAAACTCATTTATCACATTGGTATCTGCAAAACATATGATATAAAGTCTCAGTATTTTGTTTAATATAGTGAGGTCAATCTTATGGAAATCAGCTAGTATATCTGTAGCATATTTCTCACTGCAACATTATAAAATAAAGTATTTTTTAAGTAAAAAACTAAGTACCTAGATATAAATGAATCATGTCTGATTTAAATCCCAGTATACTCAAGTAAGGTCACTTCAAGGTGCACACAAGGTGACTGAAGCAAAACTGTTAACAAGCAACACTGTCTCTTCTGTAGGTGCCTACCTTGTTCCATACTTCATCCTCCTCATCCTTATTGGCATCCCACTCTTCTTCTTGGAGTTGGCGGTTGGCCAGAGGATCCGTCGGGGGAGCATTGGAGTGTGGAATTATGTTTGTCCACGATTAGGTGGTATCGGAGTGTCCAGCCTGATGGTGAGTGGATGACAAAAGTAGAAGACCAAAATATTTGCTGAATAAGACACAACTGAGCTGTGTGGATCACACACTGGGGTACCTGAGGTAACAATAGATGTACACAAACATTTTTTTTTAATTGAAGACTAAAGTAATGTTCAAATCGAGTTGAGCACCCACGAGAAACGCCATGTGTGCACCCTCCAGCATACAAACAGCACAATCCTATGAAAAAACATTCCAAATTAGCCGTTCATTGTATCCCTTGCAGTCAAGCATCATATGTTCTGTGTTCACATTGAACTGGATTCGCTTCGCAATCTCTTGACATACCTGTACTGCACTGTCGATTTCGTGAGTGTTACCACGTTTCCTTAGCAGTGGAAGAAATCCACCAAATTTAGTGTGTGATCCCACAATCTGCTGCTGTCGCCAATCCCACAATGCACCTTGAGTGTTATGCTTGGCTTCAATAGAGATGAATTTACAATGTTTGCTCTTCTTCACTCAAAACTCTCCAGTGCAAATGTATTGCAATGTATACAAGTGACTTAAATGCATTGTGTTTTGGCTCGGCAATTTACACTGTAAAGACTTTCACAACTACGTACCTTTGTAAAAGTTCTTGGCACAAACTGTTCAGTATAAGCAAATTTGCAATACAAACACACTGCCTCATATTAACAAGTAAGTCTTTTATTTAAAATTCTAGCATTTTATTAAATAACCGGTTTGATATAAAGAACATATTGTACAAAGTTAAATGTGTTGCATGGTTTTAATAGCACCATACTATATATAATATTATACAATACAACATATATAGACACACAAACTGATCAAAAGCACCGTAAACGCAAACGCACCATGTCACTATGACTCAAAGTGTTTGACAAAAGGATGAAACATTTTGTTCAGTCCTAGACAAACGTGAGCCGTTGTTTATGACTTAGCTTCCAACATCAAATTGTCAGTGGCTGGTTCACGTCAACACAGAATGAATGATTGATGGAGTTTGAGATCCTACATCAGGTGCTGATGTATTAAAAACATGGTCACAACACAACGAGGAGCGGTCAGCTGTAATATTTGTGATTTATCACATGCCCTCCAGAACAATTACCAGTTTTCACTTTCCCTCTTTATTTGTTTTAAGGGGCTTTACAGAATCATGTATTTTGATGAGTCACTGACCTAAAAGTGCTAATCCACCAGCTTTTCTGTGCCGAGTCATCCATTACACATCACTGTTTTCAGATCAGCCTTAAGCGGCCACAGTCACAGTTTATTACATGGGTTTTAAACTCAAAATATCACACCAGCAGTTATTTTGTTCCGCTTCCAGCTGCACCTGAACTTTGTGTTTAATTTCCTAGTTTAATCAGCTGACATGTGAACAAACTTTAGCAAGTCAGCAAGTATATAAGGCCTTTTGGGAGTATTATACCGTGAGCTGATGTACCGGTGTGGAAATCTGGCACAGTGTGGATGCTGTTTCATCAGCAGTTTCCCAGAAATGGCCGTCTTATATGTTTTTACATATACAAATATACAATGGGGTCCAAAAGTGGAAGTCCACTAGTAAAAAAGCTTCTATTTTGGAATTTATTAAACCAAATCTTCAGTAACAAAAAAAGAAATATAATAAGAGAAATATAATTAAAAAAACGTATATAAATATAAATGTCACCCTTTTGCTTTAATGACAGCATGCGTTTGAGCTGGCTTACACTCTAGAAGTGCAAAACCGATGATCCATGTTATCCCAGCATGATTTGAGACTGTTCCAAAGAACAGTTCCATCTGAACGGTCGTATGTTTTTGGCTTTGCAAAATGTGCTTAGATCTGATTAATGACAAAGACAGTACCAACCCATAGGAAAATCACAGATGAGATCTCTTTAATATCTCAATTATAAACTGAAGATATTTCTCCTGTGGAAAAACACCCAGAAATCTCACAGATGTCACAAACTGAGTTCAGATTTGTCCCGTCTGCAAACAGAAGTCAATATTATTGAAGATTCTAACATGAACTTAAACACTTCTCATCAAATTTACCCAATCCAGATTATTTTAGCTATACTATCTACATTAACTTGACATCTATACACATATTTTAACACTTGTCCCATTTGTTTCTGTTTTTATTTCTAGTAAGCAATTTTAAATCGGAGACAAAGATGAAACGGAGAACTCAGTGCTAGCTCTGAGAAATAAAATATTCCTCTGGAGAATCTTAATATTTCTTCTTCATTTTGCATCATGCATCTATTTTTTTAGTCTCAGACCTTTAGACTCCTCTGTATACACTACAAAGAGTCTGCATGGGACTTATAAACAAATAAGTTTGGACTGCTGGTACAATTAAATTCAGATTTTCTTCAGCTAATGGTGATGACTGCCTATAATAAATGTTAACATGATCTGCTTGTTTGACTAAATAAAGTATATATATACATATATATTAAAATGACTACAGAGAAACACTCAGGCACTATATGTGGCTCTCAGCTAAAGCTATTTATACCCATGAAGCCGGAGCTGCGTAGGTCGCAGCAAGAATGTGCTTAAATTATTCACAAACTTAATGTGCTGTGGACCTGTGACGTAATCAAGAACCATTACTGCCCTGTTACACAGACTCCAGGGTTAAATTAGCTGCTGAGAGGCACATTGGTAATCTCAAGCATGCAATAGCATTTCTGCTGTTTACACACCAGACACGTTCATTTAATTTCTGTTCTGTTTCTATTTATAGACAGGACAAAAGTGTTAGTAATTATATTGAGTTGAGCCGTTAAAGGAGATCTTAGCCACTAAAGCAGTGATTACTCTGATCAAATACAGTATCAGATGAGACCTAGCCTCACTGGAGCCAGACATTTGACTTCAGCATAAAGTCTGATGCAAAGAGGTTTAAGCTGCCTGGAAGTGCATGACCTGGATGCTGCCATGTTTGATTTGTGGGCGCTCGGTCTGGAAACATTTTTTAACCAATCACCTGAAGCTATAAATATCATGTGACTCAACAGGCTAAATTAAGTCTATTTCACACGCTAGTGAAACATTAACATGGTAAAATTTTGCAATTTATCAACATTTATTTTGCAACATTTATTTATTTTGCAAATGTTGCATTTAATTTATGATAATACACAGCTAGTTTTATATTACAAAGCTAGTTGCCTAAGGGGGGGCTTGCTAGTTCTGCTTTCCTGGGAAGCCTGGCAGGGACACAAGCATCCCATGCTGGGCACCAGCATCCAAAACACAACATATGCTGGTAATCAGCAATGCTGGTCTTTTTAACAGGAAGTATACCACTGCACAGTGATAAACCTGCAAACAAAGCAGAATACTCAGTTGTGCTTAAAGATGTCTGTTTACTTACAGCTTCCTCAATTAAACATTTTTTATTCCCATAAACCATTGTAGGAACATTGTTACTTTCCTGGTAGCATGTAAACTGTTTAAACGGTTTATGCGTACATTCCTTTATGTTGTCTCTCTGTCTCATTCTGCAGGTGTGTGGCTTTGTGGGTCTGTACTATAATGTGATTATCGGCTGGAGCATCTTCTACTTTTTTCAGTCCTTTCAGTATCCACTGCCCTGGAGTGACTGTCCCATCAGGAGAAACGGCAGCCAAGCCAGTGAGCATTCTGCTATTACCTCATCACATTTTCTGTACTGCTCTTTACAAGCAGTGTCGTCAAGGACACGTCGGGTGTTTGAGGCTTCCCAGCATGCCTTGCGGCCATATTCTGTAGTGAATGACCAGAGAATGAATAGTTGCGGACAGGGTGAGATCCGCAGTCAGTCTGTCGTGACCTCACTGGGGTTGTAAAACGTCTAGACGTGCAGGTTAAATGCGCAGAGAAGTCACAAGATACTACAGATGGCAGTAAATCAGTTGACACCGATTTCCAATAAAACACAAAACTATACAGCAGAAATATTTTAGCAGTGCACTCAGTTATTGTTTCTGTCTTCCTACTGGACCGTCTTTACACTTTTAATCATTATTTAACACAAAAAATAATTGCTCTACCCAGCTTACAATTTTACGTTGTAAGAATGTTTCCCTAATGCTTCCATTAAGTAACAAAAATGTTAAAAATGTTATTTTGAAAGTTTGAAAGACATTAAAAATGTCCTGTTTTTTATACGTTGTATTGACATTATTGCTTGGTTGCAATAACGTTATTTGAACATTTTTTTTAAATTCTGTAATGTTTTTAAAACATTCCACTATGTAATAATGCTTTTAATACATACTATATAACAAAGTTCTACTAACGTTACTGCAAGAACATTTTTGATCACTTTGAGAGATCCCCGTTAGCTGACTACATGCTTGCATGACTGTAATGATTCAATTAATTTAGACGTGACGTGACGTGAGGCCAAGTATGGTGACCCATACTCGGAAATTGTGCTCTGCATTTAACCCATCCAAGTGCGCACACACACACAGTAGTGAACACACACCCGGAGCAGTGGGCAGCCATTGCTGCGGCGCCCGGGGAGCAGTTGGGGGTTCGGTGCCTTGCGCCTTGCTCAGGGGTCTCACCTCAGTCGTGGTATTGAGGGTGGAGAGAGTGCTGGTAATTCACAATCTCCACCTACAATCCCTGCCGGACCTGAGACTCGGACCTGCAACCTTTGGGTTACAAGTCCGACTCTCTAACCATTAGGCCACGGCTGCCCCAATTACAATATCTGTTTACCTGTTTGTATTGAAAATGCAGTACAGATGCTAAGCTGCTCTACTGTAGCGCACTGTACATACGTTGCGCATACAGGCACACTGTACATACGTTTTTCTCGTTTTCTGTTAGTTGTGGAACCCGAGTGTGAGAAGAGCTCTGCCACCACGTACTTCTGGTACCGCGAGACCCTGAACATCACCAGCACAATTGCAAACAGCGGGGGTCTGAACTGGAGGATGACTCTGTCACTGCTGGCTGCTTGGATAATTGTCTGTTTGGCGGTTATAAAGGGCATTCAGTCTTCTGGGAAGGTAAGGCAGCCTTGGATCTACATATAGTGTAATGAGAATTATTTGAGCTGAGAAATACATCCAGTTTTAGATCCGCTCCCTGCAGATGCTGCGTAATCAGCCGCTTTTTAATAATTGCACGATTATGATTTGCAGATATGATAATGCGCAATCATGATTATTTTTACCAAATAGCAAGTTTTTGTTTGTCCCTGAAGCCGATTCACAGTGTGTAACAAACAGATCATTCTTGTTATGCAGTAATTTTCCTCTGAAAATGTCTGTATCTAGTCATGTAGGATGGAAATATACTATTCCAATCTATAGGAATGACGAAAATATAGATTTCACTCAAAAATATCCACCCAGATAGCAATTTTAGGTTGTAAGAACATTTCCGTAAGGTTTACTTAACAAAAACATTAAAAATGTTATTTTTAAGTTCTAGGAAAATTCTTTAGACATTTAACATTATTGCTTGGTTAAATGGACGTTGTTTTCTAAATTTTTCTAAACAATTTCTAAATTCTGTAACATTTTGAAAATGTTACACTTACTACTAAAGACTACTTGCGTTCTGCTAACCTTACGCCTTATTTAACGTTTTTGATAACTTTGAGAGTAGTTTTAGAGAATGTTAGCGAATGTTTCCTGTCAATATACCAGCTGTTGAGAAATATCAAAATGTCTGAACAACAGGGACAGTAACTGTTCTTTGTACAATCAAAACGTTTTGGTTAATCTCTTTCTCATCAGGCCAGTAGAGCTGAACACATCACCACCTGTTAAGAAAAACTAGAAACAACAGATGCTCTGTTGAACTCTGTAACATTGTGTTTCTGCAGGTGATGTACTTCAGCTCTCTGTTTCCTTATGTGGTGCTCTTCTGCTTCCTGGTGAGGGGTATGTTTCTTAAAGGGGCGGTAGATGGTATCGCTCACATGTTCACGCCCAAGGTAAGTGGAATGTACGCATGCTCTTTCGAAAACACATGCGCGCTGTCCAGATAATTGAGGATTTATTCTTTGGTAAGCTAGGATATGTTTACTGCAGTGCTAGCAAAGCTGTAATACTTCAGAGTCAGCGCTGTAAAAAAAAAAAGACAATTTCTGCAGCTATCTTTGTCACACAGTTGGTATACTCCCCCTGGTGGTGCAACAGGGATATTGCTTTAACTTATATTAAGAAATGTTTCGAATATTATTATTATATCACGTCACACATACATAATAGACAAGTACATGTGTAATATTAAATAGTTTTAGTATTCTTTGTAAATAAATATTACTATTATTAATGCATTTATTATTTTAACAAATTAAGACCACCAGCTATGCCGACTCCTATTTGAAAATAGCTTTAATTAAAGGTTGCAAACCTTCATTAGGTTTACATTTACACTTCACTTATAGCTAATAAATCACTCACTGATGTGTGATTGCAGCTGGAGATCATGCTGGAGCCACAGGTGTGGCGGGAGGCTGCCACTCAAGTCTTCTTCGCTCTGGGTTTGGGCTTCGGAGGAGTCATCGCTTTCTCCAGCTACAACAAGAGAGACAACAACTGCCATTTTGATGCTGTTCTGGTCTCCTTCATTAACTTCCTGACCTCCATACTGGCCACACTGGTGGTGTTCGCTGTGCTGGGCTTCAAAGCCAACATTATGAACGAGAAATGTGTGGTGGAGTATGTATGACTTTTGAAAAGATCATATTTTTAAGGGATAGTTTGCCCCAAAATGAATCATTTAAAAAAAAAATCATTTACTTAACCTTAGGTCATTTCAAACCTGTTTTACCTTTTTGCTTCTGAAGAACACAAAAGAAGATAGATTTAAAATATGTTGACAACCAAACAACAGTGGCACCCATTGACTGCCATTGTACAGACACAACACCACTGAAACATTTCTCAAAATATCTTTTTTGTGTTCCACAGAGGTTCACATAGGTCACATAAATTTGGAATGACATAAGGGTAAAACAATAAATTTTTGGGGGGGGTGAACTACCCCTTTAATCTAATGAAAGGAATTATTTTTGAAGAAAGGTTTGATCCCACAATGATTGGATTAAGTTACACTCTCCATTGCGAGATGTTTTTAGGTCTGACATTTTGAATCTGGTCCTGTAGAAGCCGGCTTTGCAAGTCCTCAAATAGTCTCGTGTCTGTGTTTTTGCCCTGTAGGAATTCCGAAAAGATTCTGGGCTACTTGAACTCAAACGTGCTGAGTCAGGATCTCATCCCGCCTCATGTGAATTTCTCTCATCTCACCTCGTCTGACTACGCAGAGATGTACGGGGTGATAAAGATAGTGAAAGAAGACAGCTTTGCACAGCTGGGGCTGGAACAGTGTTTGCTGGAGGATGAACTCAATAAGGCAGGTGTTTGGCATCCTGGTGTCTCTCTCCATGGGATTGCTTTAATCCTGCACTAATTAGAAAGTAAAAAATTTGAATAATCATAATATTGTCTTTCCTTACCGAATAGATAATTATTTGTCAATTGAAGTTATCCGTATTGTGTTTTTTATAGTACACAATGCTAAAAAATATACAAAAATAGTGTCTTACAAATCCCCCAGCGGAGCTTACAAGCTCCCTAAGGTAATGAGTAAATAAGAAATCTTGGCAGGAACAAAGACGAAGCCTGGGAAAAACAAAACAATTGTTCCAATAAAATCTTTTTAGAGTCTTTATTATTTCTGTTTTCTTTTATCACATCAGAAAATAAAACAGTAGCTCCACAACATTTGTTAGTTGTAATCTGTATTCAACTTTCTCTCTCTGTCTCTCTCAGGCTGTTCAAGGCACTGGATTGGCCTTCATTGCCTTCACAGAGGCCATGACCCATTTCCCCGGTTCTCCCTTCTGGTCTGTCATGTTTTTTTTCATGTTAATCAATCTGGGCCTGGGCAGCATGATTGGCACCATGACTGGCATCACCACACCCATTCTAGATGCCTTCAAAATCCGTAAAGAGATCCTCACAGGTAGGAGCTCCTGGTTTTCTGTTATTTCTTGGTCTGTCGTCATATGATAATTATTCCCCAGAAATATCTCCCAACAATCTTGGAAACGGTGCTGAGTTTGACATTCTTTTAGCAATGAATAACCGGTTTGGCCTTGTATGTTCTCAGTGGGCTGCTGTATTGTGGCCTTCTTCTGTGGCTTGCTGTTCGTCCAGCGTTCAGGGAACTACTTTGTAACGATGTTTGATGACTACTCTGCCGGTCTGCCTCTCACCATCGTGGTGATCCTGGAGAATGTATCTGTAGCCTGGATTTATGGCACCAAGAGGCAAGCAAGAACATTTAACACTTTTTAGGTTCTTCCTGAGTTCTTTAAACAGGAAACGTTGTCAGAATAGTGGCTCTAACGTTCTCTAGAGGTTCTCTCAACGTTATCCAAAAAGTTCTTGCAGTAACAGTTTTTTTATGTTATAAAATATTATTTTAAAATTTATTTAACTTTAATTAGTTATTGTAATGTTTCAAAACCTTACAGTTAAAACAAAAATGCTTGAATAATGTTCTTACAACCAAGCAATAATACAAGGTCTAAAAAACTGGACCTTTTGAATGTTCCTAAAACTTACATTTTGTATGTTTTTGTTACTTAACAGAAACGTTAGGGAAACATTTTTACAACCTAAAATTGTTAGCTGGGTGCTTGCTAAGTGAAAATCAGACTCTATGCAGAGCAGTTGATGTATTTCTGCTTGTGTAATGAATCATTTTTACACACTGTGTGGTGCTGATCAGGTTCATGCAGGACCTGGAGGACATGCTGGGTTTCAGACCTTACACTATATACTTCTACCTGTGGAAGTATGTGTCTCCAGTGTGCCTGATCATACTGATTTCTGCCACAGTGGTTGAGATGGCCATCAGCCCTCCAGGATATAACGCATGGGTGCAAGACCTGGTCAGTTGAACGCACACTCATTTGTGTTCACGTTCCTCATTCACTTCATGTTCCACATTGTCTTTCTTATGACTCACTATTCTACTTAACACGGGCCTTTAATCACTGAGGTTCTGATGTACTTTTATTTGTGAGAAGGAATACATTATTCAGAAACATATTCCACTAGAAAAGGAAAGTTAACTTTGAATGACACTTTTTGAATGTTGGCTTGACAGATTTTTTTTTTTAAAAGTTGATAAAGGTCTTGAAGTATGAAGGCTTCAACAGTTTGGACAGTTTAAAGAGCGATACTATGTTTGAAAACTTTAATAGTTGGACTCACGGTTTTTCTCCATGCATGTCTGTCTGTCTGTCTTTCTTTCTTTCTTCTCAGGCTACAGAGAAGTTTCAAAGTTATCCTCCTTGGGCACTAGCGATGTGCTTTGCTCTCATTATCGTGGCCATGCTTCCTCTTCCATTGGTCTTCATCGCACGCCACTTCAACTGGATCCCTGACGGCTCCAACAAGCTGTCCGTCTCTTATCGCAAAAGCCTGGCGAAGGAGCCCTCCAACCTGGAAGACGAGACAAGGTTTATACTGGGGAAGAACCCCAGCGAAGCTCCCTCTCCCATGCCCACTCACCGGGCTTACCTGGGCCCTGGAGGCTCCTCTCCTGTGGAACTCATCACCAACTCTACCTCTATCAGCGGCTATGGCAGCAGTTACCAGACCAACCCCACCCCTCCCAAATCTGAGTCATGATCAGCCCCCCAATCACAGACCGAGATGAGCAAGAGAAAAGACAGGAAGGTATTGAAAAGATGAAAAGGTCCTAGTGTTGGTCACACCTTAACCAAACCATCCAGAGGAGCAGAAAATGGAGCCCATGCAGCCCAAACTAGACAACCTCCACTTATTCAAAAGGACTTAAGATGCTGAGCTGAAGGTGAAAATCAGGGGGGTTCCAAATAAGTCACGAGTGAGCGTAAAGTGGGTTATTTGGTAAGCTGGTGAGTTATTTGACTGAAGGTAATCTTCTCATAACAATGAATATAGATAAATTATGTCAATCCTAAGAACATTCCGAAAACATTCAAGACACAGGTTAAGACAGGTCAGGTCACTGTTACTAGTTTGGGATCAATTAACAACAGGGTGGTAGCACACCCCTGTGTGTGTGTGTGTGTGTGTGTGTGTGTGTGTGAGTGCGTGTGATGATAAGTCTTACCTAGGTTAAGGTGTTACCAATACTTAAGAGATGCCATTTTCATTTAAACTCACCTTAAGAGCCGTGTGCATCTCAGAGGGGGCTCAGAGAAACAAAACTTTCACTTATTAATAATTGATATTTAAGTATCACTGTTAAATACAGACCACCTGACAGTAGAGCCGATTGATAGCTGTGATTTCTGTTACCGACTGAAGTCTCTGTTCAGTGTTTTAGAGTTTACAGGTTTTGCACAACAACTGTTTGTCATGTCCACATTTTACCACAGGAGGGCGACATATGTATTCTTACACAACAGTCTCAGTGCAGTATCAAATATACACAGTATCATTGTCAGGTTCAGGTTGTTTTTGCTGAAGTAATTCGAATTAATAGAGTATATTATACTTAGTTTAAACTAGATTTTATTTTTTTATAAACTAAACAATGTAAAAACGAAACAATGTTACTGCCTGAGAAGACGTGATATTTAAAGAGCACAGGAAGTTTCAAGGATGCAATAAGGGAACAGTTTGAGCCAAGTGAACTCCACCAAGCACAACACATAACACCAAAAAATATATATTTTGCAATTGCAATAATAGAAATGTTAGCTGGTATAGTAACAATTCTCTGAGCTAGTTGGTTTTTGTTTTCCATTGAAGGTTATTGTGCTTGGTGGAGAAAACCCAATATGACAGGACTATATATATATATATATAATTAATTATTTCACTTATTATATAACTATATAGTAAGTGAAATTTCAAACAAAGACAAAGTTTCAGCTCCTGTTGGGGAGCAGAACTAAAATAAAATTAGACAATATTGTCCACCCCCTTTCACAATTTCTGCCTAAATTTCCTAGAGCTTGGAATGTCTAAAAAGATGTATATTCATTATACAAACTGGAAAAAAAAGAGCATTTTTAGTTTATTATTTTTTGCTCTACCTTACACTGCTCTCCCTAATTCTTTTCATAGTGACGCCTGGGTTACGTCCATATAAGGACACTGTGGAACAAATAAATGGTAAATTATGTAAAAAAAAAATGTAAATCTGTAAAAAAAAAATCAAGATCAGTTTAACGTAAGGAACCAAAGTTTAGTCAATTCTGGTTTGTGTAACGTAGTTCCTTTATGTGTCGTTTAGAGTGAGTTCAGTGAAGACTGCCTAACGTAAACAAGAACTGCTGTCGTTTAAAGCTCACTGCCTACTATCTGTAAGACTAAATGTACTCTTCTTTTAGCTCATATGTGCTCTTCAAAAACACTATGCTGAATGAAAGCAACGAAAGCGCTTCTTTTCAGTGTTGATTCCAGTCAGAATAGATTTAGGGAGCAGGAAGGGTGGGGAGGAGAGCAAGGTGTGAAGATGCAGCTAGGTGAGTGACAGACGGGTTGTGGGCTTTATTAAAAAACACAGACGAGTAAAACAGCAAAGCGTTTGATCATCCAGCTGCATGTAGCTCTCGCCTCTGTCACAAAGGCTGCTGAGGTAAAAATAGACACTAGGCTGGTTACCCAGGGGAACCTGTGGCAGAGAGACGGTGCGGCTGCATGGTAATGAGTCTTTGGGTGGGTGAGTAGGTGGATGTGGGTGGGGGGAGGGTTTCTAGATGGTCCTATAAGAGCTTTGTGGTATCCCTAGCAACGCCTGCACTTTTCATGACAACAAGTCAAGTCATTTAAAACCTGCAGCTTTTTTGGTCTGCACTTGCACCGAGATGGATTGTGGTGCCATTCTTGGAAAAAGAGATTTAGGACATTAGAAGTATATTTAGCCATTTTTCCAGACAATAAATGGCGTAAAATGCCAGTGAATCAGGACGCCCTTATCAAACTGTCAGAGGAGACTGTCAAAAGAGCACGTTCGTTTGTACCTCGAATTAGACGTTAACATAATTAATGTGAATTTTACATACACGGTTTGTTTGTAGTGTGTAGTTGTTAAGTGCGTAGTAAAATATAAAATGTCGTAAAATGTTGTTCCTGCGATAGCACAAGATTGTCCACAGGGTGTCGCTGTTCGCTGCTGATTAGTGAGTTGAAGGCGTGTCTCTGTGCGCCCGGCCTCTGCATTCCCCCTCTCTGCTGAACATTCCACCCTCCCGCTGAGCGCAGCTGGTGCCTCTCATTATCGCTTAGTTTCGTCTAATGATGAGTGTAAAACATATATTGTTTGATTAGCTGTTTACTTGTGGCAGTTTGGGATTTGTGCACTTTACATCTCCTAACAAGAGGCCTCAGAGCTGCACCTTATAAGCACAATATAACAATAGGTTTATTTCTAACAAAGCCGATTCTATACCCTAAAAATCTGCATTAACGCGTATGCATTTGGCTGGCTCTTTAATTCAAAGCAGCTTACGGTAAAAATGGAATACAGTTCTATCAGTCCTACGTAACATGGGAATCGAACCCATGACCTTGGCATTGTTAGGACCATACGCTACCATTTGACCTATAGGATCACGTGTTTGCTAAAACCTACAGTAACTATTGGCACTGGTTCTAACCAGCTGCAATGAGGCAAGTTGTGGCAATCACATACAATTCTGTCCACACTGTAAGAGCAGCTTAGGGCGTGGCTGCCATTACATGTATCTTGTCTTATCGCATGTACACACACATCTACTAACAAACAGATGCCGTTTTAATTGACTCGTTAAAAAATAATTGCCAGTCGAGATTTGAACTCCGTGATCCCTCGCAAAGCAAGAATTATTTCTTCGAGTCACATCACCTCATAGTCAGACAAAGAATACGACACAAATACGTAGCACAAACAACCTGTCAAAGCACAGAAACAAACTGCTCTCGCCAGTTGTAGAACGTACAAGCTCAGGATGCACTCAGTATTTTTCCTTGTTTGCTTTTGTTGTGTCCTTTACCGATTTTATATTGAAATGTAACGGCATAAATGTACAGTAGTATCGCTCAAAAAAATCTGATACCAACTGATAAAATCTGATAAGAGCAGAGGTTATTTGGCTGGTCATGTGATCTCAACATGGTTGCCCTTTGTTTAGGTCACTGATATGACAGGAGATGCCAGCTAACAATTTTAGGTTGTGAAAATGTTTCCATAACATTTCCATTAAGTAATAAAAATGTTAAAAAGGTTCATTTGAAAGTTCTAGTAAAAAGCTCAAAACATCTAATTTTTCTAAGTTGTCTTAACATTAATGTTAACGGTATTTAAACTTTAAATTTTGTAATATTTTTAATACATTTCACCAACAACTTTGGAATAACATATTTGATATGATATAGCATTAAAAAAATTATACTAACGTCACTGCAAGGAAGTTTATGAAAGAACTTTTAGAGAACATTAACCAATGTTCTGAGAACGTTCCCTGTTAGCTGGGTATGAGGAGAGGAGAACTCAAGTCCCTTTTTAAAATATTTGTATTAGAAGTACAATACATTTCTAAATGTGTTTAACAAAAACAATTACCCCCTTAATAGGCTGCATTAGTACAAAGCCAAGCACAACATTGAGCAAAGTTATAAAGTATGATCTAAGCATGCATTAGGGATCATAGTGTGGAAGTTTATGAAACATAAGTCAGGAAGCAATAATCAGTTCACTAACTTTACATTAAGATCATAAGCACATATAATGGCCACAGGCAGTAGTAATGGACTAAAGCAATTACAAACATATAGTACATCTTACCACAATGATAACTTATTAATACACAATTGTGTGTATTCATGACAGCTTATACACTTATTGATTGAAGAACAACCTAGGTTAGTTCACCAAGCGTTATAGACAATCTAGAATCCATGACACGTTCGTCTAAAAGTGGCACATTTTAATTCTTACTGGATTTTGACTCCTTTTGTTAACAAAATTATGAAGCACAGACTTGATTGTACGCAACAGCACCAGAGTCCCTGAGCTAAAGCACTTTTAATTAGCCCTGAAAACAATTAATATAACTGCAGCCCTGAGACCTCTTCATCTCAGTTCCTTCTAGTGTAAATTCTGAGCCATATTTATTTTGACTGCGACTTTATGAAACGTAAAAAACACGCATCTCTTCCTTTTCACGAGGTGCTGGAGGCCATAATGTTTGTGAGCAAAGTGCTATACTGTATATTTATGTACATGTGATACTGAATATTATATCTGTAAATATTGGTGTACATTTTGTTACATGAATAGTAAGAAATATATGAAAGGCAAACAGGATAATTTATGTAACACTGATGTGTATGATATTGTTGTACAGTTAAACGTAGAATATCTGAATATTTTGTACATTGTGTATTAGTGTACGTGTTGTGTGTGAAGGTAGTGTCTGTCGTAGCAGGTGTGTGTGTATGTGTGTGTGTAAAAAAAAAGCTGTTTTATTTTTGCTATTTTGATGTCGTGAGTCCCTAACTTTCCTCAGATTCACCCCAGCACTGAGTTTTAGTTCGTGGTGAACATGGCTCATTCGTCTTCTTGACTTACTGCGTTCACGTCGCAAAGATCGATCGATCATTCGTTAGAGCACTTGAACCGAATTTTCATTTTCGCTTTTGACGTAAATGTTGGTTTAAATACGATGTAGATGTCAGCTTATACAGACAGCACCTTCTGTACGCTCCTTCGGCCTTAGTATCCGCGATGTTCTCGTTTGCTGCTTATTGGTTTCGTCAAGTCGAAATGTTCACGCGCTTTTAAGTTTAGTCCGACTATATTCTGCGCATTCATTATCAGTAGTGCTAGATTACCGTAAGACACATTTAGCTGGGGCATTCCACTCTTTGACTTGAACGTATACAAGTACAAAGGAGGGAATTCATAAATAGACTTTTGCACTCTGGCAGTGCTATTTTAATCATTAGAAATATACTTGATGTGAATGTAAATGTATTTTTCATCCCCCGAAGTACTGTAACAACTATTCGCGAGTTATTTAGAAAGAAGGGCACAGATGAAACGTGTACTATTACCCTCTTATATGAAGTCTACACTTGTGCTGTACTAGTCTTAGATTTATAAGCAATATTTCTGCAGGCATTTACTTTGGTTGGATGATGGTTAGGCGCTCGATGAGGCCGAAGGAATCGCTGTTGCTCTGAGAGCAGCAGTGCTTCACTGCCTCTTAAACTTTTCGTCAGACCCTATTCTGTTGGGTGAGAGCACATTCAGATCACTAGCCACTAGTAAACTTTTAGCTACTGTATACGGGGACTATTCTGTTGTCTCTTAGTTAATGTCATTGATATTGTACAGTATTTCCGATTCACTTGGAAAAAGGCCAAGATATAGATATTGAATATGGACTATCACAAAACAAACAATAAAAAGTTGGTTCACACGCTAAAATGTCTGTGATTTCTTCTTTGCAGGTGAGTTATAAGACATTTGTAACTGTTTTCTATTAATATTGTCATTAAAGCTGTAATCTGTAACTGGCCTCTCTACCGCCATCTCTGTTTAAAACATAGAACTGCAGGGTACTTTATGTATGTTAAGGTTAAAGAATTCGGGACCTGAAAGCTCAAATCATTCATTAAAATCTTACCATTGAGAATTGGGGTAATGTAATGAAACTGTTTTGAACACTGATCTATTATGTATTCACTTAATAACAGATTTTTGTTCATTTTTAAACAAAAGTTACATATTGCAGCTTTGGTGGTGATGTTATTTTAATTTTAAACCTTTATATTGAAATACCTTCGAAATTTCAAAAGATACCCGAATTGACATCATAATTCTTATTGTGATTGAAGTTGACATCATAAATCTTATTGTGATTGAAGTTGCTTCCTTTTCCTCATTTGTAAGTCGCTTTAGATAAAAGCGTCAGCTAAATGACTAAATGTAAATGTCATAAAACCAATATGATATGAACATGAATAAATGTGACTAACGATACATTAAAACACTCCCACCAGCCAAAATTCCTGGTTTGAAGTCCTACAAGTCATAATAGTTCATAATAACAAACTGTGTTTGAAGAAACGATATAAATGATAATGACATGAAAAGGGTCATCTGAGTCATCACCTCACTGTTTTTAAGTGACAGTGCGAGTCATGCGAGATGGCTGG
Source organism: Botia almorhae (assembly GCA_036877575.1). Lineage (NCBI taxonomy): Eukaryota > Metazoa > Chordata > Actinopteri > Cypriniformes > Botiidae > Botia > Botia almorhae. The sequence goes on from JAZGTJ010000012.1 coordinate 308,820, forward strand.
ATCCAAAGACTGTGAGAAGGTTTCTACCACAGCTTGGTGTAAGCCAAGAAAGTGAGAGAGCCACAGCTTTCATAAACCTGATGCACCCACCCAATGAAAAACACCCCAAAGCTACTGCTGACATTTTACAACCTGAAGTTATTTTAGAGCATGTGTTTGAGAGCTCAGCTGTATATGTTCAACATCATTGTGAACAGATCAGGGACCGAACACTGTAGATTTCCGGTTTACTCCTTAGCCAATAAATCTGGGTTTTATTCTGTAAGTAGAATTTATAGATGCTATTTGACAGGACATGTTTATATATAATAGTACTGACAGGAAGTATAGTATAAACACAGCTGTGAAACATAAGAAAAATACATTTTTAAAATGAACCCTCTACTGTTAAAACACTTGTTTTTTAAAGCATACATATTTTTCTATAAAAATTTTATGTACAGTAAATATGAGATATTTTAGAATATTTTATGCACTATTAAATTGTGGTTTCACTGATATGGTGATATGGAGTGATAATGTAATATAATTTTAAAGAAATATAAAATGTTATGCTACATTTGTGCTAAGAAGATTCTAGTGATCATCTCTGATTGAATTAATAAACATGAATTGCTATTCTGAACCCAAAAACACGTACAATTGTGACACGTTTTCTACATTAAGAATCAGAACAGTGTTGTGTAAAAGTTTAGTTTAGGATGAGGCCACCTTTCTCCTCATCAGAGAAATATAAACGTCTAAGACCTCTGTACAGTCTGACCACATCCTGTCTCTTAAGTGAATCTCGGTCCAGCAGTGTGTGTGAAGTCAAGAAACTTCCCCTGACAGGAAGTCACTGTGGAATCAAAGTGGAATTGATAGGTTATTGGATACCTTGAGAAAAAACCATTTTCCTGCATCTCGGCTGACTGTAAAAAAAATTATCTACAAGATCTACAAAATGATTAAGAGAACCTTTTAATACATCTCTTTGATGGACCTATTCATGTATGAGTATTTATGAGTACAAGAATGTGTCCACATTATAATGTCCTTAGCCAGCTAACAATTTTAGGTTGTAAGAACATTACCCTAATGTTTACGAAAGTAAAAATATAACATATATATATATATATATATATATATATAACATAAAAAAAGTTGTACTAACATTACTGCAAGAACGTTTTTGATAACCGAGAACTATCAGAGAACATTACCCGATGTTCTGAGAACATTCCCTGTTAGCTGGCTAGCTACATTCTGACAGAATTGTTGAGGAAGGAAAACCAGCAAGGTTTTACCCTCCCCACCTTTTATTTGTCTCTCTGGACATGTTACAATGGGCTTTTAGGGCCATTTAGCAAATGAAGTAAATTAGCCCAAGAAAAGCCTCAGTGGTGCAATTTTTCCCTCCAAAACACCTTTCAAAAGCATGTCTGGCTGTCATCCATGTCACACGGGCCAATTTAGCCCAGAGCTGTTGCATGAAACCCAGATTTTACTCTGTTCAGTCAACTCAACGCTGACACAAATTAGACTGTGGGAGTGTAATGGAGTCTGGTAGCAAAACGAGTGTTATTATCTGCTGTTGACAGCCGAGCGTCATCGGCCATCTGAGCCGCTGATTGTGCCCTCTGTTCTGTGATGTCAAAGTATGGTAAGTTCATCAGTGCACAGACTGCATGGCTTAGGCGGCTTCTCTCATTGGTCAATTCTGATTGTACTTTGCGATAACGACTTGTAATATTTCTACAGCATACTGACCGATATCACAGATTTCTCTTTGTCTCAAAGGACAAATGTTTGAGTTTGAGAGTGTTTTTGTTTTAGTGTGTTGAGGGTGCGTCCCGCTCGACCTCTTACACTCTCCACTTTACTCTGTCTCTTTTGATCTATATCCTGTAAACAGACTTTTCTTCCGTCACAGGACCAAAACACACCCACACTCGATGTCTGCATATTCCCTCTCTTTTTCTCACACCCACACGCACAAGCAGAGGTACCGCTAGAAGTGACGTCCTTAATTATAGCAGAGGAAGTTGAGGTCCTTCAGTAGCTGTTTACTTGGCTGAGATGTAGCTTCCGTTTTTCCCATCACATTCAGCCTGAATTAGCATCAGACTCTCACAGCACAAACATAAAAACATTATGTGTAAGCAACAAAAACCTACTGCACGATTTAAGCATTTTGTATTGAGAAACTATAAATCGAGTAGCCTTGCTTTCTCCACCTATTAACAGATCTACGACAAAGACAAAACAAAATAAGAGGGGCAACAGGTGAAACAGGAAGATGTCTGTTTTGAAGGATGCTTCGTGACTTCTTCCACATCAAAAAAAAGTGGAAGACAAGAGTAGTGACCACTGGGCCATTGTTTCTCTCAGCCCTGGGGAGTAATGGTCTTGTGTCAATAGGAAAAGACGCTAGAGCCAAGAATGCGTTCTAACAATGGTACCAACACCTCGCACTCCTCTATATCTTTTCACACTCTCACAGAGAGCGAGAGACAGACAGAAATAAAGAGACAGACTCGTTGGTTGTAACTATGATGAAATAAATGGTTAAAGGACACAACTTGCTGTCTCTTCACATTGTCAATGGTACAAATGGACGCCTGCGGTAGGTATAGTCAAAGATTTTGGTATCAGCACAGTGTAATGTTTTTTACAAACCTCTATCTGGAGTTTACAGTCAGCTCACTAACCACAGTACTGTAACGCAAAGAAAGAAAGACAGAAAGACAGAAAGAAAGAAAGGGCTTTGCAAGTGCAACTGAAGTTGCCGAAGTTATTTCTAGTCCTACCAGATGTTATATTTTAAGATGCAGAACTGTCACATATCCTGTGTTTGCAACATTTGCAGAAGTATATCCTGTTTTTGTCTGTTAAAAGTCTGGAACAAATCCAAATGATCCATTGTAAGAACAAATCCAGATGATTAATGGAAAGCTAGAGCACGACGTTAGTTTTCATGCATTCATCATCAGATATTCATCAGCTATTTGTTGGGTGTCTTAAAAGAAAAACATAAACAGTATTTGCACATCTATGCTATGTATTAGATGTTTGAAACAACATCCGTATCTAACCTAAAAACTTGCTGAGAAGACAACAAGACACCAGGGGTACCGAACTTAAGAACATTTATCTTCATTATAACCAAAATGCTTCAAAAATTGCGATTCAGTTTATGAAAGCAGAAACAGAATCAGCTACATGCAACTGAAAAGAGAAATAAATGGTGAAAGTTGGCAATAAAACCTTGAAGCATCACAATTGCTTATGAAACTACATCTAGACATTTAATTAAAAATGACGAGACGGTAGGTCACTATATTCCAGAACCCCTGAGGAGGTAACCAATTCATCAGCTTGAACGAAGACTTATACTAAAGATAGACGCTTACAGAAAGAATTACCACTGGCAGTGTGGTCTGAATAAAAATGTCTGCTACTGTATGTACTGTGTAACCTTTTACACCCCTGTTAAAAATCAATGGGAATAAGGGTGAGTGGGTTACAGCACATAATAATGGTATTCAAGCTCACTATAAAAGAGTGAATACACACCTTCATTGTACCTGAACTGGTGCAAACCAAATGACAAACATGAGGCTTTACTATAAAACTAAATCATTACTTAAACAAATCAATACTGCTCGGCAGGTTTAGCTATTGTAATGTTCCTTAAAATTCACTTTAAGCAAGTAAAATCATCACCTACACATTCTAAAGTGAAACCATACCATACCATACCAAATGTCTTTATCAACTGACAGACTGGACTTTTGATACACTTAAACCTATAGTTGTGTGTGTGGGAGTTTTTGTGTGTTAATGTGTATGTGTGGGTATGTGTATGAAAGTAATGAAAGTACACATTATCAGTGGGAATGCACTGCAGCACTTTTGTGTGTGTGTGAGTGTGTGTGTGTGTGTGTGTGTGCTAATGGGCTCTGGACCGGAGTGCCCACTGATTGGATCATTACAGTAACACAGGCTTAACCACTGTCACATTGATTTTAATGTGTGCTGCTTTTAAACACAAATTCTTTTAGGGAACACGGAACCCTAAGAATCAAACTTATAAAAGTAATCCGTCTAATCCATCTAGTGCAACGCTAATATCCAGTTTTAAGCTGTGAGAATGTTTTCCTAACGTTTCCAATAACAAGTAACAAAAACATTAAAAATGTTATTTTGAATGTTCTAGGAATGTTCAAAATGTCCAGTTTTTAAGCTGTGTAACATTATTACTGCTCGGTTATAAGAACGATATTTAAAAAATTTTTTAATTCTGAAATGTTTTTAAAACATTCCACTAACAGCTTAGGATTTTTGATATACAACATATTTAAAAACATGTTCTAACACAAGAATTCTGTTGGATAACGTTGAGAGAGCATTAGCCAATGTTCTGAGAACATTCGCTGCTAGCTGGGTCATTACAATCAGTTCAGAGAACAAGGCTAGTAGAAACAGAGGGTTAATGCGTGCCATTACTGCAAACAAGATTAATATTAATGCTTTGAGATCTACACTTATGAGAGTGGACATCCGAAATTCATAGCAATGGATTCTTTGTTTCTATTGGTTCAGTGCCATGAAAACTCAGTTTGCGTGTGTGAAAGTGATGTTTGAATGTCCGATGTGCACATACTAATTGCTTCACTGGTGATAAAAGCCCCTCAAATGCATAAGCTTTCGAGAGATAAATGCCCACAAGTACAACATTTATCACTCAAGCAGTTCATTGGTCAGAAGATGCTGGGCCCTCAGGCCAATCAGTACACTTCTGATGCTAGCCGATGTCACGCGTGACCCGGCTAACAATGAATGTTCTCAGAATGTTCAACATTCTCTAAACCGTTGGTAGGACATTTTTAAATGATGTATATCAAATCAAAAATGTTAGTCTCAAGTTGTTAGTGGAATGTCTTAAAAGTGTTACATAATTTAAAAAAATCTGAAGAACGTTCTAAAACCAAGCAGTAACGTTAATATAACGTCTCAAAATGGATGCTTTGACCATTCATAGAACATTAAAAATAAAAATTTTAACATTTTTGTTAGATAAAGGTTTGTTAGATAATCATCCTTACAGCCAAAAATTGTTAACTGGGTCATTTATTGGTCAGCAGATGCTGCTTATACATTTCTGAAGATATTCTGACGATACTGTGCAAAGTGTCCAAAGTTCTTTTGGACTATATAAAGTGACTTTGGTGCTTTGATTAGGTCAATATTAAAATCAACACAAAGCTTGAGTCCAAAAACAAACTTCAATGTTACTATTAAACCTGGACTTTATACTTCTACGGGTAAACTAGAAAAAAACTGAACAATTCATTATTCTTCTACGTAGAATGCTGATTTAAGGATTATCTTAAGCCTCCACCGAAACAATTCATTAAGTAAAACTCTTAGCAAAGTAACAACATATTACTATTTTAATTTATGTAGTATTATAATATTAATTTATATATTATTATAATGCGATCTACGATCCGAGTTACGTGTCTCTTACCTGGTCCTTGTTCTTTCATGTTGCTTAAACTGGAGTCTCCGAAGTTTCAAACGGTCCGAAGTTTCAAACGGTTAGCGATTGCCATAAAATGATTACTGCTTTTCAATGAAGTCTTCGGAAGCCATATTACTTACAGGCGATTGAGACACACGATGGCAGTAACGTACGAGATCACATATTTGCGCGCCATTTTCCGGTATACGCGGATTGTTAAACGTTGTCATGGGCAACAGAATATTCAGAAACACCTGGCTATTGACCAATCAGAAGCAAGAGCAACTAAATCAGCTCAATTGACCAATCAGAACCACGTTTTTCAAAGCGTGTGTAATATGTTAATTTATGTAATATTTCTTTCAGCTTTATACTGTAGTGGACATGTACATTATTATTTGATATTTTGTTTGCTTGACTTGTACTTGTATACTTAAAGTATATATATATATATATATATATATATATATATGCATAATATATATAATATTCTGGCAGTAGGTTACTATAGATAGATAGTTTTTCTAATGAAATTACACTAAAAATTTAAAGTTCGTGTTTAAAGTTGAAACACAAACAACTACAGACACACTCAGAGCTAGCAGCGCCTCCCTCAGAAACAACAGACAAGCCTAAAGTGAGAGAAGAGAGCAGAGAAGAGGAATGGGTCATTAGCAGGACCTTTCTATAGACAGTGTAACTTTAAGGGATAATGACCCAAAACCTGTCTCGCCATTTCCAGTCTTGGAAAGATGATGAACGGGGAGAGAGAGAGAAGACGCCCAAGAGCACCGTAACCATGACAACCCTATTATGGCACCTCTTTTATCACCAGAGCTGGGGTAAAAGTGTATGAGTGTATATCAATGTGTGAGGGTTCACTGGCAATATTTAAGAATTAAGGATTAAAGGTGAAACAGTTTGGCCACGTTCTATGTCAAAACTCTTTGCAATTTTATTTGGTGCTACAAATTTTACCCTTTACCTTTAAGCATCAAATACACAAGACAGTATCAGTGTGGGTCACTGGCGCAACACCATTCATTTAATCAATTTCATTACAGTCTTTTTATTGAAAAATATGTACCGAAAGGTATTGTTATTATACAACTTTTTAGTGTTAGTAAATTTTCTTTAAAAAAGTAAATTTATGTTCATGCCAAAGCAAAATTACACAGACATATATGTTAGTAATGTGCTTACAAAATCATGTTATTTAGCTAAACTTACGAAATTTCATGTAACCTAAAGTACATGAGTGACTCTAAATGTTGAACTTTCTCCATCATAGCTGTAAGATAAATATAGCCTGATGTTTTGGGGCCAGTAACCAATTCTTGTTCTTTGAAATATATTTCTATGGTCGAACATTACATTTTATTTTTTAATTTCAGAAGTTTAAGAATGTCTTCTTAATGTGATCTCTTCTACCACAGCATAATATGAAGGGGTTTAACCTAAACTAAAACAGTGCTCTCATAGATTTATGTATTTATGTAGGGACATAAACTCTCTGTGGGTCACAAGCCCACAGAACAGAAAGTCTGTCACATCTGTTAGCCTCAACAATAAACATTTGTTACCAGGGAACCAAATGCTTAACTAAGCCAGAAAAGATGGTGGCTTTCCAAAGCCAGAAACCAAATGGCCACTTATGCATTTTCCATTTCTGTTTTTTTTTCGCCAACTGGCCACTTGTACGACCCGGCTGAAGTGGTGGATGAGCAGCTCTCCATGGTAACTGTGCTCGACATTGCCATGACAACCTGTTTTATGGGGCAAGGAAAGACAACAAAAGAAACATCAATACAATAGAATTAATTGGACTAAGAATGAATGACAAAAATATTAAATGTTGCTTGAAAACTGTCATTCGCTTAAAACCTCAGACACAAAGTATATTTCACATGGTACACCATTAAATCAATTACAGGCACACTTCCTGTGCTGCTCATTTTCTTTGCAGTTAATGGATTCTTCTAAAGCATGGAAAATATTGTAATACTCTCCAAATGTGTGTGAATATGACAGCTGTGTCTGAATACAGTGGTTAAGATCTAGGCCACATTCAGGTTTACGTTAATGCATATGATGATTCTTTTTACCCTAAAAGAACTTACAGTGCATTAAAGCGATACAGTTTTTTCAGTATGTGTATTCTTTCTGGGATCGAACTCACAACCTTGGTGCTGCAAGCACAGTGTGTTTCCAGCTGAGCTACACATATCTTTAAGATTCACAGCTATGCATTTTCATAATGTATGTGTGTTAGTGTCCTATAGCTATGGTATGAAGAAAGATGTGTAGCATGTAAAGAAAGAGAGAGAAGAAAAGAGAGAAATGAGGGAGCTGAACGATAATTAATGGGGCTTATCTCTCACTGTCGCCATGGAGATGGATGTGTATTCCGCTCTGTTTAAAATTGCACAAGTGGAGCCAGCACAAGCTCAGGTCTGCAATCAGACAGACGGGCTGCGGCTTTGGCTCACATTTCTCAAATCAAACAACGACTGTGTTCCAAAACACACAGCCACAGCTAACAATTTTAGGTTGTAAGAACGTTTTCCAGGCATTTCTGTTAAGTAACAAAAACTATGAAAATTTTATTTTGTAAGTTCTAGGAACATTCAAAACATCATTTTTTGTATTAACGTTATTGCTTGGTTACAAGCACATTATTTAAACATTTTTTGTAACACTTTCTAAACGTTAAATTTTCTGTAGCATTTTTAAATGTTACACTAACTACTTACGAATAGCATTTTGGATATATGATATTTTTTATATTTTGTCTAAATGATGGGTCACCATAAATGATGGGTCACCACTTAAATGATGGGTCACTAGCTCTGTGAGATAAAACAGTGTAAACATCAGTTTAATGTTTAGGTTTTATTTGTTTTCCTGCAGCAATGCATAGACACACATGCCTACATAATACAGGAAATGAACTGCTTTTTCTTCAGACATATAACACAATTTCATTTGAAAGAGTTACAGTGCTGTACCATATATTCTATTAATAAGAGCCTCTTTCTAGCATGTGACAACGTCCCTGAAATACATAAACATACTCACGGTTACTGGCTAAAGGCAGATACTGTGAAACCATTATGGAAACTGTATAACTACACAGTTAATGCATCTTCTTGCTTAATTGTGATACTCTGCTACATACAGTAAGACTGTTATTTACATGATGTACATTTGTGTTCTAAATAAGATGTTGCACTTTCTGTTATTAGGAAACATAAGGCAACTATGGCAGACGACAAAACACAACAAGTCTCACAAAAAATCTTGTTTTTTGTCCATGTGTGCAAAAACAACATCTCACCAATATGAGCCTCTCTGAGAACAACAAAGTGTTTTTTGTATTGTTATAATTAGTATTACAATTATTAGTATTACAAGACAGTAGGCACAACTTGGACAGGTTATACAGCGTGTACTCACAAATTAAGGATAAATACAACAATCAACAAACGTTGCAGAACATAAAATCTGAGTTTGGTCCCATCTCAACCAGCGTTGTTATGAATATCAATGGCTGATGATTTCAAATGCAGTAAGACTTTATGCAAATTGCGTTACAGAAAATTATGGTTCGGAAAGCACGCAGCTGCCAGTCTTCTCTTTAATAAAGCTGCTTTGTGGAATATTTTATTTCTGTTAGACAACTTTTTCTGTATTGGTCTCTGACATTTCTAACTACTGTAAACTGCTTTTGGAAAGCGGTTCCTCAAAGATTGTTTCTCAAGGATTCTTTCTACACCGACAAATGGCCTCGTCTTACGGCATGTTTATTGGTCTGTGGTCTCTAGTATAACACTGCACAGACGACACAGCCAGGTTTCTTCTTTTCCAAATATGGTCAGGCTTCCAATTATCATGAAGAAGAAATGACTTATAGCTCTTGATCCATCTAGCACAGGAACACGATTACACTAATCAACAATTAAACACAGCAACTGTTTCACTTCATTCTGTCACAAAGCAAAGGTTGTGAAAAAATAGGTTTCGGTCTGATATTGCACATTTCAAAGACAAACGAATGTTTGATAATGTTGTGTATAAACAGAAATATTGCTGACTTACTAAATGAGAAATGATCATGGCTGGGATTGCCCATGTTGTCAAATTCATTTTTCAGATCCATCAAGAAATTGGGGCACAACATACAAAAGGATTTGTCACATTTTTTTCAACAGCCAATAGTTTTTAGTTTATGTCACAGCCTTGAACCACGATTTGCTACACAGGGGCATTGAGTTGTTGATTTGTTGAACAGTCGCATTAAGGGGAGGGGACATTTTTACTCTTAGGGCATTTAATTGGACAGAAGCTTGGATCCTCCCATCAGTGCAAGATGAGTCATCAACATCTTAATGTCTGTTTTTCCCAAGAAGAAAGACTGTACTGTTTCAAATGTGTAAATCTGCTAAAGGTTTATATTGGCAATTTTTAGGAGCGAACTAGCATATTGATGATCTCAAAGCTAACATGGACACAAAACTCACATTTTAATTGAATGGCCTCTTTAATAATGGTTTTAATATTTTTTGATATTCATGTAATACTCAATAGATTTAATGTGTCCCAAACCTAAAGTATGTCTATGTTCTGACCAAAGGTACTCATAGTCATGTCTGTAGGCTTAAAAACGGACAGATGTGCATGATGATGACTAGAAGTGTTACTCATTCCCCCAGTTAACAGGTTAGTCATCCTGTCATAGACTGAAGATGCTTTAGGTCAGTGTGGTGACTTCTGCTTGAGTGTAGTTTGCAGGGGATGTGAGCGCATCTTTGCAGATCTCTGAAACAAAGAAACACAAAGGGTTAAATTAGACATACCATACAGTACATGCATATAATGAAATGCTCAGTGATACAAATTAGCACTGCAGATGTACTTTTTCTGATTGTCCTCAGAGAAGAAATCCTGTCTGATTAAATCAAGAACCCTTCTGGCCTTTAGAGGCACTGCAATGAGCCTAGAAACTCTGGGGACGCTAAGGGCTCTGCCCACGTTGCTAATGGAAACCTATTAGCAGCAATTAAGTTGAGCTGCCATTTGGGACCAGAGCCAGATCCATAAGTCACATCAGAGTTGCTGTTGATGAGCCGTTGCAGTAGTGGAGGATTCTGCTTGTCACATGATTACACACAAATTAAGAATGAACTTATTACTGTACCGAGAATAGATCTGGAATAAAGTGTATTTTTCTAATAAATATTATATTGTTTTTCATGTCTTAGGCATAAATCTAACTCATTAATTTGTGGTTATGCCTAAACAAGAAAACTCAAAAAAAATGAAGACAAAAAGATTAAGGAAATGAACTTTTTAGTAGTATTTAAATAATGTTTGGTGACGATTGTGACAAAGTCTATAGTTATACAAAGTCTATTTCAGTTTTTTTCTGTTGATTACTTTCAGTCTTTAACGAGTGTTGACATCAGGACTAATGAAATATATTTAGGGAAATGCACTTTGATGCATGCTAGCTGCTAATCTGTTTACAGCTAACCACTACAGAAGCCTAATTTGATTAGATGAGATTGATTAGATGAATCAGGGCTTCCTCTTAAACGCTGTCTTCTCTGTTACCTCGCTTTATCTTCTGTGTGTGATACGACATTTTATTTGTCACACAGAAGAAATGCCACGACTCTCTTCGCTCTGGATCGCCCTTACATCTTTATTTTTAACATCATCGATGACATTTCCAGGGTCGGAGCATTTTTGCTGCGTCTCGTGAGGGAATTATGACCCGTAATCACTGCTCATTTTCTGACAGGACCACAGCTGCTAGCGTTCCCGCTGCTCTGCCCCTCATTGATTCCCACAGTGCATCTGTCTCCACATCAGCACGGAAAATTGCACCGCTTTGTGCACGAACGAGAAATCAACCGTCACAGAATGTCTGAAGGGCTTAGACGACCCCAGTTTGAGTCTTCCAAATATGGAGAGAAATCAAAACAAACATGCACGCTGAGAGCATCTGGTATAATTAAAATTCATAATTATTTTAATCGGCTGTTTTTGTAAAAAAAAGTTTTTGGTTCATGAGTCTGACATGGATAAGATCATAGGGGTTATTTAATTATGGCAATATTCATTAATTTACAGATAAGTGAATGCTAAGACTTCAAACAGAGTAACAGAAAACGTGAGGTAGAATTATATATTATTATATATTAAATATTAAAAATTATTTGAGGGAATTTGATGCAGAATTTATTACATGTACCTTTCCGCCAATAATGTTCTGTTATGGACTTTACAGGTGATGATTTCCAACCAAGCAGCTGTCTCGCTTCAGCAACAGGTGCAATCCCAGCTAACAATTTCAAGTTGTAAAAACATTTCCATAAAATTTCAGTTTAGTCAAAAAACACTGTATATTATTTTGAAAGTTCTAAGGATGGTCAAAACGTCCAGTTTTTAGACATTGTATTAACCTTACTGCTTGATTATATAAACGCTATTAAATTTTTAAAATTCGATAACGCTTTTAAAAGGTTCCACTTAAAACTTACGAATAGCGTTTTTGATATATGATATATAACGTTTAAAATTGTTCTTAAAACATTACTGCAAGAATTTTATAGATAACATAGACTACTTTGAGAGAACAACAGCCAATGTTCTGAGAACGTTCCCTGTTAGCAGGGATTAAGATCTTGTTTTACACCAGCAGCACTGATTAAAGGATGTAGATAGGGCTTCTTAAAATGTAAAAGGTGGAATGTTTGCTCAAGCAGAACTGACGATCAAGCGATTATCTCCAGAAATAGACTGCCAGCAACCTGTCAGAGCTTTTGGGAATTTGGAGGCTGAGGTGCAAGTCAGTCAGGCAAAAACAGAAGACTGACTTGACAGCATCCGGTAATGAAGGATGTCGGGTTTGTTGAATGCTTTGTCTAACATCACGCTCTGCTTGTTCCGTTATTGCCAATTTTTTCTGTTTTGAAATGTCAGCTATAAAAAGGCATGATATTGACAAACATCTAGTGAACTTTCTGGAACACATTGTTTGTGATTGGTCAGTCATGGAATTGCAGTCAAATATTTTTCTATTATGACCTCTAAATTGTACTGTTGTCCTTGGCAACCAAATATTTTTGGTTGCTTTACTAATTTCATGTCTATTGTATCTCTCCAAGGCCTGTTATTTATTTGTTATTATTCTATAATAAAATATTTATAGTGTAATCAATATTTCATTTTGCTTATTTATTTACTTTTGTAAGTGGCTGTACAATAACCAAAGTTATGTAAATTCAGCTGGTCATTATCCCAAAATAAAGCCCCTAAAGTGTGATACAACACCAGATCACCCTGTCTGGTTTATTTCAAGATAATAAGTGTCTGACACTACATTATCCCTTAAAATTATAATACTGACATTAAACAAAAAATGTCAACATTACCACTAATATTATGTGGCTGGTTTACATCTGTTCATGTTGATATTTTTATATGCTTCACACAAGTTTGTTTGTATGAATATGCCAGCCCCAGGTTGAGAGTCAAGGCAGCGAGTTATGGTTCCTTTCAAGGTTTTTTTCTCATCTATTTGAGAGTTTTTTACAGCTTACTGCAGAACACATGAAAGCAACTTTTGAATCTCTCAGTGCGCTTTACCTTCAAGGACAGGTCGAACATTTTAGCCAGCTGTTTCTCTTTACCTGTGTGGATGTTGGGTTCTGCTCTGCAGGAGAAGTCTCCAGAAGTCAGCAGGAAGCAAGCTGCCTCTTTCATGGTCTTGTCTCTGTTGCGTGAACATCGCAGGGTCCACCTCTCGCCCGGCGAGAGCTGTTGGGTCAGGCTGCAGCCTTCCTCCTCTGAAAGAGCTACATTAGCATCACCGTTCTGCTTTGAATCTGATAATAAGACAAAAAGGACAAAAACCTTGCGGTCAATGGCCATGATGATGACAGCCATCAAAAGTGGACGAAAACCACCTATTACACCGTTTTCACAGAATGCTGATGACACTGTTGTCGTTCTACCTGAGCGGTTTCTCCCGATGTTCTCCTCGGCGGCAAGAGGGCACGTGTCACTCTGCGTGCTGTTCCTCAGCGAGTTGCTATCGGACTTCCCGAGTGACACAGAGTCTGTCGTCATGTCTGGGTTTGGGTTGTGCTTCTTTTTCTTCTTGGGCAGCTTCTGCTTGGCCATCGCTAGCGAGTAGTACATCCCAAAATTGTTAACGATGACAGGCACCGGCATGGCGATGGTCAGCACGCCGGCTAACGCGCATAACGCGCCGACCATCATGCCCAGCCACGTCTGAGGGTACATGTCACCATAACCTAGCGTCGTCATGGTGACCACCGCCCACCAGAAGCTGATGGGAATGTTCTTGAAATGCGTGTGGCGGCTGCCACTAGGGTCATCGGGATCTGCACCGATACGTTCGGCGTAGTAGATCATGGTGGCAAAAATAAGAACGCCGAGGGCAAGAAAGATGATAAGCAGGCAAAACTCGTTGACACTCGCCCGCAAAGTGTGTCCAAGAACCCTGAGACCTACAAAGTGTCTGGTTAGCTTAAAAATACGGAGAATACGTACGAAACGGACCACACGCAGAAAGCCCAGAACATCCTTGGCGGCTTTAGACGTGAGTCCACTTAAGCTCATCTCCAGATAGAACGGCAGGATGGCAACAAAGTCAATGATGTTTAGCAGGTTCTTGATGAAGAGAAGCTTGTTCGGGCAGCATACGATACGGACTAGGAACTCGAAGGTAAACCACACCACACAGATTCCTTCCACCAGCGTGAGCACAGGTTTGGTTTCCACCTCCAGAACGCTGATGGTCACAGTATTGTTGCCTTCAGAAACTACATCAGTGTGATTATGAAGCTCATTAAAGGCCTCGTGGGTCTCCAGGCAGAAGTTAGTGATGGACACCAAGATGAAGAAGAGGGAGACAAAGGCAATTATCTGAAAGAGACAAACGTATATGTGATCAGATGAGACCATCAATAAGATTACTTTGCATCTACAAGACCACGGTGCATCACTTGTAGCATAATGCATTTTTAATGAGTATTTGAACAGCAGACAATTTATGTTGACGGTCAGAGAGATGATACGCTTCACCAATTGCACTAACAATAACTAAACCCACGGCCCTTTGTTTTAATTATGTAAATGCAATTTAATTGCAGCCCTCACACATTTACAATATACATCGCACGAACTTAACGGCTTTGTGATTTGTTCCCTTTCAATTATTTTGTGACTAATGCAATTAGATGCAGTATAATACTATTGCATTTATATTCACTTCTCAACCAAATAACACCACCACATCGGTCTAACACAGCTGTTTGTAAACACTGCTGGTAATTGTTCTATGACAAGAGTTATAATATTAAAATATTAAACGGCATATATGAACCACCAGCGTCTACAACTGTCCTAACATTCCATAAATTAATGGAATCCACAATATAAACTAAACATTTGTACAAACATATAGAATTCTGTTAAATGAAGTTAAATATAAAAGAGCTTTTGTTATTTTTGTCATAAAAAGCAGCTAGTTATTGAAAACAGTAACTATTTTAAGCTTAAATACTGCAAAGGCGCCACAGCAATTTCCAAACGGAATGATTGACAGTATATTTTACATTTTTTACTAAATTAATTTAGCTATATACTATAGACTATACAAAGCATTCTGAAATAAATTGTTATACTTGGTTAAGTGTATATGTATTTTACATTATTTTTAGCAACATGTAATTGGAACATCATAGCAACATGTAATTGGAAATGTCCAACGGGCCAGAAAAATGTTCAAACTGTTCTACCAATTCCAAAACAACTTCGCAAATCAAAAGCAAACGAAAATATTACCTGGTTAGCATCAACTCAGAAGGCAATTTCTGTTTTTATCACCAATTATTAAATTAGCCCAAATAAATGAACAGCTCCCATAGAGTTTTCCAAATTAAAATACATCAAAGTTGCAACACATGTATTGAATCCTGCTGTGTGCAAACATATTCCATTATCTCTAACAATCATGGCATGCGGCGTTCAGTGGAAGCCAGCAGGGGAGCTTTTATCTCAAGGCAACAGCAGCACAGATGACTAAACTAACAGAGACTGAAACACAGGGAAAAAAGTTTCCTGTAAAGGTGACTGAAGCTAAATAAAGTTTTCTGTAAGCATTGAGAAGATGTGACTTATATTATATGTACCAGCTCGCTCTTTAATAATACTGTCAACTTAAAAAAAAAGTAAGCGAAGAAGGATTAATGATGTGAGGATGAAGGAAAGAATAAGGCCAGAAAAGCAAGCGGAGAGAGGGGTTGCCATGACAACCATGTCACGCCAGCTCTGCACTGTGGGAGACATGTTGTCATGCTGAGGGAGATACAAGCCCATGGGCGGCACGCCTGAGCTCCCAGAGCGATGTAATCAATTTGATTTAGGTTTACATGCATACACGGGAGTGGTAAACTGTACATGAGGTGTTCCTGTAGCTCAGTTGGTGGAGCATTGTGCTAACAACGCAAAGGCTGTGGGTTTGAGTCCCAGGGAAGCACATACACTGACAAAATGTATAACTTGAATGAACTGTAAGTCGCTTTGGATAAAAGTGTCTGCCAAATGTACATAAAGACAACTGTGACAGAAACATTTACACAGCTAGCAATTTTAGGTTGAAAGAACATTTTCCTGATGGTACCATATAGTAACAAAAAGTTCTAGGAACATTCAAAGCCTCCAGTTTTTTAAACATTGTATTAAGACATTGTATTAGTATTGTATTGTATCATTTGTATTGTATTATTAATTGCATTGTATTACATTGTTTGGTTATAAGAACACTTTTTTAAACTCTTCTAGACAATGTTAGCCAATGTTCTTAGAACGTTCCCTGTTAGCTGGGTAGACATGATCTATTACTACAGGCTAAATCAAGATTTTAAATGGATAGTTTGCAGAAATAAAACGTTCTGTCAGCGTTTACTCACTCTCCTTTCATCCCAAACCCTGTTATTTAAACCTGCTGTTATTTTTTTCATGTTTTAAAGAATCTTAATTTCGGAAGATATAGAAAACACAGAAGTGCACGAGTCATATGGAGTTTTATGGTGTTTTTGTTTGTCTTTTTTGACAGCTTGATGTCTCGAGTTACTAGTCATGAATAAAAGCCTTCATCTTAATAAACCGCAACAGCCTTTGTTCAGTCCTAATCAACTGTTGTAGTAAGATGTTGATTGCGTTCTGTCATGTGATATAATGTTCCTGAGAAGAAGAGTCTAATGGAGAAATGTTCATAACGACCCATCTGTTCAGCAATTTACAACTCCACTTAAACTGTTTGTATTCAGCGCTATGAAAGGTTTTTGGTACTGTTACCAATGGCACTCTATGAAGTGAAAGAGCAGCGCTACTCAATTATTTCCCCATTTCCTCATTAGAATATAAATAAATTTAACTAAGAGTCACTTCCAATGAAACACATTACTGAAAATTCAGCTTCTGCTGTTATGTGAAGCACTGAATTGCGATCCACAAAGGCCTATTGTGATTTTGGGCTCCCACACGATAGAGTTTACAGTTACATTGATTTCATTAGAGAATTTCAATGGAGTGTACTGTTTATTGTTAATCAATTTATCAATATACGGTGGGATTGGGCGGCTCGGTCAAAGATAAGACGAGCTGCTAAATGTTCCAGCTATTTATGCTAGAAATATACCAGCAAGAACAATTAACTTACAATTGAGGTCTGAAAACAGAATTAAAGGCAAATCTGGGAAATAAGTAGCCATTTACAGCCATTATATGTCTATGTGCTAAACTTTTTGTGGCATAAATACAGGGACAAATTAGTCTGGATACATAACACACTTATTTTCCTTATAACTGCTAGCTTAATCTTGTATGTATAATGATAATGTTAATGGTGAATTTATGGGCGTCCCATTTCTATAGGCAGATAATTTTCACAGAAAAATAACTTATATATTATGTAATTCCTTTAAATGTATTTATATAGATGTAGATATCTTATATGTTACATCTCTGAGCTTATACTGTTTCTCATAACATCTGTTGAGAAAAGCAGCCTCCAGCTGATTTCAAATTTAGCTGCGTGTCACAAAGACATTTACCCATAGTGCAGCTGTTACATCCCAGTCCACCTGTGTGAACAAACCCTATTGTTTCAAAATTAGGTTACCATGGAAAATAATTCAAGCCTTTTCTGACTGTCACTCTAAAAATAAAAAACACACTCAATATACAGCAGGAAGACTAGACCAATGAACAAATATAAATGGTCTGTCCTCACAGGAGGAGTACAGAAAGAGAGAGAGATAGTTATGACTAGACTAATAAATATCTATCTATCCATTCCTTACAAATATATAGTGTTAAAACACCTCTTGTGTTTTACTGAAGAAAATCAGACAAAAGTCAGAGCATTCATCCTGGGTAAAGGAAAATCGATATTCTTTTGCTGCCTGCTATAGATATCTTACTGAGACTATAAATAGGGATTACAATAGTTAGGACATGTTCACAGTGTGCCAAGTGAGCCATGTGATTGTTTTAGTTTGACTGATGAGGATAATATTCTCTCCATACTATATAATGTGTTGCTAATAGTATGCTAATGCAGCTAACAGGAAATGTTCCTAAAACGTTGGCTAACATTCTCTCAGCGTTACCAAAGCGTTCTTGTAGTAACATTTGTAGAACGTTTTAATGTTATACATCATACATATCAAAAACCTTAACTAATTCTTAACTTGTTAGTGGAACATTTTAGAAACGTTACAGAATATAAAAAATGTCTAAATATCTAAAAAAATGAACATTGACGAAATAAAAATACAAGGTCTAAAAACTGGATGTTTTGATTGTTCCTAGAACATTCAAAATAACATTTTTAACAATTATGTTACTTAATGGAAACATAAGGGGAAACACAACCTAAAATTGTTAGTTGGGAAGTTGTAAGGAAAGCAATAGCACACACCAGGGATAAATTAAGTCACCATAATTTTGTCTGCAAAATAACTCGGAGTTCTGAGCCAGACGCATGTAAGCTGTTGTGCCAAGTATTTCTCCAAAGAGACAGTTCAATAGACTGCCTGTTAATGAACAGTGTTTGTACATTTGAAGGTTTTTACTGAATTGGTTTAGGTTTCTGTGTGTCTGCTTGTGAATGCTTATTTCTAAGAGCAAGAACAACACTGTGGACAGTTTTCATTGCAAACACAAGCCAATGTATACCAATGTATATATCAAAACTAGCACATTGTGTCATTGGTGTAGCTGATAAGGGCACAATGCAATTGGGCCAGGGTCAGGGCCAGGGTCAGATAAAGCTCGGTACATGAATGAAAGTGATGAATAATTTCAATTGCGATCATTTAAATTCTTTGTCATTATGGTTCCATAAAGAACCATTCACATCCACAGAACCTTTCTGCTGCACGGACAGTTCTTTTTGTGGAGAAAGGTTCTAGTACAGACTACATAAGAAAGAAATTGTTCTTTTAAAAACCCACGACTGAAAGGTTATTTGAGCCAGAAATGGCACTTCTATCTTCTACAAAAAACCTATTAGCACCTTTATTTATAAGAGTGTATGTAAAAGAATCATTATTGTTCAGTTCTAACAAAGCACCACAGTAGTGAACAATACAAGAGTGAGTGCAGCAGCTCTGTGTGAACACAACTGTAGGTTCAGCCTGTGAAGGAAATCCATCGCTTGGTTTATCCAAACACCAAATGGTTTATTCCACATTTAAACAGACAGTGGCAACCTGTTCGTACACGGTTCCATAAAGATATGGAATAATGGAGACATAATTCTGTTACAGTCATATATAGTGTAGATGGAGACATAATTTTGTTATAGTCACTTATAAAAGGAGCAGACTGGACACTCACCATCGCACACTGCATGTCTGGACAAGTTTGTCCGGTTATAGATTTGGTGTGCGTTTTATTAGAAAGACATGCCCAGCAATGGATGTGTGCCTTAGTCCTCTGTTTAGATGTTCATAGCATCTGTTCATATTCAAAACCTCTATGATATTAGGTTTACCTAGTTACTACAAATAAGCAAATGATTCTTTAAATCCACTCTCTTGCCAAAGAAGGCAGTAGCTTTCCAGTGTGTGTTTCAATGAGAAGCTACTGTTAAAATCCTGTCTTTTCTATTTAACATGAACATCACAGAGCCAACCTGTAAAATGCTTCATTTCCTATCATGTATTAGTGATTCATACATGGTATAAATGTTTTATGTTATGTTAGCTTTCCTGTAGCTCAGTGGTTAGAGCATGGCGTTAACAATGCCAAGGTCATGGGTTTGATCCCAGGGATTGCACATACTCAATGTATAGTGATCAATGTGTAGTATAATGCTTTGGATAAAAGCGTCTGCCAAATGCCTAAATGTAAATGTTATTCATTGTTAGCTTGATGAAAACCAACAGAACAGTTAGCAAGTTAGTAATTGCACTGTGAACAAAGTCCAATACAAAACAAAACACTTATCATTCACAATGTGTAAAACAGATCAAATTACAAAATAATAACTGCCAATTTAAAAGACAACAGTTTACTAAAGTACCTTAGTAACCGTGTATAAATGCATTTTTCGAGCAAAATTCAGTAACTGAAAGTATTCAAATACTGTACCAATCCATTCATTTTAAACATGCAATTTAACCTAACAGTTGCGATACGAAGATTTGAAATGCCTAATTTTTTAGCAAACAGTTACACAATGATAATTCACCTAATATCTGATGTTGCTATAAGTGACAGGAAATGAGCTGGTAATGTTTGTCAATGAGTGGAGACTATTATCCCTCAGTGTGCTCTCAATAAAGCTCTCAAACGCACTGACACTATCCACAAATGCCACGTCAGTGATTTAGTGCTTACAGAGAGTGTTTTAAAACTTTTACATTGACCAACGCTTTAAACCGTTGGTCACTGTAACCAGATGCATTCATGTATGTCCATTTTCTGAATTCAAACCCGCGCCTTGGCATTGCTAGCACCACGCATTATAAGCTAAGCAATTTTCATGGGTTATTGAACATCACATCGTTCACATTAGTATCTCTGCTACTGTATCTCTTGAGGGTTCAATCCATAACTTCTCCACTACAGCATGTGTAAAACCCAAGTGCAGCTCTAAGGGCTTTTTAGTATCATGCATCCATTCAAATCATCCCACCAGAATGCCGAACACGGAGCACGTCCAGACAGCGTCTGCCCTCGCTTGATTACCCTGTGAGTGATTAATTACCATGACGGTGAGAACGTAATGCCATAATTATGAGGTACAGCTTAACCATCACATGCACACGCTAACAAATCAACAAAAACAATCAACAGATATCCTACAAAATTCCCATGTTATGGAAAAGCTCACCGGAATTAGGTCATAAATTAACCAGATACTAAACTGACAAAATGATGCATTATTAGTGATATTATTAATGTGGTTGGATACATTGCCATATTCAAAAAAGATGAGAAACACAATGTTTATTATATACTACATCATTTATACACAATAAAATGTTCTCATTTTCTCATTAGTTTTCCTCAAGTAAAAAATTGACTGCGTTTATGGTGTTTGTAGGAACATAGTGGTCACTATGGACTGAAATTGAACTGCTAAATAAAATTATTTAATTTCTGTGTTTATATTCTACAGAAGAAAACAGCACATGGGTTTGGAACAACATGAGCGATGAGTAAATAATGCCAGAAATAACGTGCCCGTGTTGTTTTTTCGAGCCAAGTAAGCCAGCTCAGACAAACAGACTGCAATTCCGTCTGCTTCCACTAGTGGCGCACAAACTACACGTTTTATTTTTAAAAACGGTCGGATGGACGACATGCCTCAAAAATGTGTATTGTCTGTCTTACACAGTTTCTTTGATTATAAAAGATACTTTCCCACTCACTGTTTCTCTCTCTGTCCTTTCTCAACCATTTGGACACAGTGTTTAATAAGAGCTCTCACAGATGGATCCGCCTCCTTTTTTAACTATGTTAGCCGGCCCGAGCAGCCGTCAATAAGGTAACATAAGCCCTGTGGGCCATAATGCTCTCAGGAGTTAAAAGGCACAGATAAGTGAGGGAGCAAAGGAGAAACGCGGCCCCAGTAACCAAACCATTTGCTTCTTGTCACTTATGAGCGCTTGGAATTTAATGCCCAGCTCACTTGCTTTCTGAAGGGGCCTGAACTCCATCCACACTGTCAGGTTTGTTTGCTGGATACCACCTAAATTCATTAGGGAAAGACAAACAGCGAGCTTGATGATATAGGAATGATTGACCTCAAGGCAATGGCTCAGCTGTGTGAAGACGTTACCACCCAAAGCAGCTCAGCTGTGATAAACACACTCCGTATCAACAAAACCTGATGTCTGTTTTGTTGCCCGAGGAATGGCAGGGAGAGAGAAAGCAAATGAAAAGAGATAGATACACAGAGAGAAGGAATGGATTACTGTCTGATAAAACAAAGGAGGGTCATAATTTATAATAACAGCACCGTTTTTAAGAAGTTGACCTCTGAACCTATCAACTAAAGCAATTAATTACTTCTGAAGTTCTGTAAAATAAAGGAGCCAAGGGGCCCGGTGTTCGATAGTATAACAGAAATTTAACTCCGCAATAAAAAGCTTTTACATTACCGATTTAAATGCTCTGCCAAGAGTTCTCTGTGTCAGGTTGATGTGCTGTAATTTCATACAGCTGCATCCAACCTTGAAATATGCCGCAATACACTCGCTGCTGGCACAAATACGAAAGCATTAGCTATAAAATGAGAACTCGCAAATGAGTGTGATAACAAAACCTCCCCTAGGGATTTAGAAAACAAATAAAATACTAAAACTATGGACAGACACTAGGTATGTATTGTTGGGAGTTTTTATAGCGTTTATATACCCGTGTTGCTTTTCATGGCTGTCTGAAAGAACATGTTCTCCAGGCGAATCAAATGAGCTGAAGGACTGTAAGTGGTAATACTTCATAAACCCCTTTATACTAATAGCACCACGGTAATATCTGAGTCCATCATATCTATCATTCCATTATCCTCTGATGGATTTTCAACTGCCATACATACATATTAAAAGCATTTCTCTGACTCTCCTTCGCTCTCTGGGTAATTCCAGTGGCTGTATCTCCTGGTAAACTACTAATTATAAAGGAGACAGATGCACGTACAACATATCTTTTAATATACAGTTTAAACCCTTCTGATAAACTGGTTTATAGCTCATCCTGAGTTTTAATTAAACGTGATCAATTCTGTCTCTAAGGCATCAACTCCTCAGAGTGACATTCTTCATCACAGCGAGAGATGATTTCACCGTCTGACATCGCCGTGTGACACATTAACACTAGAGCAGGTGGCATCTGCGCGAGCGCATGTTTGCTACGGTGCGAGACAGGTGCGCTTCAATAAACAGCTGGTGTCGATTGTGTTTCCACTGGTAACCAGAATAAGTCTGATGCGTAATAATGATCGTTTGCAACATTTTTTTGACTTAGGAATACAGACAAAAATTTGACTTTAATAACAGAGCTGTTCGTATTGTTATTTAATTGGCGTAATGCACCACCTGTTGACATGAACCGAATACAAATGCGCAAAACGTGTCTCCGTCAAACGTTTTAACAATAGTTTGTAATATAAAATAGATGATAATGCTAACGTCTTACCCGGGCGGCACGAGAGGAGTATGGGTCTTCGAAGAGAGCCCATATTTTTGGTTGCCAAACTTCACAGCATCCCCTGGAGCGGTCAGGGCTGTCCTCGATTCCAAAGCGTCTGGGCACGTCCTGGTCGTCTTCTGTATCCTCTGGATCAGGCGGCTCGAAAATATCAAGCGCCTCTTCTGCGTCTCTGTGCTGGCGATAGGTCATCCAGCAACAGGGCTCCACATCCGTCTCATCAATGCCCCAAAATGCCAACTCCTCCTCGAAAAGCGGGCCGCAGACATCAGCTGGGCAATGGAGCTTGCCAGTCCTATAATAGTTCAACACGTAGGCAAATATGCCAGGATGTCGGTCGAAAAAGAACTCGTTGGTGGACGTCTGTCCCGTGTCTGCGTCTGGGTTCACCTGGTTGTCCGAATCGGCGAGCCAGGCGAGCCGGGTACCCGGTAGGGTCTTAAGGGTGCTCCTGTAGGTTTCGTGGCGGGTGCCACCGACGTTGATAATGATCTTGTCCGAGTCTTCGCCTCTGGCCATCTCTTCCTTCAGACATGATTTGGAAGGAGGTTTATTGCCTGACTTACGCCCGCGGTACGACGAAACACACACCGAGCTGATCATAGATTTGGATGGAGAGGCTGTTATCTAGTAACTCTCTTGACTCGCCGAACCCGTGCGTCCACGATTACAGCTCTCACCTGTTTGAAAAGTCAAACTGCAGAGAGTTCCTGCCGTCAACATGATCATCAGAACGGCACCAACCTTAAAGACATCAGGAACCACCTGTTATGAGAAACTCTGATTTTCAGCCTGTGGGTGGGAACTTGCGCTTTTTCCTCTGTGGCGTTTAAATCAAGAGCTTTGAGGCATGATAGTAAACACCAGCAGATAAGATGCTCATCAAAAGTCCGTCTGGATAACAATGTATCACGTCTTACTTCCGCGCGAGGCCTTTCCCTTAATTAACACGTAAGCGCTCCGGCCAAAATTTGACAAGATATTGATAAAATATGTTTCAATGAGTGTCTAAAATAACAAGACCCTTTTCGTATTTTATAATCTCTCGTCACCTTTCCGTTGTATCAGTAAAGCCTGTCACCTGCGCGCGCATTATTCCACAATCACAATAAACAAGTTTAAAATAAAATGGGAACCGTGCCAAAACCGCGTCTGCGTTGTTAACCTTGATGGCACATCAATTTCAAGCCCGACTCGTTGTTGTAAATCGAGTGTTGTTAAATGATTAGTTGTTGGGAAAGATCTGTTGCTTCTTGTGAAGTGGACGCGTCCCTCGCCACAGTCAGGCGACATAACCCAAGAGATGGTGAGGAGGGTGACGATGCTTCAGCGCCTCAGTAACCCTTACAGCGCTGCATGACATATTTCAAGTGTGAGACAAATCTTACGTTTATAACTTAAGCCCAACACCTACATTTGTGATATAATCGTATTCATTACAAGGTGTAAAAATTGAGGAAGTCAATGAGCAGTAAGTTGCTTATGTAAATAATTAATAGAATACAAGCATAATTTAAACTCCAAAATCCACAAAGCACACGAACAGTTTTTAATTTAACAGTCTTTATTTACTTTAGAGCGTTAGAGGTAAATTAGGCCCATCTTTGTCTTCTGAGTAAGTTTAATGTACCTGAGTAGAGGATATTGAATAATGTCGTGGTGGTAGTTGAGGTACAATTTATCGTACAACGACACCTGGTGTTCAGAAGTAGGAAGAGCAGTTTCAAAATAAAATTGTGGTGAAAACAAAATGTGTTTTTACCCATTTTTTCATCTTTTAGTAGACAAAAATGATTCAAGTTGTTCGCATAAGTGGTCATTTATTTTGTATTATGTTTCATCACAAGAATAAATACTTGACAAAATATAACAATTTTAATCTCTCAGCAGAAAAAGCTAAAAAAAAAGCTTTTTTACATTCAGGCACATTTGACAAACAAGGCCCAATGATAATATTGCACATACAAAAATCAGACAGAATAATATAGTAAGAGAACCGTATTTTTTAAAAATAATATTGCACTATAGTAAGTCCTCACATTTAATCCACTTCTTCAATGGTGGGTCCCTGTGAATTAGCCCCAGCTTGGAACCCACAGCCACCTGTGGGGGGAACTCCTCCTTGATACAGCCGAGTGATGATTGGATTACACACACTTTCCAGTTCCTTCTGATGGTGTTCATACTCCTCCTTTTCCGCCAGCTGATTGTTCTCCAACCAAGCGATGACCTCCTTGCACTTATCAATAACCTTCTTCTTCTCATCCTCACTAATCTTTCCTTTCAGCTTTTCATCCTCGACACTGTTCTTCATGTTGAAGGCATAAGACTCCAGGTTGTTCTTTGCAGAAACCTTCTCTCTTTGGGCGTCATCGTCAGCTTTGTACTTTTCTGCCTCCTGCACCATCCGCTCAATGTCCTCTTTGCTAAGTCTACCTTTGTCGTTGGTGATGGTGATTTTGTTCTCTTTTCCTGTGCTCTTGTCCACAGCGGACACATTGAGTATGCCATTGGCATCGATGTCAAAGGTCACCTCGATCTGAGGTACGCCTCGTGGTGCGGGTGGAATTCCTGTCAGCTCAAACTTGCCGAGCAAATTGTTATCTTTGGTCATGGCCCTCTCACCTTCAAACACCTGGATCAGGACACCTGGCTGGTTGTCAGAATATGTGGAGAATATCTGTGTCTGCTTGGTGGGGATGGTGGTGTTGCGTTTGATGAGAGCAGTCATGACTCCACCGGCTGTTTCGATACCTAGGGACAAAGGAGCCACGTCAAGAAGCAACAAGTCTTGAACGTTTTCCGAGGTGTCACCCATCAGGATGGCAGCTTGCACTGCTGCTCCATACGCCACTGCCTCGTCTGGGTTGATGCTCTTGTTTAGGTCTCTGCCATTGAAGAAGTCTTGCAGAAGCTTCTGGATCTTGGGGATCCTCGTGGAGCCACCTACCAGAACGATATCGTGAACCTGAGACTTGTCCATTTTAGCATCTCTCAAGGCCTTCTCAACTGGTTCTAGTGTGCCTCTGAAGAGCTCAGAGTTAAGCTCTTCAAAGCGAGCCCTGGTGATGGAAGTATAGAAATCGATGCCTTCAAACAGTGAATCGATCTCGATGCTGGCTTGAGTGCTAGATGAGAGGGTTCTTTTGGCTCTTTCGCAGGCCGTGCGAAGCCTCCTCACCGCTCTCTTATTCTGAGTGATGTCCTTCTTGTGCTTCCTCTTAAACTCTTCCACAAAGTGGTTTACCATCCGGTTATCAAAGTCCTCCCCACCCAGGTGAGTGTCCCCTGCTGTGGCCTTCACTTCAAAGATTCCATCCTCAATCGTGAGGATGGATACATCAAAAGTGCCTCCACCCAGGTCAAAGATCAGGACATTCCTCTCTCCTCTGCTGCCTTTGTCCAAGCCATAGGCGATGGCGGCTGCTGTGGGCTCATTAATAATTCGCAGCACGTTCAAACCAGCGATAACTCCAGCGTCTTTGGTTGCCTGGCGCTGTGAATCGTTGAAATACGCTGGGACGGTGATGACAGAATTATTAACCCTTTGACCCAGGTAGGCCTCTGCAATTTCTCTCATTTTGACCAGCACCATGGATGAGATCTCTTCTGGGTAGAATGTTTTGGTGTCTCCTTTGTACTCTACTTGAACCTTTGGTTTGCCATCCACCTTGACGACCTTAAAGGGCCAGAGCTTTATGTCAGACTGGACCACTGGATCATCAAACTTTCTACCAATCAGCCGCTTCGCATCGAATATGGTGTTGTTTGGGTTCATGGCGACTTGATTTTTGGCAGCGTCTCCAATGAGTCTTTCTGTGTCTGTGAAGGCAACATAGCTTGGAGTTGTTCTGTTTCCTTGATCATTAGCAATTATTTCCACCTTGCCATGCTGGAAAACCCCCACACAGGAGTAAGTGGTTCCCAGATCAATGCCAATGGACAATCCTTTAGACATCTTGTTTACTGTTTTATAATATCACCTGCAATACAAAAAATAAATTCAGTCTTTATTAAATATTACTTAATTATTAAATCAAATATTGAATATTAATTAATTACTTGCTATTATTATGTTCTGACTCAATGACAATTATTACAACTAGAACAATTAAAACAACAACTGGAAATATTTATTAGCCCCCATAAATAGTTCATTAAATGATACTTATATACAAAACAGTTTTCATTTAATTGAAGCAGTAATAAATATGTAGGTTTATTATACTATGGTATATCACGCTCTGTAATTTATCAGTTATGAAAAAAGGAAAACAAATGTAAAGAATGACTTACAGGTTAAGTTTTCTCTTGCGCTTCAGTAAGCGGACTCTCCTGGTCAGCTTTCTTTCTGAGTTTCCTCTGTTTGCTGGAGTTCTCTGTACTCGTCTGCCTCAGCCAGAGAGAATCGGTTCGTTTTATAGCTTCCATGCTGCTTCTGGAACGACTGGACTTTTCTTGACTCTCACAGTATCTTTAGAGACTGACGAAACGCTGAAGCTTCCAGACGCGCACTGATGACCTTTTCCAGAAGGGAACAGCAGCGGTCCAAAACGAAAACAAAACTAACGCTACACTAATAGGTACGAAATATCTAACGATTCTCCATTTTAAACCACGTACAAATTTCATTGTAGACTGTCAACACTGGGTACTTTCAAATGAATAAATATAAAAGTTTACCGTGTCTTAATTCACGAGTTGAGTTATTATACGTTAACGGCGTCGTCATGTGTTATCTGTTACTTTTTTCAGCGCTGACAGGAGGAACTAATCACAGTCGTTTGTGATTTCTGGACACGGCTACGGAAAAAGTCCCCAGACAGAATCAACATTTTCTTTTAATTTAAATTATATTTAAGTATTATAAATGGCAATCACCTTCCTGGACAATGATCCACACGTTTTTGATATTGTTTAATCGTATAAGTTTCAAAATGCAGGCTTTTAGGGTATGACATTCAGGCAAAGGGAATACATTTGACAAATGACGCAATGACAATCACGAACAGTGCAGAAGAGGTGAAGATTCAAATGACCGCATTCACAGTGATATTTGCTTAAGACATTTACAATCCATTAGAAATGTTAATCAAGATATGTGTGCTCCTTTAAAGTCTAGCTGGCTATGTGTGCGTTTGTTCAGAGGTTTGTATCCCAAAGTCATAACTTAATCATCTCAATCAAACTGGCTGCATTTATTCTGATCTAAGATCGGCCTACAGAGCATAAAATGGTCTGCGCTATTTTATTATAACGTTTATTAAAGGCCACAGAAATGATAGACGTGTGTGAGAGTGGGAGATCAACCCGTTTGTGACAATCTGTCAACCTCAAAACGAGGTCAATGTAGCAGCAGATGCTGTTTCTACACACGGTGGTGTGTGTCATATTGTCAGAAAAACTCCAGCTTTTAGCAGTAATACACAGTACATTAATTCAAAAGCTATTATATTTTCTTATGCTAGAGCAAGAAATCAGTAATATTATGTTAAGACTTACATTTTTATATTAAAAAGCCACAAATACAACTTTTCTGTCTCTCAAGAATGAGTGAGTATAGCATAATCTTGTCAAAACAAAACAATAATAATATTAATTATTATTTATCCTATCAGATCAGTAACTATAATTAATATTTGGCACACTTTTAGAGCCATAGACAGTGGTCCACTTAAATTTAGGTTAAAAGATGATTTACAACCAATATTAAAATACATGAATGCTAACAACATACAGACGTATGCCTAAAAGTGACATGAGCATATTTGTCACTGGATGTTAGTAACACTATTAAATATGAATAACATTTAGTAAAATCAAGTTTCACTTTACGAAATGTTGAATATTAATAGAAAATAAATCTCTTGGTTCGCTGGTTAATACAGGTTCATCTTTGATGAAGGCTGAATTGATCCAGTCACACTAATACCTGAAAACAGAAATCAAAAAACAAATCACAATATTTTTTGGGCGTTTTTGAATAATATTTAAGCACTATTGATTCCTTGTAACACCTGATTTTTTATTTTATTATGACATTCTGGCACTCATTTAATGTATTTTCAGCAAAAAAAATATAGATATGCACTAGACTTGCGTGGTGCAGAAAACTACTGTAGGTTTTCCTCATGAGAATTTCACTTACAACCAGCAGGGGGCACCACGTGACTAAATCGTTTATTTTTCTTTACTAAGCGCATTAAATAACAGTACAGGTTTTATAGGAATTAATGGTACCGCAATATACAGTGAGAGTCCCTCTCATACCTGTAGTAATTTGGTTTAAATGGTCCATTCTTGTTGAGGCCCATATATTTGGCCTGCTCGTCTGACAGTTCTGTGAGGTGAGCATCAAAGTTGGGTAGATGCAAGCTGGCCACATATTCATCTAGAACACACACACACACGCATGCTTTATCAGCATTACTGCACATCACTGCTTCATTTGAGCAGCGAATGGTGATTGTTTCAGGTAATGCTTACCCATTTTCTTGGGCAGCAGGTAGACATCCTGTTTATAGCGACCTTCTGGTGCATTATACAGCTCTATCAGGGCCAAAGCCTAACATTTAAATAAATAACAAAACAGACTGTGATTAGAGATGCTAAATCAGGTATAATAACACAGCTTTTCAGTAGCACCCAGAGCCACTAACAAATGGATCTAATTGTCATCTATGCAGATGGTATAGACCCATAACGGCTAAAACCACTCTTGTCTGTTCCTGTAACATATTTGGTAGAGCATGGTGCTAGCAACAGCAAGATTATTGGTTCAATTCCCTGGGAACCAAAACTGATAAACTTGCTTTAATAAAATTATCTGCCAAAAGCATAAATTTAAATGTAAAAAAACCCAACAATTGCATTTAACCATGTTGTTTCGGGTCAAACAGACCCCAAAGTAATCTGAAAAGTATTCTGAATGTATTGTTAAACCTTCAATATTGAAAACTGTCAACAAGAAATATATTTATATTATAATAACATAAATATATGAAAATAATAGTTATTGTCCCATGCCTTCTGTTTTTTTTAAAGAATTTAAAGCATCTATTAAAATCAATAAGTTCTTGTGGTTTCTGGAGAAACAGATTTCAAGTAAATCATCAAATGTAAATGTATATACAAATCAAAAAGCTTGGTCTTAATATTTTATTTAAAATATCAGGTAGGTAAAGTGTTAAATTGTTTTTAAATGAATTTATCATATATTAAAATATGACCCCACACATTAAATCATTGTTAAAATTTGCACAGAACAGGAGGGTTAAGGTTAAATTACCTGAGTTGTGGCCGTGATTGACAGCACAAATGAGGGTACCGTTGAGCAGCTCAGATTTAAAAGCCGGCCCTAAAAAACAGCACACGACCGACAAAGATTTGCCGAGATGTAACAGAAGAGCACATGAAGGACAGAGATTAATCACGGTGAGACCAAAAAGCTCACAAAGTGTTTCATTAGCGAAAACTAGGACTCATTTATGAAAAACAGAGAGCTGAAGAACCTCTGCCAGTAAAATCACTCGTTTCCCATCGGGCCAGATGACGTGGTCGACCTGCGAGCGCACCCTCTCCCAGGTGAGCTCTGGAGTCCGCAGACTCGCCTACAACAGAGAAAGAACAGCCTGTTGGCTAAATACATAAGCCCACACACACAAAAACTACCACTCATGTTAGTACACACAGAAACTTTTATCTTTCACCAGTACAGAAGCTGAAAACACACACACAAAAGAGCGTTCACTCGGTACACGGTAAGCACACTTCACTCTGTTGTCAGAAACATGCTGCTAAGAGGCTTTCAAGTTGATTAAGTGACCCTGCTGCTCATGTGTTCTCTGTTCCAGAACATCTACAGCTGTTGATGGAAAAACTCTATATACCAATAAAATTAAAGGGACAGCACACCCAAAAATATAAAATCTTAAATGTAGAGCACAGTGTTTATTGACTACTTTTACGGCACCTATTTGTCTATCTTGGGAGCATGACAAGCCCAGTTCTCCTTTTGTTTTACATAAAAAATTCTAATTAACTTATATGGGTTAAACAAAAATACAGGTTTGCAGAGACATAGAGGTGACCCTGCTGCTCATGTGCTCTCTTTTATAGAACATCTACAGCCGGTGATATAAAAACTCTTTCCCTAGACTACCAACATTCACTGGTAAAATTAAAAGTGCAGTACACCCGAAAATGAAAGTTACCTCATTATTTTTAGCTTCCTTGTTCTGATGATGTTTCAAATCTGTATGACTTTGGTTCTTCCATGGAGAATGTTAGGGGCCGACAGCCTTAGTCGCCATTAATTTCCACTGCACCTTTATTTCAAACCATTTTTGTGTGAACTATCCCCTAAGTATACTGACCAACCTACATATAGGAGGACAGGCTACATACTCAAAGTTAAAACGACTTTAATGGTTTTCCAATATCTTACCACATCAATCTCAGTGTTGGAATGGCCCATGTTACAGACAATACATCCGTTCTTCATCCGATCCAAGTGCTCTCTGGTGACAACGTTTTTGTTCCCTGGAGAAACAGGAATTGCTTAAAAACATTGCTTTGCGTCATTACACGTTATTTGTGGACAGAAAATATTTTAGGGCCGTCAAGAGGACGGTTTACACGTGATT
Organism: Botia almorhae; assembly: GCA_036877575.1. Lineage (NCBI taxonomy): Eukaryota > Metazoa > Chordata > Actinopteri > Cypriniformes > Botiidae > Botia > Botia almorhae. The sequence continues at coordinate 340,734 of JAZGTJ010000012.1, forward strand.
ATACATGTTTGAAGGGATAGTTCATCCAAAAATGGAAATTCTTCCATCATTTCCTCGCCCGCGTGTCATTTCAAACCTGTGTGACTTTTTGCTTCTGAGGAACACAAAAGAAGATATTTTGACGTACATTGGTAACCAAACAACAGCGGCACCCACTGACTTCCATTTCCATTGTACAGACAAAAGCACTGAAACATTTATCCAAATATCTTCTTTTGTGCTTCACAGAAGAATAAGTCACATAGAATTGAAATGACACGTGGGTGAACATGACGTTCCTTTGAATGCCATTAACATGTTCCCATGGACTGTTATTTTCTAACAATTTCTTGAGGAACAGACTGAAGCACATAACAGTAACAGATGTGCCTTTTCACTAGCAGAGAGAACACTTCATAACAACCCTCAACGAAAACCCCATCAACTCTCCATTATGTTTTACACAGATATTTTATCACATACTGAGCAAATATTGGTTCTCTTAGCCTGCTTCTGAGTAGCCCAGCGCTCAGCAGCAGGTGCCAATTTCTGAATGCAAGGGCATTTAGCAGGACGCGTTTGTGCTGATAAGAGCTATAAGCAATGCAGGAAATGGATTTCAAAGTGGAAGTGAATCAGACGTAACCACTCCTACCTGTGCAGGTGATAACCATGTCCATTTGGCGCACCACCTCATTTAGCTTCACCACTCTGAACCCGTCCATACTATTCGAGAAATAGGAAGAGATCAAAATCGACTGAAGATCTAATTCAACTAGCATCTCGCAGGTCTTCATAAAGACAGCAGGGGTATAATAAGTGTAAATCTTCTAAATAAATGCTTTTTTAAACACTTTAGCTTGTTTGCCGACTTCCTGCAGATATATGTTTGATTAATATGGGGAGCTTTGATATTATTTGTGCAGGTCTCGAGAGAGCCTAGCATAGTGAAGCTGTTTTATTATAAAAGCACTCTGTGAAACCTTAAAACACGAGACCTTGTTGATCCATCAGGGTATTATTTCATAAACACAGAGGTGGTCATTTGCATTCTGATGTATTATTGAGTACGACTGATTGATTAACACTTTGGATGAACACACAGCTCTTATGGCTTTTGAATCAATTAGTTTTATTGTTTGTGGGTGTATTTGTCTTACCAGGCTTGAAGAGCGCAAATAGGGTCGATCTCCGTCACACACACTATTGCTCCGAGCGCTTTTAGGGCAGAACAGCAACCCTTTCCCACCTACACCAGAGCAGATACGTGGAAAAATGACACATGCAGAAATATTCATCATTTCTACTTAAAAGGACAGTTCACTGAAAAATAAAAATGTTGTCATAGTCATCATGTTGCTTGAACCTGTATGATTGCTTTTCTCCTTTCAAGTTATTTTCGTCTACATTGCTTTGCCCACATTTTCATACAATGACAGCAAACAGGAACTGGGTCTGTCAAGCTCCAAATAAAGACAACAAAAACTCCCATAAAAGTAGTGCCAAGGAGAGTTAAACAGCCATCAAAGCAAAATGAAGCCATCCATTGACTGTCATATATATTATCTTAAATGTAGAGCATGAGGGCTATTGACTATATTTATGGAACCTTTTTGTCCTTCTTGAAACTTGACAGCCCCAGTTCTCCTTCTGTTTCATGGAGACAATAACTGTCTAGAAAAACTCCTAAATAACGTTTATGGGTTAAACAATAATACAGGTTTGCAAAGACGTGGAGGGGAATATATGACCATTTTCATTTTTGGGTGCACTTTTCCTTTAAAAGATCACTGCGTACAGCATATGTCACTGACCCTTACAGTCTGACAGTTAAGAGAAGTTTAGAGATTATTTTTTACATGATGCAGATTATGTAGAGTCTACTATTATCCAGAGGGATTCTGCAAAAGAGCAGATGTTGACTGACCTCTCCATAACCACAAACCACCACCTGCTTTCCACCAAACATCACATCTGTTGTTCTCTTCAGACTGCAAAGATGAAAAAAATAGGTAGCTGGTGATGATTGTATCCCTTTGATAAGCATTAGTCCCCCATAATAAGGGGGTGAGAGGAAGATGTGATATGGTAAGCTTATCAGAAAATCACATCTCTGCATTGAGGCTCTTACCCATCCAGGATGGACTCCCTACAGCAGTACAGATTATCAAACTTCTGCTTGGTGACAGAGTCATTGACATTCATAGCAGGGACGCAAAGCTTGCCAGCTTTGGAGAGTTGGTACAGCCTAACGGAACGAATCAAGAACGACAGATTCCATTCTGATTTAAGTTGCAGTAAAAATCAAGTCTACTGGTTTTTATGTAATATAAACAGAATGGGTTTTTAGGTATGTAATATGTGTAATTAGTCATGTGTTGCAATATACTGGTATTGACAATAACCTGATATTGACAACCATGATTATTGATCATTATTGGCAATAACCATGTAAATATACTCCATGGATGCAAATACTGCAATGCAAATAATACAATGTGTATGATAATGTTGTAAATAATTAGTTTTGGGTGTGATTCATTGGCCATAAAAGGGAAAACACAAAATAAACAAAATTCAAGATGAATTTGACTAATAGCATTATTTATTTAGTCCTTTTTAAAAATGTCAACAGCTATTGCAATAATATCGTTACCGTGAATTTCTTTGGCCACGATAACAGTGTAGTGAAAATCTGACACTGTGACAATCCTATGTGTGATTATTGCCAATTTGTGTGATTGAAGGTTGACATTGTGTCCACCTTTACCTGTGTACACCTGTCACACTCTCTTCCACAATCCCCCGCACTTTCTTGAAGACACTGGGGTACTTCTTATACACCCAGTGTGTCAGATCACCCCCATCATCCAGTATCTATGAGAAACAAAGCAAACGCATGATAATTAACTTGTAACAAACGCTTTGTTTTTGTTCTCATGAGCTCTATATACCATGTTCGCCTGCCAGCCCTCCATGTTTACACAGCGATCGATGCACCACCAGAAGTCGTCTTCTGATTCCCCCTTCCAGGCAAAAACTGACACGCCTGTATAGGACACATGATAAATTGGAAACAGAAGGTTCAGAATGACACGCCAAATTAAATAGTCGAATTAGGTTGGAATTGATAGATTAGTCAACAGTTTGCTTACCGCTCTCGGCCAAAGCTGCTGCCACTTCATTCTGAGTAGAGTAAATGTTACAGGCGGTCCAGCGACACTGAGCGCCCAAAGCCACCAGTGTCTCGATCAGGACCTGAGAGAAACCAGCATCCCATGTCAAACACACAGAGAAGCAAACTACAGGAACAAGGTTCCTGAATTTAACTTGTATTACACCTTATTTACTCACAATACCTTTTGATGCATCTAACTGATACATATTGGTCTATAAACTATAAATCACATTGTAAGGGATCATCTAAAAATAAAAATATTTCTGTTTTGTGTTCCTCGGAAGGTCATACAAGTTTGGAATGACATAAGGTGAGTAAATGATGGAAGAATTTTCACTTGTGGGTGAACTAACCCTTAACATAACAACATTTCTTGCGAATCAGGCCCTAACATTGTATATACAGCAACAGAAAATGCTATGATTCATCCAAAAAATCATAAATAGTTTGGATTTAAACACCAGTTGTAGGATAAGTGCGCTTACAACACCGTAACTGTGGCCTTGAGATGAACTTACTGCTGTTTGTGCAGTGATGTGGGTGCAGCCAACCACTTTAGCCCCAGCGAGGGGTTTCTCCCCTTGAGCTCTCTTCCGCAGGGATATGAGTGCAGACATATCTGTGGATGAGGTTTAGACAACAGCGCCTTTATTATGAAACATACCGACCTGCATCTGTGAAAGAGCAACCTAGCTAACAATTTTAGATTGAATGTTTCCATAATGTTTCCCTTAAGTAACAAAAATGTTATTTTTGAAAGTTTTAGGAACGTTCTAAATGTCCAGTTTTTTAGATTGTAATAATGTTATTGCTTTGTTGCAAGAACGCTATTCAGTCTTTTTTCTGTAACATTTTTTTTAAAAAAACATCCACTAACAACTTTGCGTGTTTTGATGCATGATATATAACATTAAAAACAATACTAAAAGAACTTTGAGAGAACTTTTAGAGAACATTAGCCAATGTTCCGAAAGTTCCCTCTCAGCTGGGAGGCCCTGGAAAAATCTGGGTTTAAGTCCAAGTGGCAAAGACTTCAAGTGTGAAAGGATTGTGGTGGAGACCTTGACATCTTGACCCATCTTGAATCTCACTTAAATAGTTTCTCACTTAAAGAACTTGCAAATATATGGAGACCAGTGACTATTCCTGACAGCAGCAGCTGTTGCCAAATCATGTCCTCCTGACAGCACATATTCATCCCCTCCAAACGTATTTGAAACGGATAAAAACAAATTCCCTGAGTCAACAGTGCTTCATTAAATCATTACCATTCATTTACAGAATTCGACAGAAACACAATATGACAAAATAACAGCTAAGCTTCAATTGGGCCCATGTGTTTACATTAAAAGAGGTCTGCATACTGTAAAGGTTACACAAGCAAAACCATCTTAATGCTTTAGCAAATGATGACATCACATGGGAACAAGAATGTTCCCACAGCATGCACAAGCATGTCTGCAGCCAGACCTCTGAATAAATGACCTTTGACTAAAGGTCTGGTTCACTTTGCTAAGCTAGACAATCAGATTAGGGGTTGCCAGTGTTTTCCAGTTTTGTGAGCAATAGGAATCAGAAAGCTGAGGCAAAGTACAAATCACAAATGGAGAATCCAAACCTTGCTCTGCGATCTCGATCTCCCGCCGCCCGAACTCGGCCTGCTTGATGTTCTTGACACAGAAGTCGCTGCTGCTCTTCGAGTTGACCTGACTCTTCTCACGAGGGGACGTCTCATCATCAGAACTGTCTGTGTATGAGGCAGCTGCGAAACACAACGTTCACAAAAGATACATTTTAAACAAACATTTTAAATAACATTAGTATTTTATGATGGTTAAGAACCTTCTTTTACTGGCCATTTGTTGAAAAAAATATAACCATGTTTTGTACCCTAATTATGGAATGTGCTTTTCCTATATTGTGATCTACCAAAATAATTTTGTGACAACCATGTAAGCAATCTGCTGTTTGGAGAGGAGATCCATCTGCAGCCATCCATCTGCAGTCGCAAACATGCAGGAATGTTTATCCCTCACTTTTGTTGGTATTATGAAAGATTTAAGAATTTTGAATTTGTGTGATTCAGGGCCAATGCTACTAAAAGTCTAGTTCTCCTTAAGCTGGTCTGGGATTATATTACACAACACACAAACTAGCATGAACAAGAAAAGAGCTGTTGACCTAGAACAGGGGTCACCAACCAGGTCGCCCCCAAGGACCGCATGAGTCACCCGCAGGCCTGTGCTAAAAATAGCACAACTCACTAGTGAGCTGCGTCTAAACTTAAATTTTATTCTGTTGCTATTTTTTTTTATTACACTTGCATTTATTAAAAATACCAATATCTTAAAAATATTTATTTATTTATTATACATGAAGTTTAGTTGTTATTTCAGAAGAGTGTATCAAACTGGTAGCCCTTCGTATGACTCAGTACCCATGAAGTAGCTCTGAGTTTCAAGGTTGGTGACCCATGACCTAGAATTTACATTTATTACATTTATGCATGTGGCAGACGCTTTTATCCAAAGCAACTTACTGTTCACTCAAGTTATACATTTGGTTAGTACATGTGCTCCCTGGGAATCGAACCCACAACCTTTTGCTAATGCAATGCTCTACCAGCTGAGCTACAGGAACACTAAACACAGAATTTAAACATTTACTTTTGTTTAACAGCTCAAACAACATACTTTGTGTTATTTTTGATGTACTGTAGATGAACTACTATATAACAAAGTCATATATTTGGCCGTGTTTGTGTGTGAGCATTTCAGCTCTGCTTGACTTGCAACGAGGGTGGATGTGGGTCGAACCTGAGCTGTAGCTGTCTGTGGAGGATTGAGAGATGGAGCGAGACAGAGAGCGGCGACCGGTCTTTGTAGGGAACTTGCTGAACTCCTGTTTTTCCTCTTGGTTGGCAAACTGAATCTGCTACAGTAAGATGGAGGTATGGAAAAAGACAGAATGAGGGAGAGATAATGACATGAACACATGTTATTGCTGCACTGGACTTTACAGAAGTGGAGAACAAAGAAACCTGTGCACAATACAGCATGCAAAGCACCTGGCCACCTTTTTACATTTGAATGTTATTACTAACAGCAAGTTACTGTTAAGACTGCAGTAAATATAAATAATACATAAATAATACACTATAAATAATACATACTACAAAAAAAAAGTACGACAGTACACACTTGCTAATTTGCTTTTTAATGTATGTATCAGTTGTTCAGACTTTATTTTTAGCAATTTAAAACTATTAATCCTTTTGATAGATAACTTTGAAACAGTACTATACAAAACACACTAAAATACTGTAAGAAACAGCAGAGCTTCTGACACACACAGTCCTAAAATAGCCCAAAGGGAAGCTATAAATAGCATCTGCTCACTGCTGTATTGAAATATTTGACTATTACGTAACAGAAGTGAGGGACAGATCTCATCAGGGGACAGTTTTATTTCAGTTGTTTTAATAATTCAAACCCCTAAATATTCATGGGATATGTTTGCCTGCTGCACAGCTGCTGAAACACTGCTGTGTTTGTGTGCGCCTTTAAAATAACAGATAATAACCTTTAAATAACTTAAAATGTATGTGTATATATACATACATACAAGTCATTTTAAGTTATTTTAAAGGACAAATACTTCCTAAAACACTATGTAGACAAATTAATTACTGTTTCACATAATAACTTACAGTACGGAGGACAGACTCATCGTATGTCTGTGATGTAAGAGAGAATGGGGGCATCCGGGCTTCGCTATTAGATTTGCAGAGTAATATGCAGGTAAATCAGTTAAGCGGCTCTATTTTTGACTGCGCTACATCTTTGGATTCCTGCTTTTTCATGCGCTGATGTCTCATCTGAGAACATGGATCACCAGTGGCTCTGTTTCAAAGCATTGAAAGACCCAGATGCACAGTGGATAGAAAGAACAGCAATATGGCCGTGCTTTAGCAAACAGAGCTTATCATTACAAATCCATTTGGTTTGATATGTAACCAAAAGTGAACCGTAAACATTTGTTCTTGGCAGAAAAAAAACCCCGTTTCCTGTCACTCCTGTGTCACTTTCCTGGCAGCCACATTTCAGGAAAAAACGTTTGTTTGATGTTTGATGAGGTAACATTTAGCCAGTGACCTTAACAACTGACATCTGAATGTGAATTCCAGACAGGAGAAAACAGACGAAATCCATTTATCTGTGTATATGAGTGTGTGTGTGTGTGTGTGTGTGTGTGTGTGTGTGTGTGTGTGTGTGTGTGTGCATACGGAGCCAAACAATCAGAGCATCTATGAAATATTTACTGTCCAAGCACAGAGCAGACACTGTGGTATATAAAAACATGAGATTAAAGAATCTGATAATACAACATCCCCACAAAACTCATGAATTTGATACTTACCCCCTGGCAAAATAACGTCCCCCTCACCCTCACAAAACACAGCTGCCATTACAATTCCCACTGTGAAATACACAGAGACCCACTGGAACAATTTATTGCTCAGTGGTTGCTCTTTCATAGCTCATGAGGCCTAATGCTACGACGCAAAAAAGGAAACAGCAGTTCGAAGTTCTAAAATTAAAAGACAGCATCTCCGAATTTTGAGACATTTGTCATTACATATTTTTGTATCTTGGCCAATCTGAGAACAGTTTGTGACATTGTAGAGCTTTTCTCCGAAGCTCTAGAGAAGACACAGGACTCCTGAGGTCTTTCTCCTTAGATCTAAATCAGAGAGACAGAAGCTCTAAAATAACGTCTCCCGCTGGTCTTCTTTTAATATCACTGCTGTCTATAAGAAACAGTTCATGGTGATTTTCCATACACTGTACAATGCACCTGACTTCAGATATCAGTTTGATATTCTGTGACCCATCAAACACTCAAAACAGTCAACAGTGTAAGTACCAGTAACCAAATAATTCAGCCCCTCCCTGTGGTTTTGCCTCAACACCATCATAAATGCTGTAGGTTAATCTGTTATCTAGCGTCTGATTTACCAGACAGAACACAAGTCCTGGGTTTAGTTATGTTTAGATACAAAACTGCATGACATGCAGGTAAAGTTTACACAACACACAGCTGGTGTTTCAAGGAAACTGAGAATAATAAAAAATGCCATTGTGAGGCAGGATTGTGACCTAAGGCAGAGCTTTGAACAAAAGTGCCTGACATAGCTGAGCATAGAGGAGTACACTGAAATTCTTTAGGTGAACAACAAAGAGAAAATGATGACTAGACTATGATTACATTTATGCATTCAGTAGACACTTTCATTTGATCACTCACTGCATTACCTGGGAATCGAACCCATGATTCTGGCATTGCCATTGGCTGCTCTATAAGCTGAACTACAGAAGCACAAAGCCTGTTTTACATTAACATTACTTACAGCTCATTTCATTGCACTCTTGGTTATATTACTCTGTTGTTATTACTGCTTTCCTTTTTAACAGGCTGGCAAAGTGCTGTCATAATCCAGAGTGCTGTGGATTATGTTAAATCCCATCAGCAAAGTTATATACGAGGATAGCCAGATGTAAGATTTTAATCTAGTGTAGTTTTACTGGTTCTTTTTGACTATTGCAGGTTGGAATTCTAAGACTATGGAAAACTTTTATGTTGGAATTCTTCCGACATTAAGTCGGTTTTAGTAAATACTGACTATACACTGAAAATCCCTGTACTTACACAAATCTCAGGTCTGACTCTATGGCTTAACCTTTATACTCTGAGCTGATTGCTCATTGCAGGTCTATTTTAGTCTAAGTCTAGGCTTAAGCAGTCTTTGGAAAACCAGCACATGATGTCTCAAACCTTCCTGCACAAAGAAAGAGGAACTATAAAACACACTGGAAATCGTTCAAGATTTCCTTAAGCTTTTCAAGTGTGCCTGACAGCAATTCATGTCATTTTAAAAGTTTATGTATGAAAGTTACATAAAAGTTTTATGTTTATGTATGTAGAAGTGAGCGCCAAATTTAATATAAATACAATTTTACAGGGGTTAGATTCCAATTTTGCTTTGTCTGCTAGCTGCCAGTTAACAATTACGAAAAAACTGCCAAGACAAAAATGCAAGGAAAAAATTATCTAAAAATTAACTGGACATACCTGCTCAACCACTAATTGTCGAAAAAATAAACCAAAATATTTGTGAGCTCTTTTTGCATTTTCCCGCTGTAGAGGATGGAAGACCGGATGAAACTTACCCTGGGAAAGTCATAGCCAGAGTTCATGGTCCCTGCCGGTGGTGGCTGCCTTTGGCCTGTGTGCCTGTGTATTGTTACGACTGGTGTTCCACCAGCGTCGTTTTTACACAGGGGAGGGTGGAGAGGGGGAGGTTTCTGCAGACTGCTGGTGCTCGTACAGCGGACATGAGAGTTTGGGAGGTGACACGGCAACCAATAAATCAACCACTTACAAACCTGACCAGCCTCCTTTTGCTCTCTCTCGTTCTCTCCGTCTTTCTGTAGTCCACTATTCCCCATAACCACCACCAGAACTGTAGACATGCCTGTTCATGGCATACCTAAAAATGTATCCTAAAATCATGGAACAATATTGAAAATTGTTGTCCTAGAGCATTTTAATCCAACTGGTTTCCCCCAGTGGCATAAGAAACAGACTCTCCTGTTGATTCTGTCTGGCTAATAAAATGAGATCTGTGGGGAATTAAACTTTGTTTCTATAAACCCCTAAAGCATTCTATTCCAAGACCCGACTAAAAATATTCCACAACAAACAACCACACGCCTCAGAAATCCACCCGGTTCTCTCAGTGTTCAGCTTTGGAGCTCACACTGACCCAGCACAGTAAGAACAGCCAACGGCCAGCAGACACTGTTGAGCCGTTTACTATATTTCTGCCCAATACCTGCTGTAGTCCTAATGTTACCATGCTGGCTTTCAGCCACAGCCTCTAATCCCAGGCCGAGGTCATGGAGCGTACACTACTCTCAACATGGTTGACAACAAAAACAAAGATCGTAGCAGCCCTCAACATATCATGGGCTTTTTACCCATCATAGTATAAAAACATTGGAATTTTTTTACACTTCCCGATTCGAAACGGGAAGTTTTTACTCATGATTTATAATTTGAGTTGTGAGGGCTGATTTCTCTGGTAGTCTTATGTCTATATGTTTGGCTTCATTTGACTTCAACGTATGTGAGGATAAGTATGTGTAGTAACCGGTAATTTTATATTTCAAACAGAGATGGCGATAGAGTAGTAGAAGTTACAGACTGCAGAATTAAAGTGATGACCATAATAAATAAAAATAACTACATTATAACTACATAATAATTAACATTTACCCCCTTTTATCTGTGGAACATCAAATTCCTCAAATAATTAAGTACTCATTTTGTCTTTAACAGACAAGTGCGTGTTACAAAATACAAGGATGACAGAATTTTCACTTTTGGCTTTTTCACCATCCTCTTACCTGCTTACATTTTTAATGACTCTCAGTGACATAGTCTAAAGAGGGCTAAACTGCGCCTTGGTTTTAGCACTAATGAGGTTTTGTTACCATCACGCTGAGCGAGTTGTGTATTTTTCTACTCAATGGCCTTCATGAAAAGCCATCTAGACGTAACTGAATTACCTTAACAGCATTCATTGGAAAATGTGACACGTTTAAACACGCGAAACGTTTTAACTATGTTTAAGCCACATTAACAACCTGCTTAACCAAGTCAAGCCGATCGTTCTGCACAAACCACTTGACTGAATGTAATAATTGGGCTCTGAAGAGCAGATGCTCCAGCATGAATAGATGAGATGAGATCTTAAGCTCTCTCAGATGACTTCTCATTGTACAGAGACCCTAATGGACCAGAAAAGCTCAGGCACTGAGGCAGCAACACCAGTCTAAATCCTTAATACATCCATTCAGTCAGTGGCTCTCCGAAATGTCCTGAAATTTGATCTAATCTTCAAAACTATGTGCATTATACCTTTAAATATAATGAGCCAGGAAGAGTAAGAGAACAAAAGCAATTCTGTGTTGTAAACTTTAAGGAAGTGGCGCTACCAAAAACTCTCATTTTACTATATTGAATGCGCTTCAGAATCAAAGGCAAGTGAAATAAAATGCTGTGTGAGAGAACAGATCTATTCAAAAAAGACAAAAAACAAACTCTCCGTTTTCCATACAAGGGGCCGAATGTATGTTTAAAGAGAAAACACAGAGAACAATAACGATGAGAAGAACTCGAGGTCAGCGCGGGGCTCTCAGCAGGTAGGGCCCGACTGAGGCCCCATGCCAAGATTCCGTCTGAGAAACAGGAGAAAATGTTCCTGAGTGACTAAGTAGACGTGTGTCATATTTCTCAAACTCAATGCGACTTTATTTCACAATGTTATCAGAACCTCCCGCTCGAAACCTGCAGTGGTGCTGAGAGAGAAACTCTCACAATCTCAAACTGTGAGCAGAAAAGGATACGATTGCACTGAAAACTGTGATTACTAGGGGAAGCCCTGCCAGCACATACAAAAGAGGGAAAATACAACATCAGAAGGGAAAATACAACAATACACTTCAAACAAGAGATTGTGTTTTGATACACAAACCATTGTTCACTGTAAAAGAGATTTTAGCCGGTAACAGTGAAAAACTGAGCACATTATGTTAAGGTAATTTGTTTGGACCCTGTTTCTTGCTGGTGTATGATATCAGATTGTGTATTTTTTTCTGTTGCATTTAAGGTGCAAATATATCTAAAATATATTTTGATGAGCTACTTTCTGAGTACTTGTAATGCAAAATACATTATTATTTGTATGCAAAATAATTCATTAAGCATTAACAAATGTTTGCATTGCTGAGGCACTGCAACAGCAATTATATACTACACCAAATTCTGTCTCTAAACATTAAAGAGAAAATGTCAATGTCATTACTGAATTTGATTTGGCAATGCATGGCCATGATGCAGCTGAGAGATGCACCAGAACAGCCTTTGGCTCTGTTGTATAACCAGCTGACAACTCTGTGATGAGTGTGGGCTGAGTAGTGTGGCTCTTTAACCACCCACCCACACATACACGCAGACTTCTGAGGGCCACGCTGAATACATTTACACAATCTGGCCGGGATCATCCGTCATCTGTCTATCTACCTATGATACATTATAACTCTTTGATCTGGGCAGGAGTGCTCAGACTCGGTGCGCTGCATGTCAGTCCTACTGCAGTTGTCCCGCATAATGCGATTTACGATACCAAGGTACCATGGGAACATGTTAGATACGACAAAAATGCGATTTGCTTCTCACATATGCTAAATAACCCTGAGAATCATGCCTGTAAACTGTAGCAGATGAAGGTCAGCGATTCTGACAGACTGCCAGTGAAGGGAAAATGACTGATTACAGCGAAATAAAACTAACCTAAACTAGCATTATATGTCACGTGATTCTAACAGTGTAGAATACCTTTAGTTCAACTCTTGTCAGGGATAATCTTTCCTAATGATCCCAGGTAAACCGAGTAACATGATACAAACGGAAGTGCGGCACTATGCGGTTTTTCCAATAGTTAATAACTAACCGAAGACGAGCCAAGTCACTCTTACCTTTTTGACAGATTTGTGAGTCGGGACCGCAGTGAACGCGGCGGGCAGCTCGCCGACGTTCATGTTCACGTCGTTCTTGGTGCCCGTCATCGCGGAGTATTTTTCAGCAACGTTTTCGCTCTCTTTAAACTCTTTACTGGCCTGTTTCACCTCCAGCTTCGCATCCCCGCTGGAGTCTGTCATGGCAATCTAAATCTACGCGATTCGCGAGCCGTTGCAGATGGTTTGACGCGGTACTTCTCTGGCTCCGTTACCGTAACCTTTCGATTCGTCCTTACGTTGCAGGAGCGTTTGTTAAGCTCCGAGTATCTCAAAAGCGGAAGGGGTGATTGCGCAAAATGCCTAATGGATGGACCCGAACTGTCGAAGGCGTGACGCGAAACGAAAGCGAATGGTTAGCGTTTAGAACAATGTCATTTTACCCCAAGCCGCAATGGATCACAGATTAATATATTTGACTGTCCGGTTGACGGTCAGCAGCAGCATCATCAGCGGTAGGCGGGGCGTACAGTCGAGCACCTGCAAGCAGAGGAAGTTGTAGAAGCCCGTCTTGACGGTGCGCGTAGTTACGTGTCGCTTTGTTGCAAAGCTCTTACTAGGTAGGACCTTTAACGATTCAATTTGCAGTAACGAACGGGAAACCAATACACATAGGACGACCTACCCAACAGGCATAAAATATCTGCTTTCATTCTGCAACTAAGACGATTACAGGACACTTGAAGAAACTTGCTTGAATTTGGTTCATTTACATTTTACTGCTCACACAGATTGGGCTACAGTAAAAAAAAATTGATTTCAGGGCTAGTACATTAGCGAAAACACTTCGCACACGATTTAATCAAAAACACAGACAACTGTTAAAGGACTTGTGGCTAACATAACTCAAAACATTATCGTTTACAGACAGACTAAATGAGCCAGGAAATCTTACCGAGAACATCCACAAATTTCACTCCAATTACAAAAAACAGAATTAATATCAAACCACGAACGTTTACAAACAGAATTAACGTTAAGAGTACAAAAGCTAAGGAGACAAGGACACCCACAGTTTCCTAGGTGATAAAGGCCTGTTTCCAAAAAACTTTGCCCTCTTTGTTTTGTTTTTCCAACCTTCTTTTCCCACAGCAAATGTGTACAAATACACTACCAAACATACTACCATGAGATAAACCCAAACCAATTTCACATTTATAAGGTCACAGACCTGACATCAAAAGACCAGTCTATAATGCCAGCAAACTTGAAATCAAAACTTACACAACTTCATGCAAACAGGAACAGAACGGCTCCTGTTTGCTCATTCTATTACCACCTTTAAGAAACACCATTGTAATGGAGTCACTGGTTAGCACTAGCAATGCACAGACACTCCTCTCTACGGGACAGTTTATGCTTTCTTACTTTATAGCTTTTTAAACCGCACGCTAAATTCATTATGCTTTACACAAACAGTAATGGCTATGTCTTAATTACATCCTCTAGTGTAACATTAGATCTTGGAGAGAAAACAAATAAGCCTCTCTTTTAAAGTGGAAGACATGGGTAGGAAGAGAAATGGCCTTGACCATTAGAATTAGAAATATTGGTTTGTTAGTGTTGAGTTGAAGGCTGGATGTCGATTCACTGGTGTAATTTTTAGACCTTCAGAGTCCCTTCAAAAAACATGAGCAGTTGTGCTATGAGACCCGGATCATCTGAGCCACAGTTTCGTCTCCTGCCTGGTTCTGGTCTTGTTGTTCCTGCAAAGAAAGGGGGGGAAGGAAGGAAGGAGTGATCAATCATTACCTTCGCTGCTAATTTCAGATGTGCTTCACTCAGCACCTCTAGAAACCATTTCACAAACAAGTATTTCATACCTGTCTGCACTGACATTAAGACACCATGATTTATAGCATCGCAAAAAACACTGAATAACCAAGAATAAGTAATAGGTAGAGGGGTTTATATTTACCAAAGTGTCACATTTTGCCCATAAGACTTTGACCTATACAATTACCTTAAGTTAACAGACATAGCAGATGTCTGCCCTGCTCTAGTGAGAAAATATTAACCCCCAAAGCTTTATTTTACAATTTAACTGATAAACAAAAACATGGACAGTCAAAAGATCCTCCATAAAGCAGTTACATTTACACTAATGATGTTGCTTCCTCAATGAACCTTTGAAAGTCAAGTGCTTCATATGTGCTATTTGAATCAGAATGTTTATTCGGCATAAAAAAATGTGTGACAAGCATGAACCAAACACAATGACAACACTGCATATGTAAAAAAGCAAGGCAAAGAACAGCACAAGCAAAAGAAAAACAACAGAGAGGTTTTGTCAAAAGAAATGTAATTAGAAAATAAAGGACAACAAAAAAATATACAAACAATGCATACTTTTACAATGGTTCTCTGAAATCATGTTTTGTTTATCAGGCAGTGATTTTACAAAAACATATAGCGATAGTTAATTATAAGGTGTGCATGCTTTGTTTAACCTGCTGTGGTCCATTCTGTTTATAACAACATGCTGTGTCTTAAATCCAGACAAACTGTATGTGGGGAATTTTAGACAAGCCATGTGAAGATCAGATGTAAAATAATCGCAGAACAAAACATTTCATTCTGATTACATAAAGACCGAGAGTAGCATGATCTCTTGTTCTCGTTAAATATTGCAGAATTAAAAAGACACACCACATCCTTCGTACCGACAACAGCACGACCCAAGACTTTTTGCATGCAGTCTGTTTGCATAAATGCTTAACTATAAACAAAGCTTTAGCAATGAGATAATGGACAAACTTAAGAAGCCAACAAGCACAAAGAAAAGCAGCCAAGCAAAAGGTGAGCATGCATGAGCCAATGAGCATCCATCACATCAGGAAGGAGCTCAATGACAGCTGAGCGTCTATGCGAGGGGTGGGGTGTGCTCGGGTAGCCAATGTGAGCTCACGAGTTCGGTGGCATTGTGGAGGTCATCCTGCTTGACAAGGCCCTGCGCTCTCACCTGCATAGCCAAGGCCATTTCTTCCTTCTCTTTAGGTGAAAAGAACCGTCCTCCATCACCACGCTTTCGCTGCATGGCGTGTTTGTGACGTGACTCGTGAAGGTATTTCTGCCAGAGAATGTGAGGAGTCAGTCTGGATATTACGCAGGATTCAATTCAAGATGTCCGTCGTGGTGTTCAGAATACACAATAACTCACCCTTCTTTCTTTAGGGATCTTGCCCTCTGCCTCCAGCTTGGCTCTGGCTTGGCGTCTCTTTAAGATACGATGGTATTGCTTGGCATTAACATAAAGCGGCTCCTCTTCAAGCATCTCAGCCCCCGGCAGAGGGATTCGTTGTATAGCTGGAACAGTGCCACCACCTGGCACCATCTGGCAGAGCGGGTAAGAGGAGAGTCAACAGAATTAATTCAGACTGCCATCTTAAAGCTGCAATCCATAACTTTTGCCTCTATCACCATTTCTGTTCAAAACATGAAAGTGCAAGTTGCTTGCAGAGGTATTTTTTTAGCTTGCAGAAGTTTTTTCTTAACGCGGATGACAACTGCTGTAGAAACAAGATAGCTTCGAGCACGTTCCAATACCCCCACACGCAATTTAGTAGCAGGATCTTGTCTGTTTAGAGACTTAAAGTCACGAGTCAAACATTTCTCGTGACATTGGACCTGGTTACACAAATTATAAATCGTTATTATAAGCTCACCTTTGCGAATCAGAGTAAGGCAAGTAGACCATTTTGAACACTAATCCATTATGTAATTCTTTAATAACTGACTTTTGTTCATTTTTACCCAAAAAAAAGTTACGGATTGCAGCTTTAAAATAATAATAAACATCAAAACATTAACTGAAATCAATCAACAGTTATAGGCAAGTGTTGCGTATATTTCATCAGGAACCAGCAAATGTGATATGGGCAGTATCTGCGTGACAAAAGGACACCAACAGAACAGCTGAGTGGATGATTTCTGAAGAGATGACTGGCAGACATCAACCCTTACACCTCAATCAGCACTAAAGATTAACACAAAGCGAAGGGGAGTCGTCTGTTTCAACATGCTTATGAATAAACCATCAAATTCCTGGAAGATTCATGACACCAGGAAATGTGTGGCACCAGATAGCAGCACATATTAAAGGCACTATTAAGCATTGTCACTTTTTTTAACTTTAGTTTAGCAGTTGTTGTTAATTTAGCAGTGATGTTGTTTGGCCAATGAGGCATGAAAACCTAGTGCACCCTGGAAACAAAATCAAGACTTTGAAATAAAGGCATAACAGAACCCATTTAAGGAAATATCACTGGTATGTATCTTTAGACTTTCAGGAGGTGAAAACGCAAGATTTTACCACAGCATGCCCCCGACACCTGTAGCAGTTAAAGCTAGGGTAGGCAATTTCGAAACATAAGATCCTGTCCTCCGTTCAGAGCGATCCTTAAAGCCTTGCCTCCTCCAATAGTGCACGAGTATGCAAAGTATGTAAGTATGCAAATACATAGTTTTATGGGACAGTAGGACATCCTATCATTGCATTCTGACGGAGCACTTTTAGCGAGCGTAACAAAAATGTTTTGTAGGAGATCGCCTACCCTGCCTTTAAAGCAGGAGGCATTTGAGCTTGTTAAGTGCTTCCTCAGAAGGTCTTACCATGACCATTCCCCCAGCGTTCATCATGTTGCCTGATACTGGCAGGGTAACAGTGACTGTTCCCGGCCCGCTGTTGGTTGTGGATGTGTTAGTGGCCCCTGCTGCCTGAACGATCTGAGTTCCTGCCAGAGTGCCGGCTGGGATGGTGATCATGCCTGTGGAGGAAGAAAACGACCAGTCCTGACTCAAATAACGTTTATTACACTTCATCTTATTTGTATAAGGGCTGTGTGTATTTATGCTTCCATTTATGCTTGCAAAAACAAGTTTGTGGTTCCTTGGAAATTACCTGGATTTCTGCATTGCTTACTTAAAAAAAAGTGGTCTGATTTACATCTTAAAATAACGTACAATAATAATAAAAAAATAACAAAATCATTTGTACTTTTCAAATGATTATTTAAGACACAGAGTTTCTAATCTGCCTAGTAAGACCTCAATTAGCTGGTTCAGGTGTGTCTGATTAGGGATCGTGCTAAACTCTGCAGGACACTGGCCCTCCAGGAGCGGGACTGGCCAACCTGCACTAAACCTTTTTTTGTACATAGTCTAGATATGTTTGGGTCACACTTATAAAACTTCTGCCCCATCCCCCATGAATTCAAGCAATGGTTCTGCTGTTGCCGATTCTTCACAGTTACAGTTAAGTCTCATATCTCTGTCTGATATAGATAAAGCAGGTGTTGAATTTCTGTATTTTAATACCCTGCTGCAGAACTGTGCCATCAGCATTCACAGGCTGGTACACAATAGTCTGTCCTTCAGCTGTCTGGGCAACCTGCTGCCCCTGTACTGTAATCTGCTGCCCCTGTAAAACACAGAACACATTAATAATCTGTACAACATTATGTTTACAACAAAAAAACTGCCTTGTACAGGTTGTGTATGGCAGTTATAACACAAAGTAAAACAAAGTCCATCTTAAAAGATCTGAGATGAGGGTAAGGTATGTGTGAGACCTGGTTCTGGCCTGCAGTGATGGCTGCCTGAGGCTGCTGTATAATGATCTGTTGAGCCTGACCCTGTTGACCCTGTAGCTGCAGAGTCTGACCTCCCTGTAACTGAATCTGACCCGGCTGAACCAACTGGATCTATAAACACACACACACACACACACACACACACACAACAAACACTCAATTAATCAATCAATCAACAGCTTGTATGGCCTGATGGTAAAATAACAGCATATTTTCATTTCTGGGTGAACTATTCCTTGAATAAAACTAATACAAAAGCCATATTATAATACACATAGCAAACACAAAACACTGATCATTTAGTCTTAAATGTTGCTTATAAACATACATAATCTACATGATGGAGAGAATTCACCTCTTTTTATGCTACTTTACGCCACACTAAGGTTGTGTTATGTTCCTCTTACCTGTTGAAGGCCTTGAGCTCCAGAAACAGGCACCTGCATGATGGTCTGCCCCTGAGCACCTGACATGGCCTGTACCATGATGGGCTGACCCGAGGATGTAATCAGCTGCCCACCACTTACCTGCACCATAAGGGGCTGGCCCTGGACCTGACCACACACACACACACACACACACAGTTAGTTCATATGAGGCCTAAAGGTCCAATGAAGGTGCAGACAGTGGAAACTTTGGCCTGTGCATGCAGCCTAAAGGCAACAAACGAGACACATTATAGTGAAGTTGTGCAGAATTGAATTTGAATTTATGACGTCATGAATTTATGATGTCAATCATAATCTCTGTCACCATTTACACATTTATATTGAACCATATAACAAGGTTACTACTTATTACCACTACTACTTTAGATACACTAAACAATGACATGAACAGATGTACACAGTTGTACAAAAACTATGACTGGGGTTAGTTAGTTACCTATTAGTTAAATCGTAATCTCACCCAGCCTTAGAGGGTCCTGTGTTATTTTTAGAGAAAAACCTGGACTGACTGTAATGAGCTAGCTGCATCTCCACATGTTTGGATTCATACACAAACATGATTATGATGAGAAGACACTGAAAAGACAATCATGCAGTCTATCCGAATCTATACAGTGCAACATCCAAGCAGAGACGCACAGCTTTCCATGAACTCAGATCAGTTTGCTCAGTGTTCCAGACAAAGGCATCTGATTAAAACATACAGTGGTTACAGCATGCAACAAACACTGAAGACATGAGAGATCTTGTAGATCTATCTCCATATGTATGGAGTGGATTCTACAAGATTTATTCTTGTAATTCCGTTCCAGACACAACAAGACACAAATTCCTCTTCAAAATGTGCCCTGACCAGACGCTTTGGTTTCACAGTTACATAGAACATGGCAGACAGCAGGCCAGCTCACCGACTGTTTTAGATCACGTGTTAAAAGTGAAAGCAAGGCATGCCGGACGAGCTCACATCTGACAATGCGACATGACGTGCCTTAAGGTCAGAGTTCACACAACTACCTGGAGAGTCTGCACTTGCTGGCCCGTTGCCGTAGCGACAGGTGCTTCTGTCTGCAGCTGTACTGTTGTTACGGTGCCCTGAGCCTGTGAATAATCTCACATCACACCTTGCACAGATAAGGTCCTTCTTATTTTATAGGTTCAATTTACTCAAATCCTGTTTTAGGGGCTGTAAAGTGATATTCTGTGAATTAGGGCTGTAGATAGGGACCCACAAAACAACACTTGTAAGTACATGTACGTTAGGGCCAAGTCTTCTCATTTTTGTCCCAGGGCCCATGAATTTGAACAATGGCCGTGTATTTCCATCTAATCCTTGTTAAGACTTTGTGAAATAAATGTAATTCTTTTTGCCTCAAATTAACTAACATAAAACAAAAATCACTGACAAAACACCAGAAAATCAATTTTAATTTAGCCAATGGGAGAGACTGCGGACTGGTTTAAATATCATTCACCCAGTCCTTTCCTTGAATTGGTAACAACCTCCTGAAATAAAATACTCCATTTATACTACTACTCTATTTATAATACTACTGCTATTTTATAAACAGAACTGCACATATTATAGATCTGCACTGAGTAAAATGATATAAGAATTCAAAGGGGAAATAAACACAACAAACACATGCATGGTATTTCTTACAGTAATTCAAATAGAAACCTGTTTTCTGTAAATCAGATCTTACCTGCTGCTGGATTTGTCCATTGGCAGCCTGCACCACAATTTGGTCCCCACTAGTTGTAGCTGTATACTGCTCCATCATTCTCTCCACACCTAAGCTGACATAATTTTTTGTTAAATGAGTTGCAGAGCATGTTCACAACCATCTAGCCACTCGTTATTCAGTACAGACACAGTTAGGAGATTAATTTACAATAAAAAGTCTTTAAAGCTTCAGACTCACTAAAGTCTCTTTACTTGGCACGAGGCCAAGTGCATGTTTTCTTGCTGAAACTGGTTAGCAAGGCTTACATTATGAATACTATGTAATTATACCATTACCTACAGCATATCTGCTATTTTACTTACACATACACGTGTCTGGTCTTAAATAATGGCTAGGTAATCATTATTTTTGACTCCTTTCACAAAATCATTTGGCTGCATGTCACGGCCAATGAGGCGGTTTGTTTGATAAACAATGTTTCCTCCATGTTATAAGCAAACACAGGGAACTAAAATATAGGTGACAGAAACTTAACCTGCTCCTAATTAGTAGAAATGACCACAGCCCCTGTTTTACTAGTACTAGCAGGTATACGTATTTGGCTACATCATTAACTGTATTGCTTATGTCAAATGTCCACTCTCTCGCACATGTCTTTACAGCTCGAGTCGTCTCCCTCGCGCATTAACCGATTAGATTTCAGTATTTGGCGGAATTAGTCATTTGGTTGGTCACTGACAAACCAATCCGTGTTGTCAGCTACTATTCCCCTCAGAGCAAGCGCAACCCTTTACCGTTTCTCCGTTGTCCGGTACCCTTCTGATTGGCTCCACTACAGATCTCAAAAACCCAATCAACACAGTGTTGCGGACAAAATGGCGCAAAATGAGCCACACAGAGAAGAAAGGGGGCAGGCTTGACGCATGTGATCGGCGAACAGACCCGAGTCTTTCCGAATCTAAACGACCTGAGCCGAAAACAGCCGAAGGTGTCGGGGCGGGGCGGGAGTGTTTGCGCATGCGTTGTAAAATACAGCGCTTCCTGCTTAATGTCACCGTGAAGGGAGAGCAAGGGGAACATGTGAGTGTATTGTACACAATGTTTATTACGGGGATTAGCGTATTTAACATTATCTGGTTGTTTTATACCTTACGTTTGTCAACTGCGACAAAGTGCGATCAAGTATTTTAGGTTGTATTCATTAAACGAGTTTTATTCTAAAGCAAGCTTGTACAGGCGTGTTGCTTTTTGTAGTGAACATAATGGTATTTTGCTATATTCTTTTAAATATATTTTGCTAGGGGTTAAAGCAGGGCCCAAAGTCTAAGACCACAAGTGAAAATGCTTTACGATTATCACCATGACACTGTAAGTGAAAGGTCTGATTAAAAATTAATACGATTTTAACAAGAGCAATGGCAACATACCCTTTGGCCATTAGTTTATAAAACGTAAGCAAAAACGTAATGATCCATGTTATCCCAGAATAACTGGAAAATGTTCCAAAAAGCATCTTGTGTGTTTTAACAGAATAAATCTGACCTTTCTCACAGATTTGTTAAAATGTAACAAATTTACGTACTTTTGATAAGTGACCCAAAAATAATTCAGAAGCTTAAATATTTCTTTGGCATTTGTCATTTTGCATTTGCATGTGACTCATTCTCCAAAATCCTAAATTTGTTTATTTCATGTTTTCATTGACAAAAAAACAGATTTTTGGAGCACTGTATATGGGTCATTGTTTGGTTTTAAAAATCTGATGTCACTATCTTTATTCTTCTAATTGTACAGAATGGTCACACGATGGAGAATGGCCCACATGCTGGCCAGCACACTGGCGAGGCTGCCAGGGCCTTCTGCTTGCCAGGTTTGTCGCCATGCCAGCCGAGACGCATATGGGCGGATGTCTCAGAGGCGTTCTGATTTACATCCAAAACAAAAACCATATGAAGACCTGTTTGAAGAAGACCATGACATGGATGTAGTTGAAGCCAAACTGAATTCTATTTTTAGGTGAGTCCATATACACAAGCGCAAAACCAACGCTTCTGTCTACACAGATTAATTTTATTTCCTGTGTAGCGAAGAGAGGAGAATGCATAAAGCAGCCAAATTTCACAAGCTCAAGAGGAAAATGAATAAACCTGGAGCCCCAGAGAGAAGACTCAGCTGGGATGCCATTGAGCAGATAAGGTACCAGTGTTACTTTGTTTGTAATTGCACAGCACTGTTGAATACTTTCTGGAATTGAGCAGAATCAGAATGATTGCATGGTTATATGTTTTTGCTAAACTATATATTTGACGTATGCATAATAACATACTGGTGCTGCTTTTTACTCGTATCATTCTGTGGTTTTTCCCTTTTTATACTAACTTATGTAAGGGGCCTCCATTAGTGAATATTGTGAGCACAAAATATTAAATAAATGGTTAGAAATTCAAAGAAATTAGAGTCCCTGGTTAAGTATTCATGTAATACATGGGATAATAGACTGGAAGCTGGTCATTAAATACCATCTGTGTAATAGAAAACCTTTCCACTTACATTTTTGAGGTTCTGATGTTTATTTTATCATAATGACCAGCATACTGTATTTTCTCATTAACAGAACTAAAGCTTGTGTCATTTTGCCTTGCCGACATTATTTTAGTTATCTGCTTCCCTTCCAAACACTGACCAGCAATACGTCTCTTCACACAGATACTTAAAGCAGGAATCCCCACAAGAATGGACTCTACAGAGATTAGCAGAGGCTTTCTCTGTAAACACTGATGTAATCTCTCGAGTTCTCCGCAACAAATTCACACCAACGGCACAGCGAAAACTCCAGCAAGATTTAAAAGTTTTAACAAGTATCGGCCAGCTGTCTCTTAAGGAACAAGCAGAGCAGTCCAGATTGCCGCTGACACACACTGCAGCAGCAGACATGCTCCCCCCTGGAAACACAAGTGCCCTGGCAACACTGAGCAGCAGAGCCCTTGCAGTGAAGGAGGATGAAACAGGACTGATGCCCTCTGGTGGCAACGTCCCATCAGTGTCAAGAGCACCATCAAAACTTTCAGATGAACAGAAAATGACACCTAATGTACAGGAGCTGCCAGACTCAGTGGAAAAGACTGTAGAAATGAAAGTGGGTGATGATGTAGAGTTGGAAGAAGAGTGGGATGGGGTGATTCTGACAGAAGAAGAGCTGGAGAAAATCGCCCAAACGCTGCAGGAAAAGCTAAGTCCAGTTGTACAGAAAGGAAAAGAGTTTTTTGACAGTGATGGCAACTTCCTGTATAGAATCTGAGTGATTGCCTGTCATACAGTATGTTTATCAAGAGATTTGTCACTCTGGTCTAGACTACATTATGCTTAAGAACAGAAATAAACAACTTTTTAATAGGAAAGACCTTTTATTGTTACATTATTGGTCATAATGAATGTTTTACCTCCTATGTGTCAAATAAAACAAACAAAGCAGAAGACTAAAGTAATGGGACAAATCAATTTATTTCAAACAAACAATTCTGTTCCAAATATACAGAGCAAATAACAGATATAAAGTCGGAATTGCTGTATATGTACAGAGCCTCACAACTACTGTGTACATTGATTTTTGCACTGCAAGAAAAATTACACCTTATAAATAAAATCACGGTCACAACGGAAATCATTAAGCTCTACTCTTCATTTGCATTGCAGATATTATTATTATTACCCCAAGCATGGAGAGCGAACTAGTTATTTATATGGAATTTAGTAACAGAAGAAGTCATTAATCTCTAAGTGTCTTTTAGGGGTTTTTTTTGTTACAACTGCTGTTGTATAAAAACAGGAACAATTCAAATGAAGTTCACACAGATCTTCTTGACAGTAAGAACAACTGACATGAACTGTTCGACAAAGCTCACGTTACTAACTGTGGTAATTCTTTAAGAAAGGAGATCTGTCTCTTCTTTTTGAATTATTGAAGATGAGCTTTATGTTTCATTGGAAGGCACAAACCATGCCTCCGTGCTAGGCACTTGAATCAAAATATACACTAAACACTTTTTTAACAAATAGTCTTTGTGAAGGAGATTGTCTTCCTCTTAATAAATGAGACTTTTGATTAGGCATGTGTAACTTAATTATAACACAATCAAACAAATACCTGCGCTTTTAAAAATGTGGCTCCAAATGAAACGTTTTACTTTGAAACTGATATTTAAGAAATCAAACATCTACACAAACTGCAAGTACCTCTGGAAAGGTGCTAGATCGTTCTATTGCATTTGAATATTCGAAATGACTCAATGGCTGATGAATTTAGATCTCTAGACCAGTTCTCACAATAAACGCAGCTCTGCTGATGTATGCTGCCCACAAACGAATAATTATCACATGCAAAATTATTGCAACTAATGGTTTGGCTACGCAAACACTTTTAGGCGTCTCTATGTGCAATTGGAAAAAACATTCACACTTCTGCTCAAAAACATAAGACTTTCCTGCTGTCAAGACAAGAACCAATAACAGCACATCTTGCAAGAAAACCATTTTTTGTTCACTACAAAACTTTGATATGGGCAAAATGTTTAAGGTATAACTACAGCAGTATACTATTTTACATGCATCTGCATCATTGCTTCGTTAATAAAAATGTGTTATTAAAAATTTTAACTGAACCTTCCCAGGTATTAAATCGCTTGGTTTTGTCTGACAGTAGCTTATTTACAAAATTACCACAAGGAGTGTAATGGTAAAATTCTCTCCATGCTCTACAGTTATTTGTCTAAATAACAATCATCCTTTATCACAAACTCACACGCTAAAAAATAACATTGCTACAGTTGCACAGTTTCAGGTAAATTATGTTCATAAATCTCACATTTTAAATAATCTCCCTTTGTTGTGAAGCCAGATCTTAACATATGTATTGCCTGTTTCTCTGCATTTTATTGCTATATTCATTAATTGACCTAACGATTTGCAGAAAAGTGAACATAGTACAGTTTTAAAAAGCAGGTATTACTAATATGATCACATTTTAGTAATAAACACAGCCAAGCTTCAGTACACAGTATTTCAAATGTAATCTTGTGGACTCACGTAAGCATATGTCGCTTGTATCACATGAAAATATGATATGATTCATTTATTTCCTGGTGCTAAATGACAAGTCAGGCCTTTGCCGCTGAACCAAACGACTTAAAATCAAATATTACAGTGAGAGTGAACTATATCTATAGCTCTGATAAAAGGGAATGTACATAAAGAGAACAGCAAATATTTTACAAGTACCCCATTGACAGTCATGTCAAACCAAAGTTAAAGCCCAAAAAACCCCAATGTCCAAGGAAAGAATTCAGACTTTCACAAACATCAGCCATTTTAAACACTGCTTCTCTATTTTACCTGTATTTTACAGCTACATTCATAAGATCCTTCTATCATAACAATCCCCTCCTATTGGTGGAGAAGCAGCAATGTTTCCTCCTATTGGTCGAGAAGCAGGAAGTGCATGATATTATCTGCTAGATCAAGTCTGAGAAAGCTAAAAGCTGGTTTGTGCTTTAGTAGGAGGAGAGCATTGATAATGCCTGAATGACAGGAAATGTAGCTTCATCTGCTCACCCTAATGCTCAGCTTTACTCCAGAAGGTCCTACCAAACAGAACACACTCATTCAGATTCTCACATCTTTGGTTTTCAAAGTCTTCCAAAAACACAACAGGGTTCAAAGTCCACAGAAAAAATGCAGTATCTTTATTTTACACCATTAAAAACTGTTCAGATTATTAAAAACAAAATCTGAAATTTGCATTGTGAACTAACTTTTTGAAATAATCATATTAATTTAGTCAGGGCATAACTAATTATGCCACAGGTTTGTGTGCATTTATTAGTGTAAGATGCAAGTTAATCTGTACCTCATCTGAGTCATCATGGAAACCATTGTTAGGTGTTGCAGTCACATCTGTGTCCAGAGGTTCGTCTATTCCATCTATTCCGTTGGCTGCTGCATTATGTTGCAAAACTGAATATCTGTGCACCAGGAATCTGCACAATATAGAAAACAGGGCCAATTACTGTCAGAATGTTTACATTAGCACAGAATACATGTGCAACCTATAAGATCTCTGGAGACAGTGTTATAGTAAAGCCCAGCTGATGAGTCCAAGACTGAGTTAAGAGTCTTGAATACCACAACACTCAGTTAGCTGGACTCAACTACAACACTGTTTGGAGAACAGACTTACCTTCCACCACAGATGTACTTCTTTACAAACAGAGTCCCTAGTACTGCACAAATCAGCAGAATGGCTATGGTAATTGTAATGACAGGGGCCAAATGTGAGGTAGGTTCATCTGTCTGTAAGTAACAAAGACACAGAGTACATAACTATTAGAAGTGAAGATTTAACACAAATATGACGTGGGTGAAGTTAAAATACACATGCACAGCTGTTGAATTCAACCA
The DNA here is from genome assembly GCA_036877575.1 of Botia almorhae. Classification (NCBI taxonomy): domain Eukaryota; kingdom Metazoa; phylum Chordata; class Actinopteri; order Cypriniformes; family Botiidae; genus Botia; species Botia almorhae. The sequence continues at coordinate 367,710 of JAZGTJ010000012.1, forward strand.
AATAGGAACCAAAAAGTAACTGACAGGATGTGCTGTAAGTGGTTTCAACCATTTTGCTTAATTCCACCATTTTGTTAGCCTCAACCACACACCCTCTCTCCAAAACTCTGCCTTTGATTGTGAAAAGTGATTGATAGGCGGAGAGCATTCCTGATTGGCTAGTTTTTGTAATTAGCTAAAAACGCTGTTTACAGAACCCAGGGTTGTCACAAAGACAACAGTGATTGGTCAGTGGGTTTAAACTGACAACAGGCAGCAGGGTCAGTGAGGTCTCACCAGCAGCTGAGGGTCCAGCAGATCACTGACGCATCTTTTGCTCAGGTCAATTAACGTTCTTATCGGTTGTTTACCTCCCTCACATTTATCACCTGGAATCTTCCTGTAGCTGTTAACAGAGAGACACAGATTCAGTGAGATTACATATTGTGCCCTCAAATGTTCCTGTAGTTCGTCTGGTAGAGCATGACAGTAACAATGCCAAGATCACAGGTTCTGTTCTGAGGGTAACCACAAACCAATAAAGATATACATTTGAATGTACTGTTAATTGCTTTGGATGGAAGCAAACGCCAAATGCGTAAATGTAATGAATCACATTGGTTTATATATTAAACATTATGTGCAATTTTGTTACTGAATGCAGCATTTTGTCCTTTAATGACAATAGATAAAGATCTTGACAATCAAAAGTTGGTCAGGGCATATCTAGAAAGGCATATCTAGATTATAGGGCAATACCCATTGGTCTTTAGCTGTTCCTTTTTCCCGTGGATGCAGATCTCCAGATCATGACCTTTGAGTTCAGCCTGTTCAATACAATCTGAGCTGTTTTCTTTACGATAGTATCCAAAGTCACTGAAAGTGAACATCATAAACTTTGTTATATAACAAAACAAAAACTATTGGTTTTAAAAACTGACTTAAAACAATGTAAAATAAATTAAGTAAAATTAAACTGAAAACAATAATTAACAAAATATAAAATAATAAACCATCTAAAACAGAACTGAAATATTTTAATAATGAAATAATCATTACGAAACCATAAAAAAACATAATAATAAAACCATTTGAAATAGCATTAAAATACAAACAAATTTGACAAAGCAAAAGCATAAGAAGGTTAACTAGAAGGCATAAGAAGGTTTGTCTCTTATTGTAATCGAAGTTGCTTCCTTTCCTCATTTGTAAGTCGCTTTGGATAAAAGCGTCAGCTAAATGACTAAATGTAAATGTAAATGTAACTATCACCCCTCACCACAGGAAGTCATCTAGCGTGCAGCTGCATGGTGTGGGCTCTTTGGTGACTACATAATCCCTACCGATCCAGCACACCGAGTCCTTTCTAACACGCAGAAAACGCTCCTTATAACCCAGCATGCAGCCGTCATCCGGGTCGCTGATGTCATCAGAGTGTGCCAGCCACTGGATGTAATCGCTGCCGTTGCCTGAAAGATACAAAGAAAGTCAGCGAGGAAAGATCATTCAGGAAAACTGAATGCAACATGCCTTTGATTTTGTGCGGTTCAAACAAAACTGACCACTCACAGTTACGTGTTAGCAAGTCCTTAAAGTCGATAGTGTGAGTTACCCAGTGGCTGATTATAGCATCTTCATAACCCCAAAGACTCACATTCACAGAGCGGGCACCAGGCTCTGAGGCCAGCCCTGTGAAGTACATGGGCTTGTCTGTGAATTTATAAACGTGCCAGCATTGCCCCTCATCCGTGGAAAACCTGAGAGATGCACAATAATTACATTGAAATCTCCCTGTTTTGTTGTTTTTACGTTTGTTATTTTCAGCATAATGTATTATGTGTACGCTTCCATTACTTGTATGCGTAAATATGTGTAATTTATGTAAATGCATTTTCTATTTGTTTATACAAATTGGGAGATGACCTAAAAATTATTTTTGTTAGTATTTGAAAAGTCTTAAGTGAGGGGACTTACTTAATCTCTGAGATGGGTGTGACTGGGTTGTGCTCCACGGCTACCAGCAGTCCACCTGAGTCCAGGATGGCATAGTGGTGAGGACCCTTCAGAGCTTGCAGCCAGGTGTAGCCACCATCGTCAGACACGTACACATCAGGAGTCATTAGCGAGATGGCATCACCCACACTGCCTGCAGAGTGACAAGACGCTGTCAGTGAGTTCAAAATACTAATGCATCAATTGCCATAACATGGAGCAGTATTTTTATTTCATTTTTATTTTATTAAAGGTTATAACAGTCCTACTAAAAAATGTTGTTCACACTAAGGCCTGTCGACTTAATCATGGTCTGTTGCTCACAGCTGCAATCCATAACTTTTGCCTCTCTGTCACCATCTCTGCTTGCAGGTTACTTTGCATATTTTTCTTTATGTATGCTGATGTCAAACAAAGCCAAACTGGCATCTCCTTGGAAATCGGACCTGACAATTCAAATTATAAATCATTATTTTAAGCTTACAGCTGCAAATCGGGGTAAGGAGACCGTGCTAAACACTTATCTGTTATGTACTTGCTCAATAAGTGTTTTTTGTTTATTTTTAATAAAAAAGTTACAGATTGCAGCTTTATAATCCAATAAGAAGCCACAATGTGTGTCACATAATGGCTCAAAGCATTTAAGCATCTCTCACGTTTGAAATTTGCATTGTTCCTAATAGTGTCTGTTTACCGTGAGCCAGGATGAGTCCCACAGCATTGGGTTCACTCAGTGGGAGCATGGGAACGTTCAGCTTCATGGAGGTGCTGTACGAGGCATGAATATGTAGACTACACTGCAGGAGAGGAACGCAATAACAGATGAGCGCACACGGAGAGGCGGCCACATCTGTCCAATTATTCCAGCTTCTCTACAGAAGTGATTCTTACCAGTTCTTTATTTTTGGAGGTGGAATCACACTCTGTGTTCTCTGGTTTCTTCAGAGGAACCCACTCTCCACCCTGATCGAATGTAATCACTGTCTGCACAGAACCGTCTTCAGCAGAAAGACAGAGCAAAAAAATCAATTAAGCTGTTATTAATCATGGCTAATTGTTACATAATGTATTATATAAATGTGTTACATTACATTACATTTAGTTACGCTTTTATACAGTAAAGAAGAGCTTGTATTAATATCTCTAATGTACACATGCAGGTCAAAATTGATTTTTCATTTTTCTTCTGTTATATATGTGTAATTACAAATGTTAAATAATATATATAATAATAATATATATAGTATTATATTTAGTAAGACAGTAAGTAGGTGTTTAAATATGTTCTTCCAAAGTGACTTACAGGAAACTGAGCAGTGACAGACCCCCTATGACACACGTTATAAATTTCCATTAAAATCTGGTTTTACTGGCAAAACAATATTGGGAGTATTTTTGTCCAACAGTTGAGTCTCACATAACAAAGACTAAACAACTGAAAATAAAAGTGTTTGTAAGTACTCTGTCATGTGTAGGATGTAGTCGTACCCTCAGCCAGCACACTAGTAGTGAAAACTCCTCTGAGGGACGTAACATTTGTGAAATCTGTATTGCCTCCTGGGGTCGTGTACAGATGGTGTTCTAGAGACTTGGAATACACAGTCCCCCTGTCATCTGACACATAGATGGTGCCAAACCCAGTGTCTGAAGAAAACAAACACATTTCTTTCAGCCACATCACATAATATAATACAAATTGTTCCATAATACTAACAACTTGAAATGCTGCGTTTGCAGAAACATTTGAGTTCCTAGGTCTTTTAAATAATTTTCAATCCAGTCTGCTACTTCTGGTTATTGTAGTTGTAAAAATATTTCATAATCCTGCTGAATTCTGCATGCTGAAAATACTTGTAATTTTGTCATATTACCATTATCCTAAACACATTAGTTCACAGCTTATATAGTTTCACAGTGTATGAGTTTTTATAACTATTTGAATAGTAAAGGATTCAGAGAACTACTCAGACCCATAAAAGACTGACACTTCCACACCCTGTCTGTACAGACACTACTATATGACATTTCTCTCTCTCTCTCTTCCTCTTGCTCTCTTTCTCTCTCGCTCGCTCGTGCTCCCGCTCTGTTGCTCCCTCTCTGTCTGTCTTTCTCTCTGTCTGTCTGTCTGTCTGTCTGTCTGTCTGTCTGTCTGTCTGTCTGTCTTTCTCTGTCTGTCTGTCTGTCTGTCTGTCTGTCTGTCTGTCTGTCTTTCTCGCAATCTGTCTGTCTGTCTGTCTTTCTCTCTGTCTGTCTTTCTCTGTCTGTCTGTCTTCCTTTCTCGCTCTTTCTCTCTCTCTCTCTGTCTGTGTCGGTCTCTCTCTCTCCTCAAGAGATCCACCACCTGTACACAAGTCTCTCTCCACAGACAGTGAGCAGGCAGGATCTGGACTGAAGACAAGCCTCTTGACTCAGCGTGCACAGACTCAATTTAACTGCATTTAAATAAAACCACAGCTTCATTTTGGCAACATATTAAACATTATTCTCTCCACTCTGAAATTCAGAGACACTTGCTCTTTCCTGCAGGTGTACAGACACACAGATCTTCTTGCATTCAGAACAGACTGTGAAACACTGCCTTTGAAATAATGATGTAGATAAATTTGAACTGAGGTTGACACCAGATGCATTAAAATATAATCATCTCCTTTATTTAAAAGTGAAAACTACCGGTTTTGAAGTACAAAGTAAGGTTTTCTCTTGCTATAATGCCACACAGACTCATTTCTGCACATACAGAAACATAACACAGGAACATATGAATGACCTAATTCCTTGATTACTATCGCTAAATCTAGAAATGTAATATTTCAGCTCATATTAACACATTATGCATAATACACCCTGTTATTGTGACTCCACACTATTAAAACTTGTTTTTTTTAGTTACAAACCAACAAGCTTATGAAACTGAAGTTGACTACAAAGAACTTCTGCCTGAGTTGTTCTGCATTGCAATATGAGATGGGAACTAGCTCATTTAGAGTATTATGATCATTGTAACAGATTACACAAGAGGAAACACTGACCTCCTGGTTCATCCACATGCATGAAAACCATTTCATCATTGGCTGCCAGTATTGAGTAGAACTGCTCATGGCTGACAGGAGGAAGTTGGGCCATGTTCCACGTTTCACCTTGATCTATTGACACATGTATCGAACGCATCACCTCCTATGAAAAATAAACACACACAGTTACAGCAACATTTCTATGCGCATACATGCCCAGGTGAGACAGTCACATTCTGATCACAAAGTGTTTTGGACACCATTACACTTGTCTTTGACTAAAGTGGATCTTAACACTAAGTGTAAACGGGGTCTACAACACTTATTCCAGTGTTTATATAGCCACACACACCTCTGTTGCCGACTGCATTACATTTCCTGGTCCTGTCATGACTGAGGCGAACAGGAAGCATCCACCGATGCCAAATGAGTAGATCCTCTCAGCTACCGTCTTTACATTAACTCCAAAGTCAGCGGTTTTCCTCAGCACCAGCATCCCTCGATCATCTGAAAAACACAAAACCAGCAGTAAAGTTCAATCTGATGTGTGCTTCAGGCCTCATTATGCAAGTTGCTGATATCTACTAGGCCGCAGTGGTTTGCTGAGTCAAATCCCAATGCAGTTGAATTTACATTTACTGGCCAGTCCTAACATCCCTACACCTCATTTAAACACTTTAAATTAACAACACGCACAGAATGCAGCAGCATCACCTTTGAGTTTAACGAAATAATCCTGCAAAGAAACACAGAGCTACCGAGCATCACCTAGTGTGATGTCATCACACAAGACACACTGTGGTCAGTTGGAATGGAATTGTCGCTTGCTGTATTAGTGTTTATATCTTACAAACTATGATGTATTATACATAGAAAACTAATTCTGTGGATTTAGATGTCACTACAGTAAAGTTCTCTAGCTTGATAACATTAATGAGGATCTGTTGAGATTGCAAAAGTGATTATTTCTGTCATAGAGTTATACTATAACTGCAGAACTTCTTGAAAAAAAAATGTATTTAGCTAAAAATAACATGCACAATTTTTGGTGGTAGGGCCAATAAAATGTGACCCGTGCTGGCAAAATGAGCCACAATAAGCAACTTTTCTTGTTATTTGCACATTTAAGCAGGTACACCTCTCAGAAAACATACAAATAGAGGTAATTTGTTTTGTCTGTAGCTTGTAAATAGCCTCTGCTCATACTGACTCATTTTGTCAGCACGGGTCACAAATGGTGTTGACAGGGCAGGTGTAAATCTGAACTGCTTGCTTGACTAAACCGGAACAAAATTCTTATTGCTGAGACCAGCTGAAGATCTTTCATGTCACAGGTAAAGTAATTCAACTTTAAATAATGCGCAAGGATCCACAAACAGAACCGCTCATAAAACTGATACACACACACAAAAGCACATTTCAGTCACCACACCTTAGATCAACAATGCTATAAATATTACTCACAGCAGGATCCGTTAAGGTTGGCAGAGAAGAACAGAGCATCTATTCCCCTGTGGAAAAGAGGAGGAGAGACGCTAGAATTGATCCAGGAGATTAAACTCTCGAGACCTCATAAAACAACAGCAGTCAGGTTAGTTCACTTAAGACCAGTTCATTCGTTCATACAGTAACAAGTATAAACAAGATTCACACTAAAATGTCAAGGAAGGAAATGTGGTTTAGGACATTTGCCACAACATTTGCACTATGAGAAACGTTGTTTCATAAACAATAAAACGAGACAATGGTTGCAGAGAGACTGATGCAGTATTAAAACAAATGGCTTTGTTGTAACAGGATATCAAGGACTGTCACCGATCATATGTCTTATTTTTAAGCCAGGCCTTGAGGGAGTGACTCAGGTTGAAATATTGGATGCCATCTTGTCCAAACATTATACATAAAACTCTTGACACCAGAGTTATTATAGTGTTAAGTTTTATTGTAGTTTTATTAATATTTTGAACAAGCTTTATATGTTTTAGTTTTCATTTTAATTTTTTATAAATTTCTAGTTAATTTCTAGTTTAGTTTTTCATGTATCTCACTTAGCAATGGCTAACTTTAGCTTCTTAGTTGCCATTGTGTAGCAAGTTCTAATCTAACACCTGAATTTTCCAGAGCAGATTTCTGAAACTCTGCTACACTGTTTACAGAAGGGTTTCCTTCTTGTCAACACAAGCATATTTAAGTTGCCGAGTTTGGTTACCCAGGTGTGTGGATTGGGTTTCCTGGCTTCTGAAGTCACGTGTGAGATTTATCATGTTTATATGGGTGTGACTTTGCTCTTTTCAAATAGTACCATAGACTTGGTATGCGTCAAGCTGAAGCCTGACTGATCTGCCCTATTTTCCCCACAGGTGTTTTGGTCCTGTCTGTCGAAAAAGGAGGGATATTGTTCTTTTTTAAAACTAGGTTATCCTGAGGGCCGCTGGGAGCTCAGATCGCGTAACCAACCTAGCAACCAGATTTAGGAATGTTGAGAGGAATAAATAAACACCTATAAAACTCAAGGGCACCTGAAAACATCTCTTGGTCAAACAATAATTGGGTAAATGAATGACAAGACACACTCAGCTTCCTTGTCAAGAAAACTGCTTCCCTGTTGCAGCTTTCAAACCGGAGAATAAGACGGAGTGACTGTTGCATTCAGTCTGAGAAAATCAGAGACTCCAACCGAAGCTCGACGCAGCAGCCGTTTATTTGGAGCAACAGAGAGCTGGCGTCGGATATTTGAAAGCTGAGCCGTGTGGAAAAACAGGGTGACTCAGCAGAGAATGTCTCAACTTGCTGCCATGGTGGCCATATTTGCATGTTTGTGTTTTTGTGATCCTGGATGTGCAGCTGCAGGCAGACCGAGAACAGAACAATCCAAAACTCCCCAAACTGGCTGCTCAAAAGCAACAATAAAACACACCCTCCTGCTGTATTAACACACTTCAGAGGACTCCGCCCTCTTACCTTTGCGTCTTCACAAATGGGAATTTCATTCCTCAACGTTTTAACAATCGCAGGTGATGTCATAACACAAAGGTGCTTACCATTTCACAACACACACCATCTCGTGTATTTTCGTCCATGTTGCTCCAAAGTCTTGGGAGACCCAGAGGTTGTTCTGAAACAGATGGAAGATGATGATGCTAATGTTACAAGGCAACAATGCACTTTTTAAAAAGCACAACATAAAATGATAAGGTAAAAGCCTTTCAACACCAAGTCATGGGTTCGATTCCCAGTATAGGTCAGTATATATTTAAAAACTTTATTTAATAAGTCCCACATCATTGCCACATATTGCATATTATGTCCACATGAATAGTTTACATGGTATCTCTGGTATCAACACATACTGGGTTTCCTGAACTTATAAAAATTTATAGTGTGTTTACAGGATGGGATGAAAACATATCACATGTCCGTATAGCAAATATTTGATATGATGTGTATATACAGTGATCTCCTATATCATTGGAAAACAATGAGAAAAATATATATAATATTTACATTTATAATTAAACACTAATAATTGCTAGCCCCAAGCTCCACCAGGTATATAGACTGAAAAGCTATATAGATTGATTAGTGCTTGCTCTCACCTTGTTGCAGATGGCCACTAGTATCTCAGGGTTTTGAGGGTTGTATATTATTTGCATTAGTGGATGGAAGGGCAATTCTGTGTGGATAAAACTCCTCCCAAAGTCTTCCGAACGGAAAATTCTGGCACCGTCGCCTCCAGAAGCATCTCCCGTGAGGATCACCTGAGGGAAAGAAAATTAGGACATTTAAAGTGCTGTCACACATTAAACCTCAGCGTAATTCTATCAAGTATGACTGAAAGAACAGAACAGAAGGTCGAACTAGTTCATTTTTACTTTGATGATGCATTTAAATTTGCTCAGGCTAGTCCTTGTGGGAAGGGAACCCTAAAATAGGGCTGCTGAAAGACAGATTTTGTATATAGTTAGATATAAGGCTTGCCCACCTTGCCGGAATTTTCAGGACCGATAGCGATTCCAAAGCCAGTGTTGATGAAGGTGTTGTTGATGAGCTCTGAGACATCCTCAAATGACTTTCCATAGTTTTCACTGTCATAAGGTGATTGAGAGAGAAAAACAGAGAGAAAATAAGCCAAAAACTTAAACGGTATTACATAAACAGGCACACACTAATCCATTCTCTGATGTAGCGCTCACCTTCTGTAGAGTTTAGACTGACCAAATTTCAGGAAGACTAATGGCATCTGAAAGGTTGTCAGGGCCAGAACAACCTATGATTGAGACATAAAGGAAGTGAATTAATTCTTAAATGTAGAAATCTGCATAACACATTATAGGAAACATTTGTAACGGTGATATTTTCAACCTTCATTGCCTTCTGCTCCAAGGTTAACCCAATTTTAAGTTGTACAAATGTTTCTGTAACATTTCCAATATGTAACTGCATTGCAGTTAACTGCAATAACTGCAACGTCCAGTATTTAGATGTATTAACATTATTGCTTGGTTATAAGTTACACAAACATTATTTAATTCTGTAATCTAACAAGAATAATGTTTTTGATGTATAAGATTTTAAAGAATGTTATAAGAATGTTCCCTGTTAGCTGGGAAGCCCCTTTTGTATAGACAGCACTTCTAAACACACAACCATGCAGTCATGTTTTTAACTGCAGTACAGATCATCGTAGCTGTGGTCAGAGTAAAGGAAAGCTCTTCTCAACACAACACTGTGTGTGCATTGGAGCATGAGAGAGCTCAAACTGGTTGAGACTACATTGTGATATATTGAGTGTTGATGTTGTTGTTTTTCTACATACAGTTTTTCTTCAAGACTTATAAGTCGACAAAGTATTGAAAGGATTACCTAGACTATTCCACATTTAAACCTGATTAAAGTATAAAAATAAACCTGAAATTGTCTCTGACCTTGAATATAATTTTACAACAGTGGAAAGTTCTTTGCAAGCATGTGAAAATGTGTAGAACTGAAACTGAAAATAAATCAAAAGTGAAACTTACCCCGGTTCCATCCCCCACCCAGGCCAAAGACACAGATCCACTGATATCAGGAAAGGTACACTGATAAAAAGATCAGAACAAAGATGGGAAGTGTCAGATAAGCGTGCATAGGCAAATAAGAGCTATGATTAAAGACATAAACTCTTCACTGAATGTCCTAGAAAGAGAATTTCAACTTATGCAAAACACATGCTAACCTCAAACAAAAGAGTGAGTTGGATACCTAGCAACTACAGTTAAAAAAAGAATTAAACATGAAACGATAGTATAAAAAACAAAAGAGAAACAAACCTATGCAGGAAATTACAAAGATGAAAACAGATAAGTAACAAAATATTACTTTTTCATACATAATTATATATGGTGCATATATGGTGTGTGTGTACATGTATGTAAGCCAAATAATAAATGCAAGCTCTCTATTAAAAACATTTTCACAGAAGTCATTGTTTCTGAAATATTTGATTTATCTCAGCGAATCTGTCTGACTTATTCTAAGTTTAGTAAATCTGCACAACTCTTAAATACTTACAGTATATAAACATCCACAGTCCACCTGTACTGAATAAAGCGAATGACTAAGACACTTTCACTTTTCCTGTTTGGGTTGCATCTGTAACTTTATATAATTACACAATTACCTTTAAGGACTCAACTTTATATAAATATATAAAGCCCTTTATAAAAGACCAGTCTAGGTAAAGTTTAGTGTCAGAATAATCCTACAACACAACAACTTTGTTTCCAAAAGTATTTCCTGTTGCTATATAGCTGAGGCGGTTCTTGCACATTTGTGCCACGTCTTTTTAATTAATGAAAATTTTCCACAAAAAGAAAAGCCCACAGTAACACCGTTTGACACATCTCTGACTATTAAACACAGGAAGTCGATCAGTGGGTTACTGAGGTTAGGATGACACTGGTGGGACAAAGCTGCTGTCACACAGGTGAAGCTTTATAACACCTTCTTGAGCTCATTTCACAGGAAACAACCACAGCTTTTTCCGAGAAACGGAAGTCATTTTTAAATGTCGTTACAATGATCAAGAAGTTATCATTGTACCGTTCTGTAATATAAAGAATTTTTATTATAATAGCATGTGTTTTAAATACATGCTATTATACATGCTATATATTATGTATTTTAAAGCATGTCGTCCATTTAACATGCATTTCGAGGGGGGAAAACATGGCACAAATATGCTGCCATACCAGTTTGACTGGTGCTACACTGCTGCAAGCCAAAATACCGCACACCTACTTGGCAAGGATACAATTCAAACACAACTATCAACATTTTAGTTATAAACTCAAGAGACTATTTGGTGGGTTAAGGAGGTACCATTAAACAGGAAATTAACATATCTGACCTATTTTTTAAACTGAAAAGTTATTTAGATTTACAAACTTGCATTTTCAAAGGCTACTTTGGATATGACGTTTTACTTTGGTTATGACGCTTTGTTAATTTCACAACGAATTTTGTATTGTAACGCAACTTTAATTGCAACAGACACTCAACGTATTTGAGCCTAACAAAAGCTTGCGTTACGTACCGGTTTCGTCTTAAAATCTAGTGAGCTACCTACCTCACCTGTTTTTTTATGCATCTTTTAAGAGAACCTGTGTTGTACAACAATGCCAATCTTGGTAGGCATACAACTAGGTTTCGAGACAGAACCATAGGATTGCGTCTGTAAAATACATCTACCGTGTCAAGTAGACCTACTTCGTGCGTATTGCTGCTTAACTTGTCCTCGAATCCTTTCAAACCATTACAGGAACCTGTTTCAGGATCAGTGCTTCTTTTCTGGATGTAATGATGGATGCGAAAATTATCTGCATCTGGTCCCATCTCGGTGACACTTTTCGCATATACAGGACTCCTGACATACACCCGGTGCGCGTTATTGGACCCTGGATCCACATGGAAATCCACACCAAACGTCAGGGGAAATAACAGAACAACAATAAAGTCTCCCAGGCCTCGCATTTTCTGTGCTCAGTGTATTTCCAACACGACTGTATTGCTTGTTGTATTTAAATAAGCATTAACTCCTCAATTATTAACAGTGTCTTCCTTCCGTGCGGCTGCTGATGGTATCAACAAAAGCAGATAGGCTGTGACAGAGCGAGCTCTCAGCTACTCATATTATTAGTGCTGCCTCCACGGACAGGCTCCGATATCAGTCCCTTTATATTTTATCTAGAAACCTTCCAAGATCGTAAAAGAATGCAGTCTAACCCAGCTTCACTAACAGTCTGTATCCTTGACACTACACAATATTTTGCACTAAACACTTCAAAAACGATCGACACAGATGAATAACGGCGAAACGAATGCACCTTGCAAGGCCTGCAGGTTATTGGCTGTAGCGTCTTGAATTTTTCTGATTGGTCCGCGGCTGCACACTCAGTGTTTGTGTGAGAACGCTTCAGTCAAGATAGTTTGACACGTCACGCTTGAGAGGATAGTCATGTTCGCTTCCTGCGTAACAAATTTGCATGTTCGGATTTCTTTGACGTTCTGTTCGGTGAAATTTCAATATATCTGGCAGAAATATTGAACACTTGATGTCAGTGAACCCATTGTCTTCTATGCTTATTTGATATTTGAATAGTGTATTGTAAATAAAGTGCTCATAGTATCAAGTAGTACGATGGCTGATTCTTGTTCTATTTGATTACAGAGGGATATTTATAACAATAAGATCAAGGAAGAGTAAAAGAAGCATCTGTCACCGTGAATAACACAGTTTACCACATTCCTGTGAATTATATCTGACTAATTTCATAATGACCAAATTTAGCCCACCTTGCCCCAGATTCTAACCAGTCTGTCATTATAGTAACAAGAGCGTTTTCATTTACATATGTGTGCAATTCTTAGGAAAATATGACTGACTATAGAAAATGATGGGTTGCTCAGTCATTTGTGGTTAACCCGGTTTACATTCATTAAGCATGTATAGGGCTAAAATGAGATTGCATTTCAAATGCAATGCTCAGCATAATAAGTATTTATGTACCAAAGCATATATCCTTTAATGATTTTGCATTTACACAAAATACATTTAATTTAATGGCACAGGCTCTAGCACATGGGATATCCCATGACCATAAAGCATGTGACAGAGAAAAAAGGACTATTGTGACTCTCATCTGTGCCCTGTAATTCTGATCAGCAGTCGTGCTAATTCTAGATCTGTACTGATGGCTAAGAGCCATAGACTTCCCTTCAGCAAATAACATTAAGAAAGGAGCAGAGTATGGACCTCATTGCTTCAAGAAAGCAAGTCTAAATGTCAACCCAATGTGACCGGTAATATATTTAACTTTCCAGTGCATAATAAATGCTACATGGGTGGAAAAACCTGTTAAACAAGTAGAGAAGTTGTGACCTGAATTCTTCGAGGTGAATGCATAATGTTTGAGCACCTCCTATTCATTGAGAGCTAGGCGGCTTTTACAGTGAAAAAGCATGTATTGCACCAAGTGAATCTGTTGAAAATGAAACTAACTGCAACATGCTATTTATTTTAACTGTCAGCTATCATTTTGCTGTTTCTTTTAACTGTCAGCTATGCATTTTTCATGCATTTTTGCTAACTGTCGGCTAGCATTTTGTTACTTTTGCTACATCTTTTGTGTATTTATAATGTTTATCGTTATGTGGGCCTAGGCTATATAAGATCATTTTTAAAAATGTATAATATATAAGAAGGTTGTTTTCTAAATTGAATTTTAATGTAATATTATAATTTATTATATATTTTTACATTATTGTCTATAGACAATATTATGCAACACTGGAAGGTAAATGTATTCATTTTATTTTGCATTATATTACGTATATGCCTGCAGTCGACCTGAGAAAATACAATGTAATATGGGTGCCCTCTTATGGTCATACTACATCAACGCTACAACACAGTGAGTGACTTGAAAGACATATTTTATTACATTTAAAAGATGAAAAATCATACTGATTTGTATTGTTATTAGTTCATTAGACAGATTCATTAAAGTCATAAGCAGTATTAGTTTCAAATGCGTTAATGTATGTACGGTGATTACCAAAAAAACAAAGAAACATTTTTTCTTTAAAAATATATATATGCACGTATATTGAATAAATAGCCCAAAACAAAACAAAAAAACAAAATAAAAGAATAAAGTAACAAAAATGTCAGGCAGAGCGATGCCCACAGTCTAGATGAAGGCACGCGTCACGTATCACGTGGTTAAAATCATACCTAAAGCAGAAAAGGGAAAAGAACTTTGACAACTTTTTCACATTTGCCTGCGGACTTGCAAAGGTAACCGTATTTATTTGATCAAGAGTGCAAAAATCTGCATGTTCTTCGCCATACAAACTTTCACGCACACCAGCCAACTGGAGAATTTTATTCAGAAACGAAACTGCTGCCACAACATTTCCGGCTCTCGTAACGTAACGTAACGGTGGTTTGATTGTTTCATGTTTTATTTGCAGAGCATGATGAGCACGTTTCAACTAGACCTCGGTCCTTTGAAAGAACCATTGGGATTTATACGTGTACTGGAATGGGTGAGTGCTTCATAATTAAAATACACGTGCTTTTAAAATGAATGTTAAAAGTAAAAAAAAAAAGTTTCAAAACTCAAAAATTGAGTGAAGGTTGTTTAGTTTACAAAGAACTTAACTATAAACTTATTGTACGTATATTGTTTTCTTTTTATTTAAGATCTCACACGATTTTAATGACGCACCGTATGTAATAAGTTACGTCAGTCATCTGCACAGTTTACTGAATATATATTAGTTAAAGCGTCTAAACAATTACAGTGCTGTTTTTGTTAAAACAACTACATCAAGTGTTACTTCGTTATAAAGAGGAAGCCAAAATGCAAAGACAGCGGAAGCGTGTTAAACTACTTAGGAAGTATGTAAAGATGTCTAGCCCATTGGCCATAGAAATAATGGGTGTTGTTCTATGATTGTTATACTATTTATACAATACAATTTACATAATGGTTGTATAAGTGTTGTATATTTGTATGCATTCTTCTTTGCTTATTGTTCTACCATACAGCCCATTAATCCTATCTCTTACTGTTTACTCACCGCTGTCTTGAACTTTTTTTTTGATGGCTGCAGATATTCGCCATATTTGCTTTCGCTACGACTGGGGGTTATTCTGGATCCACAAGTTTCAACATCCAGTGCCAAGGCAAAACCCAGGAAATACATGTACCCTTCAGCTACCCCTTTAGGTGAACATCACTGGCTTGGGTTATACCATTTACAGTATACATTAATGTTACAAAAAGACAGACCAATGCATAATACATTCTTTATGCTTTCATTAATTTTAATATGTTTAAAATCCTAATATTTATTTCTCTTATTCTATTTATGTTACACAGGCTTAATACCCAGAGTTACACTATCCCAACCTGCAAGAACAATGACACGGTTACCAGACAATTGACTGGAGATTATTCATCTTCGTCTGAGTTTTTTGTTGCTGTTGGTGTGCTAGCTTTTCTCTATAGTTCTGCTACAATTGTGTTGTACCTGGGTTACCAGCAGCTCTACCGCGCATCCTCTCGCGGGCCTATTTTTGTGAGTGGTCACACTATAACAAATTTATGATGGTTTTTCTATAGGAGAAGTATAGTAACCATATTTTTTGCTGTATTAGCATTTGTATACCCAAGTTGTGCTACAAATATCATGGTTAAACTATGGTTGCAGTAGCAATATCATTTGTTGTTATTATGGTTTAACTACAGTAAGCATGTTTTTTGGGTTTCATTTGTAGTAAAACCATAGGTAATAAGGTTTTAATAAGGGTATGCCTGTTATATGTGGGATGTGATCTTTGACTTATTAATGGGTCACATTAACACTTTCGTATGGAAAATGATCATCAAAACTGTTTTGAATCATGTTCTGTGCTGTTGCAAACCGATGTATGGGGGTGAAGCTTTTTCTTCACACTGGTGTGTAAATGAAGAAACAGAGGGGTGTGTTTTTCCAACAACAGGTGCAACTTTTCAAAAAGGCCTAAGGCTGAAGTAGAGACATTGAGTGAGGCTTTTTCCAGTGGTGAATGGTGGTGGATATCTGTCTAAACAAGAATTCAATGAATCCATCCACTGCATTTCTTTGACAAATACATGAACTGTATGAAATGAAAGAATACCAGGAAATGCAAATACAGAGACTTGTGGAGTCCTCATAAACTTTTGCTGCATAAACGGAAGCATTTAGTTTTGTGTTTTTAAACTAAATATACAATTTTTATCAATAAACTTCATCTGACTTTCCTTAGGATCTGCTGATAACTGGGATCTTCACGTTTCTGTGGCTGGTGTGTTCCTCTGCCTGGGGAAAAGGCCTCACTGATGTGAAATTTGCAACCAGCCCAAATACACTTGTGTCCATAACTGAAGCTTGTAAACCGTCAACTAACAAATGCACAGCTGGGCACCTCCCCCTGATGGGTCGCCTCAATTCCTCAGTGGTAAGAGGATTATACATTGCATATAACAAGAAAACTAGTGGTAACACATTGATGGCTAAATTGATATATATATATATATATATATATAGACAGAGAGAGAGATCATATATTATATATTGCTACATTTTTCACACATTTTTACCTCTATCAATTGCCATAGTATGTTGCATTAATCTTATTTAAAAAAAAGATATAAACGTTTTTTGGTGGCTCTACATTTTGCATTCCTTTAAATACTGCTTGGCTCATAATGTTTTGTCGTCTGTTATTTCTATTAGATCTTTGGATTCCTCAACCTTATCCTGTGGGCAGGAAACTGCTGGTTCATTTACAAGGAGACGCCGTTCCACATATCAGCCAATCAGCAAGGGGGAGCAGGAGAGTCAAAATGAAACAGCAGGTCCTGTCCACATTCATCAAGCAGGTGTTGCAGTGCTAAGATGGTGCTACCCACTTCAGCCAACTGATCTTAGATATCAACCAGAAGCGACCTGTGACTTAAACGCAGTATATGTGGTCATCATATCTCCATATTGGTCAAATAATGGTCAAATTTAAATTTGCACACTAAAGCAAAGCTGTATATTTAGAAACCCTGCATTGTTACATTTTAAAGGTACAAAGGCACCTTAGCGCAAACCTTGTGTTTAAAGGAAATTTTATCTTAACAGCTGTTATAAAAGTGTTACATTTCATCTCTTTGGTGTTACTGATGTCATTTGAGCCTGTCACAACAAACAAAATGCACCAAAGGTTTTTTAATGCCAATAACTGAATGGTATTGAGTTGGATATATAACTTGTTTTAGCGACGTTCCATTTAATAGAATTTGCACAGTACAACCATGCTGTTTCTTCATTGGTGTGTTTATTCCATTTTGACATGTTAAATTTCCTCAATGCTTCTAGTGATTCAGTATTATTTTTTATTTAAACCTTATGCCTTTTAACTCACATTGTCAAAATGTTTACATGTTAAATTTGGGTACAGCTGTTATTAAAGAAATGGCAATTGACTAAACTTTTGTATGTGATAAAAATAGAGCGTTTTAATAAAGGCATGGTGAATTTCTTGTTTAATTGTTGTTTATCAGATCTTTAAGTGTCAAACCGGAGGCCTTGCCTATTACTAACCCTAAGAAATATAAGTTAGATACTATACGAATGGAAACTGCAAAGGGGTGATATCAGTATCTTTAACTGGCATTCTGATGGCCTTTGGGGATTCTAAATTTTCTGTTTAATTTTTGTGTGCTAAGGGTGTTTTAACTGAAGCAAAACTGCTTGAGCTGAAACAATCAGTTCTTTGTCAAATGTTTAGAGACTCCACATAGTGATTATGTAATTTACAGAAACATTTCGGCAGGGTATTTCCACCGTCAAAAGTTAACACGTTCCCGAGCTGTGGGTAGGTAATCCACCGTGAGCGCGCAAGATGACGTAGCCACGCACTCCCGTCGTGATGGTGGTGGGACGTGCACGCGCCGAAACGGTAATGGCTGCCCTAGATCGACGGATTTCCATCCTTGACTATGTCGGGCAAAGCTGGACTTCTTGGATCGACAGATCGGGCGTATCCACATCGGAGGGTAAGTAAAATACCTCCCAACTCTCAATTATTTGGCATATAATCGCTTCGAACGAGCACAGGAAATGGATTTAATTCAAAAGAGCGGACCCGGCTGCCGGGGATCCAAACAAAGGACCCGCCGGGTCCTAGAGCCGTATGGGTTTCAACACGACTCACGGTACTTTTGGAAATCCTCCCAGGTCCTAGCGCTCCGTTCAAATAGATCTATCCTCCCTTTAAGTACTCAATTTTCAAATAATTTTGTGTTGTGCCGAAAGAGGGGCATTGGTTATGTGTGTTAAATCGTGTTAGTTTAAGGTTGTGACAAGTTTAAAGCCCGGTTATTCGGTTCAGTGTATATTTAGGTAATCTGACAAGCTCAGCGACGGGAAGTGAAGGTGGAGATAACTCTCGGGCCAGCGAACTATGAAGTCAAATAAATCATAGAGACAATTTACAAACGTTTACAGTCGTGTTGGCGACATTGTTACATAACAGTGAGAATCATTATGTTCGAAATAATAGTAGTTATTTGTGTTACGAAACGCTGGACTGACGTTGCCCATGGCATTACCCAGCTAACCATTTAACAACCCATTTTTTCGTTATTTTACGGTTGCAAATAATAAAACGTAAAAAGAAAATTCCTGGAACGCTATTGTTTGGTTTCCCAAAACGGGAACTAAATGGTAACGTTAAGGGAACGTTATGTGTGTGCTGAGTAGCCACCAACATTGCTGATGGCATCCTCACCTCAAACTGCCCTTGCCATTACTTGTAATGTAGCAAATACACATATTTACATCTGTATATAGCGCACTTACTGTCTCTTCACACTCACTGAATTTTTACTGTTGATAAAACTACACTCAAATATAAGCATGGGTGTAACTAGGCCAGTTTTTACCCTGTGAAATTCATCAACTCCTCATAAAGAAAATGACCGTTATGACTGAATGCAGTAAATTGGGGTCATTGGGATAATATTGACAACTTTGTAACACACCACACTATCATTTTTTTGTTGTGTCTAAATTGAGCAGTTCAATTTGAATGTATTTTGTGCATTTGTTTCACTTCCTGTTTTGGTTGAAATTCAAGGCTGTTTGTTTCTCTGCCGGTTTTAGGGTCCTCTCTGGAAGAGTGCAGCAAAAATGTCAAGAAAAGGATGGAAACGACGACGCTCAAAAAAGAGGGTACAGCAGTGAGATTGTGACAAAAGTTTGAAATATCAGTGAATCCTGTCATCGCATTTAAAAACCTGTTATTTCCTTCATAGATATGTCTATATATGGCCACTGCCCAGCACACGATGACTTTGTCCTGGTGGTGTGCAGCCACTGTGAGCAGGTGGTAAAGCCACAGGCTTTTGAAAGGCATTGTGAGAGAAGACATGGCCCCTTCAGCAAGCTCTACAGCACTCCATCCAACTGCTCTCCTGACCGGCCCCAGCAGGGCAAACCACCCTCCCAGCACAGAGGTCTCAATGAGAGTCAAGACAAGAGGCACCAGGAACTTGAACTCCTAAGGGTCCCACCACCCCACTCTCCCCACCATGGACGCTCCAAACCACAGCATGAGGGACACAGGTGAGAAAGGCTGAGCTATAGTTTTAGCACCAACTGCTTATAAATCTCATTTACAGGAACCAGAGTTAATCCTAGGCCAAAGGCCCATTATCCTATTTTAAAAGTAAGCTTTATTAACACTCATAACACTAATTGTGTAACTGTTTTTTGTAAACATTTTATGGGGCTCTCCTGTACTCTACTGTAAAGGACAACAAAAAATAAGAAAGCAGGGGCGGAACAGCCTGTTTAATAATATACATATACATTAATAATTTACATATACAGTTTAATAATATACATATACACATCCACTCTTTACTCTGATTCCACACTTCCTGTTTATTCCTTATTCCAGTCTTCAGCAGGTGGATAAAATATTCCATGGAACCCCTTCATCATCACCACGTTTTTCCACCCCCAGTCCCAGAGACCCTCTTTGGCATCGGGGGCCCACCCCACCAAAAGCACCCTCACCAGCTGAAAAACCACTCCAGAAGGGTTTGGACTCTCACACCCCACTTTATGGACCAAGAACATACAGCAGAACTTACAAAAAAGTCCCTAGTAAGTCTCTGCTGAGTGATATGACTGATTTCTGTAGTTTGATCTAATTTCCTATAACTGATTCCTGTACTTTGTTAGTGTCTTGCATATGAAATTAAGGTGATAATTTTGTATTTGCCATTTAGCAATAATATTATTTAAATGTGTCTGTGTTTGTTGTTTTAGAGAAGGATTGTGATCTGGACAAGCATTGTGGGGTGATGGATCCTGAGAAAAAGAAACTGTGTACCAGACTGCTTACGTGTAATGTGAGTATAAAGACAAGATACACAGTAGAAAAAAGTAAACCAACATACAAATTTAAGGACTTTTGGACAGAAGCTTTAAATTCCAAAAAGAGCTACAAAACCTGAAGAAAGCTAAAAGGTTAAAATTCCCTTTTATCTGAATGGCCGTTGCTTGGCTGGTGCAGGACCCCCATAAGTACATGATTTGCCAGTTTTGCATCTAGTTTTTTTCTGAAAGTATGTCTTGACATTCTGATGGACTAAATACAGTACCACAATTATGCCAACAATCCCAAGCCCTTAACAGGCAACTAGTGACAGGGAATTCTGTTTCACACTTTTAAGATTCCTAACAAACCAGTAACTAATGCATATGTAAATTATACATTTTAGTCATTTTAAGTCACTTACTATCTACTATTACTATTATACACTTACTATCACAAATATTTGTGATTTGTTTTATGTTTGTGATTCTTATATTTATTTTTCCTTTATTTATTTTTTTATGTTTTTTCCTCTATCGTAGATTCATTCCATACATCAGCGCCGGCAGGTGGTGGGGAGAAGCAAAGCCTTTGACCTGCTTGTAGCAGAGCTGAAGATGAGCTCAAAGCCTCGAGAGCGCCCCCCTCTGCCCAGAGAGTTTCCTGTCCCCTCTGCCCACCCTGAGACCCATCAGTGCACTCCGTTGCACCTTAAAAGCCAAATAACGAACTCTTCTGTTCTCAGGTAGGGATGTTTCAAAAAACTAAAGCTGGGTTAAAATCAACTTTCTCTCAACAGAACTGAATAATTTATTTGAATTCAGGAGTCTGAAAGGTTATTAGGGCTGTGTTATATAACTGTTCAGGAATTGTGAATTCTTCAACACCTTTAATTAAAGTATATGAATGACACAGAATCTTTATGTGAATGTGTTTGTCCGTGCAGGTCCATGACTCCATCAGATTCCTGTGTAAAGATGGAGGAGAAGGTCATACACTCCGAGGAGATGCAGGTGGAGTCACTCTCAGCCGGCTTCTCCAGTGAGGAAAGTGACGATGAGAACCGTGCGGAATTTGCTCATCTACCCGCGAGCACCTGGCACCCAAAACCCCTAGGAGTGAGTTTATTTAATCTTCATAACGTGAGGTGGGGGATTTTAAATTGGAGTATAGAAAAGTAACATTCTGCTAAACAGAACTCATGCTTGTCCCCTCTCTCTCTCACTCTACCCAGTTTTGTACCTTTGGGGCTCGTGTACTCGGCCGCAGTGTGTTAGCGTTCGACCGACGGCTGCTCCACCTGCGCTCAGCATTCAGTGTCATGATGGAGCAGCACCTCAGCACTTATCTGTGGAAGTAAGATGCTAAGATGATGTAGTTCTAGTTATAGATGTTAAACTGATACTTTACCCAGAAATGAAATTTCTGCTATCATTTACTTTTGTTCCACACCTGTAGTGTGTTGATAAAATATTGGTTGGTATTCATACTCATGACATTCATGCCAGATTGGATACATATACTTTTATGTGGTCCAGATTTTGTTTTATCTACTTGTATCTGCAGGAAAATCCCTCAGGTGTCAGAAGTTTGTTCTTATCAACCCCTCGCCACCACAAACAGCTATAATTCTCATGAAGCCATTTACACGAAGCCTGGCCACAAAGCCTCTTATCTCAGGACCAGCACCTCAGGTCAATCAAAGCCCACCAAACTAACAGCCCCTTCCAAACTACCAACAAAAGCCCAGTCAGCCTCAGGCTCCAGTCGGCTGCGTAACCTTGTGGAACGTCCTGTCAAACAGTCTCTGCCGGCTACATTCAGGAAGCTTCAGGAGAGTCCCACAGCCAGTAAGCAGTGGAAATCTCCCCTCAAAGATGAGGACTCGCCTGGACGGGGCAAGATCTTGTACACCCCTCGCCATAAAGACCGCCAGTCCTCTTTGACCAGAACTGCAGTTTCTTCTCCACATGGGCCAGTCAATGGCATGCACTCACCTGGCAGCAAACCACGGCCATCTGTATATGCCACTGATATGAAGGGGCTGGTCAAGCAAAGCCCCACCCACATGCTTGCCCACATTTCCCCCTCCCCTCCCCCGGAGTCTGATAAGGGAGGGGCCTCAGGGCTGAATCAAAGGGCTGTTGGGTATGAGCACAAAGGCAGGAAACGTAAGATCAGTGGTGCCTCTCCTCCTAAAAACGCTTCATGTGCCCCAAAAACCAGCATCCTGTCCTCTCTCTCCCAAGCTCAGTCTGGCCTGGTGTCCTGGGGTGGGGATGGCAGACCAGGTTCAAACTCCCACAGTTTGCCAAAGAAATTGGGTGCACAGAAGGTACGTATTTGAAAACCACATTTATCTATTTTCTTATTTTGAGGCCAGAGTCTCATTCAGTTCATTAAATGACTGTAATATTGTTTAAATCTTGTGTTAAAGGTGTCTAAAGTGTGGCCCTCTCTGCAAACCTCTGGTTAGCGTTTGCTATATATTTACTCACCAGTTAGCGAAAGAATATGCTTAAAACATTTTGAAAGAAAACTGGCAAGCTTGACTTTTGAACACTTTTAAAAAGTTTACTTTTTAATGTTCAAATTTACATGTTCAAATGGCAAGCACAGGAAGTCACGGAATGATTGATAGTCTGTTAAAATGAGTCATCAAGGTTTATTACAGCACAGTGGTCGAGTCTGAGCTCTGTGACTTTCTGAATTTAGATCTTTATTTCTTACCATCTGCTCTTCTTTTCTCCTGACAGCCAAAGCTTCTTCACTGAGGCAGTCTGCCTTAAACTCCTCCAGAAACACAGGCTTACTGCCATGGATTTGCCACAGACGTTTTGCACAAGACGGTGGAAGTGTTTGCAATTCACTGTTGGAGGACTGTGTGTGTGTATGTGTATGTGTGTGTGTTTTGTATCCTGAATTTATATGGTGAGTGAATGTAAAGGTGGATAACCTGAAACCTGAAATACACATATACCTCAAGACCATCTATATGCTGCTAAATTAACTGTCAGATAATGGACTCAAATAAATGCCAACATGTTTTTATGGTTTCTTGCTTTTAATGATTGGAGCTGATTTATTGGAGCTGACCACTAGATGGCACTAAACACGATTTGAGCCATAAATTATACACAAGCAAGAGAAAGTAATAATTAAAAGAATATTCCATGTTAAATACAATTTGGGATAGTTCAGTCTTGTATATCCTATAAGTGTAAGTAAGTATAGCTAATATATGTTTAAAATGTCTAATACAAGGGATTCATAATAATGTAGTTATTCTGTAAGATATTGGTTGAAGTTCTATGTTCTGAGGTTGCAGGTTTACAACGAAATGCAAACATGATGTGCATGACCCTTAGGTAGGCAGTTTCGGAGAGTCGAGTGATGGCAAGCTAGCTTTGAACGCATAAGATCCCACCCTCCCTTCATAAAGCTCTTCAAAAACCCTGTATTCTCCAAAATATGAACACATACATACTTTGACAGGCAAGTAGGACATCCTATCACTGCATTTGGACCAAATGCAATTATTGGACGAACACTTGCACTTACACAAAATGATATATTTATATAAATGTCAAAGCTACTTTATTTGTGAAGAGATATTCAACCAGCATAAATAGTGGGTAAATAGTCTGCTGAACTAACACCTTTCCAGCGACAACATTTGATTGATTGAAAAGAAGACAAGAACGATATATTATATTTTTTATTGAATTTTGTCATAGTCATAAATAATACTTTTCTACAGGAAATCTCCATTGGGGGGAACTGCTGCTCCAGAATCAGTTTCTGGATTTTCCCTCAGCAGCCCTTCATTCAGGTCCAGGGATATTCGGCACCCTCAGCTCATAAGTCTCATTGTTGACATTCAGACTAAACAAGGTTTTACAGCAAGTTCTCTAGTGCTAATACTGGACCTAACAAACAATATTTCTAAACTTCAGACACAAGTAAAGATGTCTTAATCGTTTAAGCTCACACTGTTTAAGGTTCTTACAGCTGATGTAATGAATATATCAGGAAACTTGCTTTCTAAGAATTGGTAGAAATATATCTGCATTACTGTGCTTTTGGTCATTTTTGTGTAACAGATATAACTATGTAATTTGCCTGTCTTTTAACTGCTCTTGAAATGTAGATATAATTGCTGTCAAAAAGCGAATCAAGAATCAAGTGCTTTTGATAGTCACTTGTTTTGAATTCTGTTAATGACCGTCTAGAGTTATAAATGTCCATGTGAAAGGACTTGTAATATCTAGTACCAAGGAATTTTAAAGGTGAAGTGCGTAATTTTCCACTTATTTGCTATTGGTCAGTCAAACAGATAGCCCCTCCCCAAACTCATCCTATTGGTTGGGTCAATGTTGCTGTGTCTGGTTGGTCAGAATGCTCAAAGAACAGAGCAATGGTTTATTTAACTGTGCCACAGTGTTTACACTTTTCAGGGAAATCAATCTACGAATGGCTGTCATCACAAATTACACACATCACCTTTAAACCAGATTAACACATACGCTACTTCTAATATTCTCCATTTGTAAAGTCTTGACCTTTCTGATCAATGTACCTTCAGTAGATACAATCTGTATTGGCTTCATGACTTTTTAATGTACAGCCCTCTCGACTTATGTGCCTAAATACCGACATATAATAGACAAATAGTGATCAGATTTTAAAATACTACATGACAGAAAAAGACCTTTACAGGCAGTGTCGTTAAAATATTTGACCAATATCTTGTAGCCACAACTGGTATCTAGACAACTGTATAGGAACAACAATACACAGAACAACAAGAAATCCAGCCTCTTTGGAACCTCAGGGGAAAAAAGCTACCTAAAATGACACAATCCCATAAACACTGTAAAAACAAATACTGTCTTCACATACAAAAGCACAAATGTACTGTCAAATGCTGAGTAAAGAGCTTGGTCTTAACACGAGGATTCTGCTCATAGCAAAATAGTCACAAACGCACAGTTCAGAAGAACACACAAAGGGGGTGAAAAGCTTCTGGCTGTTCTCTCTCTTGCTAGAAGGATCTTTGTGAGCAGACCACAAAGATCTCTGGCCTTCCTCCCACAGGGCTTGTGATGGTACGGCCTCTCCCTCCCCTCCACACTAATTTTGGATTGCAGCTGGAGAGACTTGTAAGGGACCGTAACTGCCCATAACTGCAGTCTGCCATAGCTGCTATTATCTGTCATTCCCACTCCCTGAGTTAATACTGTTTGTGAGTTCATCCACCTTTCAAACATTTAATAGCCTCGCCCACTCTCTCTCGTTTAGAAAACAGGATGTAATTAACTAGGGAAAGAGGTCGGAGGAGAAAAAGATTGTTCCCACTGAACCGAACCAGAGCCTGTTAGAAAGATTTGGTTAACACATGATTCCATGGGGTGTGACTTGTTTCCAAAAACAACAAATGAAAGTGGGCATTCCAAGAATCAAGAGTTCTACAGTATTTCAAATTTCAAATTGCTTTTCTAAATTCTTCGGTGACATCACCCTGGTGTTTAAAATATCTTGTTCTTGGATTCCATCTGAGACCTCCACAGGGACAAGAAGGTCTGGTTTATATATATCTATATTATTTGAGCCATCGTGTGTGTGTGTATGACAACACAGGAAGCAGCAGTACAG
Source organism: Botia almorhae (assembly GCA_036877575.1). Lineage (NCBI taxonomy): Eukaryota > Metazoa > Chordata > Actinopteri > Cypriniformes > Botiidae > Botia > Botia almorhae. The sequence goes on from JAZGTJ010000012.1 coordinate 393,795, forward strand.
TACACTATCTGCTGTCATTGGGACAGCTCTAGCAAGTGTCACACCTCCCCTGAACACAGCCAGCCAGTTTTACTCATTGTTAAATCATGATTCATAACATTCTGATTTAGATTCCTATGGTATTGTTTATGCAAACATAACACTGGTCTTTGTGAGATCACTGTATGCCCGTAGTAATAATTTCGAGTGTGAGAAAATCAGCGGATTCACTAATCCCCATATTGAAGATTTGTTAAAATAGTGTGGTAGACACATTTTAACCTGAGTTAAACCTGGGTTTTTAATTCATTCAGAACATGTATTTAAATGGTCAAGAATTATTAAAATAATAAATATATTTCCTCAGGCTTTGGCTCGTCATCTGATGATCACATTGGCGCCCCATGGACTCAGGGAAAATGACATCAATTCTAACAATGGATGAGTCAGCAGTGACTATAGCTATCACAAGTGAATGCAAATAAACGCAAACTGATAGGAGGTCTGAAACTGGTTTGGCTTCTAAATCCAGACTGAAACCATCATCGCTTAAGAAAAGAGAACACAGGCAGATGGACCCTTCATTCTATTAAAAGGTTTCATTAGCATTTTGGTAATATGTCACTCTCTGGTTGTCATGACAGATGAGCTCAAGTGACTGAAAACATGCAGATTATACGTGTTTCGCACAAGGGGAAGCCGTTGCAATAAAATTGTTGGCTAAACATATTATGTTTATAACCCCATATAAGTTCTTATGAAGTTGTAATCACGGTCCAGCATTTCAATCATGGATAATTAATGCTGACATCTAAAATAATAGGATGCAGTGGGATGGACAAAGACTGGATTCAAACAGCCGATCCAGTTTCACCAGGAAACAAATATTGTTTGTTCAGTCATGATCCATTAATGGCAAATGGTCATATAGCTATTAGAGGTAAAAGAATAAAGAATCATTTATGCTAATAATTTCTATAAGGATTAGTTAAATGATTATTTTCTTGAACAAAAGTATTCATCACATGGGCACGTGTGTTACCTATTACATAGATGAAGGATATATTTAATATAGGCAGGTGGATATTGAATTTGCTTGAACATGACCAGTAAAGCTCATTTACTGTTTGACTGCTTTTAAACACCCTTCTAAACTGACATACAAACAGACACTTTTTGCCATCAAATTCCTGTTACTCCATGAGACTGTTTCCCCAGTGCTATAGTGCTTTGCTCTGCTCCCGCGATGACCAATTGGATATGGCTTTACATAAAGTGGTAAGGCTGGTCAGTTAGCATTAAAAAGGGTAAATAACTGATCTATTAGCTACATGGGAATTCATTCCACTTATATTCTTCTTAAGCTCATGCTAATGACTATATGAGTATATATTGAATGTCGCAATGTTCCAATGTATTTCTATTAGAAACCTAATGTCTCTACCTAGCTCCTTAGTTCTTCATCCTGATTATTGAGAATCTGGTATGTGATCACCTATGTTTTTTCCGACTACATCTAGTCACCTATTGGGCTTAAATTCCCAGGAACATCTAAACGTTTTAAGTTTAGAGTCCACTAATATGGCAAGACCTTTTCACAGTATATACTTAAGTGCTACAGATTAAAATGCTGGAAAGGTTTTGCAGATACAGCCAAACACTGAGGATGGCAGAACTGTGTACTTCTGTCTCTTTGTCCAAGAAAGCCACAACAAGGAATTGTCTCCATCCGAAATACAGCTCCATCACAGTTGGCTATGTCTAATGTGAACACGGACAGCCTTCTCTTAGACTACGATGGGGGTATCAGAAAAGACTGAACTAATTGAGTCTGCCACAGATTTCTTCCTTTTCCCTTTTCCCTGCATGGCTTCCTCATCCATTTCCTCCTCACCGTTCGGATTCACCTTTCCATTCTGTCCTTGCAGGTCCTTGGGGTCTATGAAGGCCACGTGCCTGTTGAGCTCTGCTTTGGTTGCCATATCCTCGTGTGTTGGGGTGGCGCTCAGCATGGAGGAGTGGATGCTGTCTTCATGATGGTTCTTCTTGCCTTGATCAGGACAACAAAAGCAGCGACAGGGTGTCAGGTAGAGATAGATGAGAACCAGGACCACGCTAGCCAAGCAGCCGACCAAAGTGGTGTAAGCTGTGTTGAGGGTCTCATTGTTGCCATTGAGGGTGAAGTTGTGGACTTTCACAACCACATAAAGCGTTTCATTGAGGTATTCGCTCACAGCGAAACACGTGTACACGCCAGAGTCCTCAGGTCGTATCAATTTTATTTCAAGGCTTCCATCTGGGAGAACAACAGCACTCTGGTTATTGCCAGGAGAGACCACTATGTTGCCAGGTAGCATCCAGGTTTTGGACATGTCCCGATGTCGAGTGTCACAGCTGAGGGTGAGTGTCTGCTCCAAATAAGCTTCTTCATCTGTTTCTTTAAATGTGCTGCAGTTCAAATGGGTGTTTAGATCATACACACGGAGCACTCGTTTATCCGGGCCGGGATGCACACAGGTGTGATCATCCTTAAAGTCCAGAGCTGAGTTGAGCCGTCGGATGTACCAGTGAGCCATCAAACTGTACAGCTCACAGTCACAAATGAGAGTGTTGTTGTGGAAGTACAGCCCATTTTTGATCCAGGCTGGCAGGACCTGCAGATCCGGAATGGGGAGGACTTTAATCCGATTGGAAGACAAGTCCAACAGGCTCAGTTTCTCCAGTCGGTTCTTGTCCTTGATCAGTTCAAGAGGAAAGCGAGACACCATGTTCTGACTCAGGTAGAGTTTCTGCAGGCTGCTGAGACCGGTGAAGGCTGTGCGGTCGATCTGTGAGATGTGGTTGTTGTAGAGCAGCAACACCTCCAGATGTGTCAGGGGTTCGAAGATGAGCTCATCCAGCTGCCGTAGTTTATTGGACGACAGATCCAGGTATCGCAGTTGCTTTACGAAAACAAAAGCCTCAGAGGATAGAAAATCCAAGCCGTTGTGGCTGAGTAAAAGGTTGTGGAGATTAGGGAGCTTGTGCTTGGTCCATTGTGCGCGCAGTCCAGTTATCTCATTAAAGCTAAGATCCAGGACAGCTGTATAGATGGGCAGATCATAAGGAACTGTTGTCAGGTTCACCTTGGAACAGCTAACGATGTTACTGGCGCATATGCACATTTTGTGACAATTCAGTGCTGATCCTCTTGTCCTGGGGATCAGGGCAAAAACAAGGGACATGCAAACAGCCCACCTAATGCACCACTTAATAGAAGGGGGCATTTCTGACGTAAAATGTGTATGCGCAAGTCACAAAAATCCTCTTCAGTAATATGCTTTTTTAAGTCCGTTTCACAGTGTTTGGAGGAACAGCTTGTGGGACTGATGCTGTTGCAAATCTAGAGCTGTAAGACAAAAAAAAGACACAATAGGGTTTTATATACTTTCCTACACTGAGTTGCTTCAAAGTGCTATGACAACATAAATGAACGCAAATACTGTTTTGTCAGGAGAGGCGCGCGCACTAATGCAAGCGCATAGGTTTACAAACAAGCTCAAACCTATTCATTCAGGTAACTGGCGCACAGCGCAAGCAAAACTAGAATATTTGTTTTTAAATTTTATTTAAATTGAAGGTTTTTGAAATGCACTGAAATGAGAAACAATTTGATAACTTGATCATTTAATATCGTCCCGGACAAAATGGTATAAGGTCCGTGTTATGGCCTCTACGGACGCAACATGGTGTAGCATTGCACCATTTATCGTATGCATGCAGTACCCCGTAATTTAATTGGGACCAAAAATAATTACACAGTATTTATAAACTGATAAAATACATTACCCGTATGTCTGATAAGAAATATCCCATATCGAGAAATTTAAAATACAATTCAGCGCCTATCTGTTTTTTTATCCATTGCACATCACAGCCGTGTGACATGTTTTCCCATTTAAAGAATGCAAAAAACGGAAACGACGAGGAAGAGGTGTAGTCTCTTAAGGTGTAGAAAATAAAACGTTTCCAGCGCGAGCGTACAGCGAAAATTATGGCAGACGCACCACTAAACATAAAATGCGCAAGTATAAGATTACGTAAAGAAACAGACTCACAGGTCTTAGTACTAACCTTGAGATGTATCACCGCAGAGCAACATTAATCCCTTCAGAAAGTCCATTTCTGAAGACGCAGAGCCTTTCTCTGATGCAGTGCGAGTTGAACGGGTGCAAATAAGGCAGCCGCAACGCACACACCTCAGATCAGCAGCATCTCTTCATAGACATCAGCCGCCAGGAGCGCATGAGCAGACCAGCACTGAAACACTCCACAGCTCCTAGTACTAACGCACTCAAGTGTAAGTCCGCAATAGAAAGCGATTGATACTTAAAATACGCACCTTTAAAATAAATTATGTCTATTTGCAGCCTTACTACCGGTGTGCTCTTGTTTTGATTTAATGAAGGACGGCGAGTGAGTCACAGTTTATGCCGCTGCTTTTCCGGTCAATTTCCTAAACCGTATGGCACGGATCTTTTCCCCCTCCTTTAATATGAAACACCTTTAAAAAAGACCCGCGCTAAGTTCAATGAAACGCACAGGAAAAGTGTGGTGAAAACATGACAATCAACGAATATAGTGAACTTAATTCTCTTCTACTCTTCTCTTCTAATGAAAAGTATAGACTATCTGCCAGCACTAGGTTTGTAATTGCACTCTGGCATACGTGATTACATTAGCCCACTCTGTAATGAATTGCGTTTCTGTTTGCGTTTCCTAAAGAAAACGCATCTGACCTTCAAAACAACGTCACCTAAATAAAAACAAGCATATGAATTCGCAACATGCCTACCAAAACACCGGTACATAAATAATGATTAAGCATAACTTTCTAGCATAGGCCAGCAGTGACGAATCTGATACATTTGCGTTCTTTCCGATATCTGATACTGGTATTTAGTGATACTTTGCGTTGGCTACTGAGATGAGATCCAATATCTTTATCTTATCGGTGGACTTGTTCTTGTGTCTACAGTAATAGTGTATGACATCGGTTAATTAAAGTTTATTGTTTTTTTGGATGACAGCTTAATTCGTGTTGACAGTGAAGAACAGCAGTACAGTATCTGTAGTTGTGGCTCTACTTCTTTGGCGCTGTCTGTTTCTCTGGCTCCATCGCTGTCTCCGCTTCGTTCTCCTGTGAATGTGAAGCCTTTGAACTGTAGCATAAATCACGGAGCCAGAGAACAGAGGTGATCACTGTGGGTGGGCTAGAGATGCTCAACACTAAAAGAATGAATCCATATGATCTTCAATAAATCAATGACTCATTATCTCAAACTGAAGGTGCATTCTTAAGGTCACAAGTAATTTAACAGCTTAAAATCAATCAATAAATTGTTCATTCCCCTCATTCTTCTTGTGTCTGTCATGGTGCTTGATGCATGAAAAAGATGATGATGTCATTTTTTCATGACCAGGAAAGACACAATGAATATATTATCATTATATCTTTTAACTTTTACTTGGTACTTGGAGACAAAAGTGCAAAGAAAATCTCCAGCAGAACACAATTATTCTAAATGCTTAAGTGTTTCAATAACTAACTGGATTGATTGTCATGTTTAATACAAATCGTAGATGGACAGACAGGAAATAGTCATGTGGTCAGGACAAGATCTGCTGGAGTAGTATAAATTCAGTATACATAACAACTGTGGCGTGGAAACGGCACATATCCTGAAAGATCCAATCAGAGCCTTCCTCACAGACTGAGAGCGAGCCTCCATTAGCCCCTTCATTAGCCCAGATGAATTGAGGAATATTGTGCAGTCGGTTTCTTGCGTAATTACCATAGTAAAATACCTGTCAGACTTCAGCAGTCCAGTGCGTTTGTGCTCGGAATCATTAATGTTCTATTGGACTCCTGCTCCTGCTGTGGAGGGAACAGTGTTGCCTGGCAACTGTTGTGGTTTTATATGAGCTGTGGCAGCTGGGTTGCCCACCCTCTGATTGTTGTTGGGATGTCTGCCTAGCTGGGGTTTACCGTGTCGGAAGGAAGACAACTAAACAGAAAAAAATAATAAGAATAAGTCAAAAACATATGACACAGCAGTCAGCATAAATGATGCTGGTTTATAAATTAGCGCGGATCAATATGAACTTAGAGATTGTCTTTCTCTTTCCGTTCTTGCTCTCCAACAATTACTCACTCCTCTAACAATAGCTTGTGATGCTGAATAGGCAACTGAATCCCTGTGTTCTCTCGACGGTAAACAGAGCTTTAGTCAATGCCTGTGCCCCACCTGGCAGGCGCGCACAGATAGTAAACACATTTTTGGCCTCTGACAGGTGCACTGGATATCAGTTGTGGTATGAAAACAAATTAAGCCCTGTCTGCCTGTGAAAGCTTTGGAAAATATATAAAAGGCGGCTTTTCAAGTAATTGCATCTTGTTTTAAAGGCAGCGTGATCTTTTCCAGAAACATTTTTATGCCGCTTGAAAGTCTCTTCTCATCCTGATAGCAATCACTAAGTAGTGATTATATAAATATGAATATATATTTATCTTCTGTGGAAGGCACAGGACCATAAAATATTCATCCAACCATTGCATTCAGTCCCACTGCAATGATAGAATGTCCTGCTTGCCTGTCAAACTATGTATTTGCATCCAAAATACCAACACTGTTGGAAGAGGCGTGGCTTCGGAGATCGCTCTGAAAGGAGGGCGGGATCTTACGCTTTTACAGCTAGGTTGCTATTGCTAGCCTTTTTTTGCAGTGTTCAGAAATGTCAGTTATTATGATTACAAATGAACAGATCTGAAAAGCAAAGCCAAAAAAAAACGTTGACTTTGTCCTTTCCGTACTAGCAAATATTTTGCATCAATTTTGCTGTTAAACGAGCTTATTGCACTCCAACAACAGTCAAGACAGTGTGAATAATACATAACTCCTAAATACAGCAGACAAATGGTGGTTATTTATAACGTAATTAGACTGACAAGAGTAACAATAGAGTAGCAGGTGTTTTATTCATGGGGGCAGTTCCCCTTCTGCAGTATTCACAAAAGAGAGGGGAGCTGAGTCAATACTCTGCTAAATGATCCAGAATTATCTGTTACTTCAGTGTAAACATGCAAGGATTCTGTATTTCTTTAGCGGATTGATGAATTTAGCTTCTCTTAAGCTTATGGCTTTGCCAGCTCTTCTGAGACTTCTTCATTTATGGTCTGCCTTACACAAGATCTCTCAAATTTGTGGATTCATGGGTGTTCAGAGTGCCTTTAAGAACTCAGAGGGAAGGCTAATGCTTAATGGCTAATGCTAATGCTTAATGGATTATGTGTGCTGAAATCTCATGACACTTTCTCTTTGTCTTGCTTGACATTTAGTGCTCACCAATGGGATGAGGGCTACTGAGACAGAGGTTGAGATCCATAGAGGCTTATTTGGTTTGCGTTTTCACACAATGTCAAGCGGAATTTGTTTTGTCACATAAGCGTGAAATAAGAGTGAAAAATGTCAACAAATGTCCAATGTGGATGATGCTGATGTCTAATCATCATGTTCTCCACATGATAAGCTCTATGATGGACCGTTAGTGCGCGCATACAGGAAGTCAGCAGTCATGTCCCCTAAGCTGCCTGGCAGAGTCGCCCCCACCCTCAGCTAATAACTGAGATTTGTTCAAGCAGCTGGAGACAGCTTTGCACCTGCTCTTTGGACCTCGCTGTTATCACTGGTGTAAGATTGTTCCCTCAGCCTGAGTAGGCTGCTTCAAAGACTAAAGATTTTACTGCCAGAAGATTTTAACGGAGAGATGCTCACTGCTAGACTTAGCTCACTCTCCCACTCATCTCTGAGTTCAGTCGGTGGTTGTACTGTAAGCATATGTGAAAATAAACATTTGGCTTAATGAGTCTCAGACTTCCACACTCTAGGTCAGCATGGGGAGGATGTGTCTGAGCTGAGGCTGTTGTTTTAGTTTTGGTAATTTACAGCGCTGCAGTTCAGCAGATTGTGTAGCATCGGAACTTTGTTAAAACTCACAAACGCAAAACATGCAAACAGGATCCAAAATCGATGTGCAAATGAGTGAATTATTGCTGGTCGTGAAAACTGTAAAGGTTAATTCTGGACCCTGTACGCAAATAGAAGATAAAAACTTGACACAGACAGACATGCATAATTAACAATTAGGCTGAAAGAACATTTTGTAATGTTTCCATAATATTTGAAGTCACAAAAACATAATGTTATTTTATATGTTCTAAACTGTTTAAAACTTCAATTTTTTAAACTATTAATGTTATCGCTTGGTTGTTATTCAGAATGCTATTCAAACATTTTTTAATTCTGTAACGTTTTTACAATGTTCCACTAACTTAAGAATAACGTTTGTAATATATGCTATATGTTACAATATAATGGTATTGCAAGAATTTTTCATAACTTTCAGAGAACATTAGCCAATGTTTTGAGAACATTCTCTGTTAGCTGGGAAAGAGTTGTAGCTGATGAAGATGGAGTTTCCATCATGCCATGACCATGCTGGCAAAATAGGTCTTGTTTTTTAATGTAGGGTTTTCAAATGTTGTATGAAAGTCAATTGCCTCCTGCTTTGGGATTGTGATGTTTTACGGGAAAGAAGGTACATTTCCTCATCATAAGAGATTTATGAACCATTTCAGGCCACAGAACCACATGATTCCTGTCCGGGACAGCAGCCTCCCATCAGGCTAATGAAATAACACAGTCATCTTAGATGCCATCTGCAGCTCTCATAGATCTGTATTAGACACCAAACTCAAATATATTACATTATATTGATGTATCATTACATGACAACATAATATAAGAAATAATAATGTATAATAATTTATAAAACTTTTAAATTGATAAAACAACATTGGATTTTAACAACCAAAAATGAGACGGTGTGCGTAAATATTTTCTATAACTTGTCAAAGTTGTTTTAAAATATTCGTAATTTGTGCTAAATAGTTGAGTGTTTATTGTGTTATGTTCGCACATTTTAAGCAGACACATCTGCATGACATCTGGGGACTTATGACTCCTCTGAGAGGACAGCAGGTGGCTAATTTAACAGAGGTACAAACAGACGCACAAAAACAATGATACTGTGTGCTGATGGTTTCATTCATTGCAGGGTTTGGTTTCAGGCCTGCCTTCCTCCTGCACTGTGCTCTTCATTTATTCATCACTTGGCTTGAATAATGAAGGATATGTGGGCAGATTTACACGAGGAAGCTTGCGGCAGCAGAGAGTATGTCGGGGTGCATCCCATCATTTCTTTATGGTAAGTGCAGAGCCAACAGGCAACAAAGCTAAGGTCAGTGAAGTTGCTGGTAGTTACAGGTTTTCTGTCACCTGATTCTGTGTGTGTCTGCATGTGCACATGGGAACCTTAAAGGGACAGTGCACTTATAAATTATTCTGTTATTATATACACTCTTCTTTATTATGTGATTCACAAAAGGATAAAAGATAATAAACTAATAATACAAAAATCAACAATATATGATAAAATAATTATAATTATTGGGTGGAATATCCCTTTGAAGTTTACCATTTTTTGTTTACCTGTTTTGTTATTAACATATAAACCAATCACATGCAGTGCATGAGGAAAACAAACCATAAAATGTTGTAAATTGAGATGATTCAGCTAGACTTCATTCAATCTCTTTTACCCTCTTAACAACCCCGTATATATCCCTGTCTGACTGTCTGTTGTTTTAATTTTCATTCTGATCCTGTTCATTCTTAACAATGGCAGATGGTCGTCTGCCAGAAAGTTACCAAGCGTCCACATGTCCTTAAGAACTGAGCCAGATGATTTTCCCCTGCTGTTATTTATGACTGTAGGCTCCACCCCCTCACGTAATGAATAGGCATCTTGTTCAGTTATGCAATGGCTGTCCCCTCTCTTCACTAATGCTGATAGGAAATGATTGGAATTGTGTTACACTTACTGTATCTGTCTGAGAAAGAGAGAGAGTCCCTGTATTTGTGTACTTCCCAGCATGCATCACTCTCAAGCATGACATTTAGATGGCTGCAATGACTGAAGATCACAGCCAACATGTTATTGATTATTGCACAATAAACCACTGAGCACACTGATGGCTCAGATTCCTGTGGATTTACAAGATTATCCAGCTAATTGCAGGATTAATGAAGCCCATCCCGCAAATGCTGAACTTACATGTCATAAACAAACATGTGACACTGGTGAGACAAACCAAACAATGTTTATTTATTAACATTGTTTAACAAAGCAAGTATTTATTAAACAAATAACCGATAACCTATTTACATTCATGCATTTGGCAGACACTTTTATCCAATGCAACTTACAGTGCATGTAACATATATGTTTCATCAGTATGTGTGTGTTCCCTGGCCCTGTAAATCGAACCCACAACCTTTACAATGCTAATGCAATGCTGCAGGAACAATATTTAAAGAAGTACTTGTCTGTCTGTCATGTCATTAATTATTTGAATGACTTTCTCAAGGTTAATTGGAATGTCACACTCATTGGGAGTACCAGTCGTAAAGAGATTGATTTATAAGAGAATTGTGCTTTGTACGAGAGTTGGACATATGGACCTTATTTGACATAAATTTTCTTCAAATACCAAAAACCTGATTCTTAATCAATGAACTTAGGCTTAAAAACTGTGTTAGAACAAGACACGGCTTGAATCTAGTTGTTTTTTATATATAATTATGATGTACATCTGCAATAGTTTAATAGTAATAGACATTTAATTTTGCATCGTACAGTACCTGGAGTTCAAATAACTTGCAGCATATGTAGTACTTCTAAAGTCACTTCCGCTTACAGCTCATTCCTCCACTTATTAAAATTCCATCAGAAACACACCTTTTTTACAAGTATTGTAATATTTTTGTCTGCTTTTATAAGTAGTAGTAGCAATAACAATATTTGTTTTAAATATATTCTATTACCAGAGCACTATTGCTGCAATCTTTTTGACCTTGCTATATGCGTAACATTAACCACACATTCAAGAATAATTGTGATTGAGTCAACTGCGATGTTTTGTGTATGTAAGATAACAGTGACATTTCAAATGATTCAGTTCATTTGCTTTTTCAAGTAAAGCTTTTCTGCCGATTATTCTTTAGGCTCTTCTGCTGGAGAAATGGATGACTGTCTTTCAGTGTGGGATAAAAGCTCTTAACTCAAGAGTCCCTTCAGAGCAAACTCCACGTGATGGGCACACAGTGTCTCTGAAGGCCCCGGCAACTGAGATTATGTAATCAGGACACAGACTGTGCGCCGAAGTATTTATTTGGTTGCAAAACCTCCCCGTAATCTTTCTGCAGAACTCAGGGGCTAGAGATTTAGGAAACAGTTTGTGCATTGTGTGCTTAAGCTCTGAACGGCGTTCGTATTTCCATGATCTGCGAATGTACATTAAAACAGTGATGATAATTGGAGAATGAATCATAATAAAGTAAGTTAATACATCACGTCACGCTTCCATGACTTGACAGTAACAGAATGCAGCGCCGCAGCTGTTGGAACAAACTGTGACTTCTCTTTGTTTATCTATGTGGAGAATGGAAGGAGAGATGGCATGATTCCTCTTGTCATCGACCCACTCGCATATATTAAACTGATTCATTTCATGGTGTTAAGCGAAGCTCTTATTCAGCTGTAGTAATCTTGCGCTCAGCCGCACAGCCTTGCGGTGAGATTTAAGGGCTTTAGTGACATCCATTCTTCCGCATTAATCCTTGTTATTCTGCACTGTACAGTAATCTAATAGAGGCGGATTTTGAGAGACAAACATATCCGGATTTCCCTTGGCAATGTCTTTTGTAAGTTGTGTTTATAATGGTCGGGTGATTCTAAATAATGCTAGCTATGGCATTCTAAGAAATAAAGTATGAGCTTAGCAATTTACAATTAGTATATCATTAGGATACTGAAAATGCGCACAGGAGTTTGATAAGAGAGACAGTTAGACCAGAGTAGTGTAAGGTTTAGCGCCTTGCTCACAGCACTGTGGAAAACTATTTGTTTCATGGCCAAGAATCAAACTCTCTTAGACTCAAGACTGGATGTGATGGGCAGGCTGTCCTGAGAGGAAACAGCTGGTCTTCTCCAACCTATAGCTGGCACAGTGTTTACATTAACCAGCCAACATCTGTCTGAAGTGAAAACTGCCATCCTTCCTCAGACTAGCTCTCTCATTTCTCTCTCTCTCTCTTATTTCTATGCTTTGTGGGACCTATCTCCTTACCCTCACCCTACCGCTACACCTAACCCTGACAGAAACCTTTTGCCTTGTCTACATGTTCAAATAATCCATCATTTTGTATGTTTAAAAATTACCCTAGTGGGAGCATTGTGCGAGATGCATTTATTTCTGGTACACCCCTTGGTGTGCATTTTGTAAATGTCCTACATTAATTAATTCTATCTGGGACTGTGGCTGCTATATGGATTATGTTACATTTATGCATGTGTTTCCTGGGAATTTAACCTGTAACTTCTGGGCTGCTCATGCAATGCTCAACCTATTGAGCTACATGATTATGGCTGGCTGGAGATCCTTGTTTTTGTAAACAATACTCCTTTCAAACTTTGTATAATGCTGAAGTAAAATTTCAAATTCTACTTCTAAGGATACTTTTGTAAGTCACCATTGTAAGCCAAAGTTACAGAAATTGAAACAGTATGTTTTATTCATTTGTGTTTTCTCCGTAGCTCTGAGTTTGGCCTGGTATTTCAATAAGAGACCTATAAACCTTTAGAAAATCTTTAGGGTATTTTAAGATGACCTTTGTCTGTACAGCAAAGTTTACAATATTTTGTTACAATCCTTTGTTAACAATATCTTTCGGTACAACATGGTATTACATATTATGTATATTTCAGATAATATTAGGTTACAGTGGCTTTATAAATTACAGTCAATGCACAGTGAATCTTATACTCGGTAGTAATATTAGATCCTAACATTAAGTATTTCAATTTTAAGTGAACTAGGTACAGTGTGGGATCCACTGACAAGAATGCCCCATTTAAAAAATCAGTTAAAAAACTACAGCATAATAAAATAACCTTGCTAAGTAATGAAATGTACCAGACCTGTCAAAGACTAACAGTGACCTTGGGTCGTTGTGTTAAGAGCTCAGTTCATCTAACGTCACAATTTGTTGCTTTGTCCTTGGGTTCCATGCTTTATAGTGTATAACCTCCTTCTGTTTTATATAAAGTCCTCTGTGACCATAATCTTCGATTTTCCAAGTGGTGTTTAATAACAACCGTTGATCTTTAGATAATATAAGACTTTATTGACTTCCATGACATAAAACATATACCTAAATTTACACCTAAATCATGCTTATAACATGTATTTTCTGGGATAACGCTGAATTTGTCTACGGTCTTCAGCCCTGTTATACTGTATCATTTTCCACCTAAAAATGTTTTTAAAATATTTTATTATATTGGCTTTATCAAGCCACTAACCCACTTTTTTATAGATTTATTTTTCTTTTTACAAGGAACAAAAATATTGACTGTGAATATGTGGTGCAGTGATATTTGCTAGTTAACTAGTTAAGGCTAGTTAACTCTGTGCTGTACACATATATTTTCAGATGTACAGTCTTTCTGGAGTGGTTTTAATGTGTGTATTTGTTTTGCAATCACTAGTTATGTCCCCTCTGTCACATTAAGTTTGGAATATATATACAGTAAATTCTGTTTAAAATGTCACAGTTGGCTTTGTTTTCTGAGGTCAAGAGAAAACCTCAGTTCTCCTCAACAACTCTTTAATCAAAGGATGCCTAGAGAATAACAAGGTGAAACACTGCTGGAGGTCGTGACCTGCTGTAATATGCAGCAAACCTCTTGGGATCTTTTGTGTTTCAGCCAAGGGCACTGCAGACATAAGAACAGTGGACACACATTCAGCACTCAGAGTGTTTGTTTTTAAAACAACATCTAGTGCCCAAATAACTGATTTTGATCCTTTAAAGATCTTAATTTTTGAAGACTATGTTTAGACTCTGTTTAAATGGTACAAAGTAACTTTCATATTTAGGTTCCACACACATAAACACTTGCTCAATTCATCTACAGTAACACACCACAGATTATGCAGTATACATCCATAATCAGGTTTTGATTGATGAGGAGATCCAGAGCTTCACCAAAAAGGAAAATGATCTGCCACTTTATTAACAAATTGTTTCAGTTGTGTTTTGTAAAGATCCATCCGCCAAATAATTTTATTTGCAGTTATGTAAATAATACTATTAAGGTGATTTGCAATACCTGCAGCCCTCAGCATGTCGTAAACATGGGCGCCCCCTAGAGAACATGTGTGTAGAACAGGCAGCTCAAGAACAGCAAAGTCATTCAAGACAAGCAGTCTGTGTGAGAACCTGACACTGCATCGCACTAGATTAAATTCAGTCATTCTGGTAACCCGATTATACCCTCAGGTAGGGTCCAAAGAGAAGGCAGACCAGGCTGATGATTTATCACAGTATTAAGCAGCAAACCTGTACAGGAGATCTCGCTCAGCAGAGACCGCCTGTCATCGCCCTGCAAATGTTTCTCATCATGCTCATCTTACAGGGTTTTGGTTAGGGCCTAAAAGCATTGAAACACAGCCCAGTGTAATCACAATGGCTAATTATGTTACTGCTCATTTTCTCTCCATTAAACTTAGAATGTGAGTTGAGCTCTTTTCTTTTTGCAGCGCTCAGATTGCAGCCGCTTGAATATCTGGTTTTCAAAGTGATTTGTTTTGATGGAACATCTTGTTTTCTGTCTGAAGTTTCCTGGGGTCAGTCGTACTATGCAGTCATTTTTCACATCCTTATCATACATATTTAATTTATATATAATTTAATGCATTTATAAAAATGGAAATCAATTAGTTATAGTAGTTGTTTTTAGCATCATTTTACAATTAAACATAGGGATTTTAAATTCACTACTTTGGTTTAAGCTGAAACAATGGCATTTTTAAAATAAATATTCTAATATAATTAGCTGTTTTATATATTCATTTGTTTATTTTTATCATATCTGTCATATATA
>JAZGTJ010000012.1:408967-440258 GCA_036877575.1 Botia almorhae
ATCTTTAAAGTATCCCTTTAACCTAAAGCAACTTCCTTAATGACATCATCATCCAGGAAGTGACATCATTTTCCACAAGAAACAACAGCACAAACATCAGTAAGCATTAGCAATGGATTTTCTGAATTCTCATGTTTTGTTTGGTATTAGATTATTTGTTTCACTCCACTCTAGAAATCACTATAATCGTACGAAACGTCAAAGAATGTCTTACAACATCATAGTTAGCACCAAAGCTGGTAAGCTAACCCTGAATCCCTCACTATAAGCAATAACTGTCTCCTACTAGCTTATTAGTTCTATTGTGTCAGGCATCCTGTTAATTTTCTTTCCATTGTGTCAAGTGAATGAACAGTCAAGTGAAAAGAACAAATTAAAAAGCATATTTCTGAAAGTCTGGTAAATTCAGCATATAAAAATGCTTCCTGGATTTACCACAGACTTATACACTCTTAGAAAAAAATGTTCTATAAAGAACCCAATAGAGTTCTATCAGGTGCTTCATATTTGGAATCCCTAAAGGTTCTATATAGAACCCCTTTAGGTTAAGGAACCCTTTAAGTAGGGTTCTTTGTAGACAGTGAAAAGTTTATAAGGGCTTAATCATGGCAGAATATAAGAGGTCATGCTTGAGGTATGTGAGGTGAAGAGTACTACAAAAGATAATATATAATTGTGTGTAATATATAATAACCGATAATTGTGCTCTGAGAATCTGATTGTTTGAGAAAATGGGAGTTCTCTTTAAATCGATTTTCTCCGCTTGGTAATTTGCTGTTTGGTTATACGGTTTTCACTAACCACTTCACCTAGTTATTGACGTCACTCTAAGTACATCTTCTCATTCATTCTTGATGATCCAGTTGTTGACAGTGCTCCTCTGAACTGTCAGACAGTTCCACGCTTGACCTGCTTGTCAATATTAACTGTAGATCAATCAGTCATTAAGCTGTAGGTTCACCAGATATAGAAGAAATTCCACAGATCTGTCTTTGATTTACTGTAGATTGCAGTACAGCGCATGCATTTTGGTGCAGTAGTATTATCTTGTGTTATGGTCGTCTGATTCGCATCAACTGTAGGTTTGTAGCTGGTAGTTTTATAATCACTCTTTATCAATCTCTCTTTCTGTCTCACACAGCATGCAGTTAACTCTTAAGGTTTCTTAAGACGATATTTTTTTATATTAATAATTTAACTTTAATTATTCTTATTTTCTCAGTTTTGTACAGTATAGTATAGAACTCTGCTTTCTTCATTATTCTTAAACAAAGGTGACTTAACCAAAGGATTCAGTAGTTAATGTGGATACAAATTTCTGAGGGTTAAATTATGAATGTGATGTTAAGCTCTAACGATCCTAAAGCTTAACCAATCATCAGGTGAAAATAACATGAAGCTATTTAGCAAATTGTATTATTAAAGATGCTGTTTTTCAGCATTTTGTGCTGAGTCATTGTGTCAAGCTAAAAGTAATTAGTTTTTAATGCAAAAAAATACATTGAAGACCACATTTCCCTCCTTTCCATCGCTCTCCATCTGGCTGTTTTAAATGCAAAACCGCACCCTCTGTGAACTGCCCCATTTGAATTATTTAGTGCACCTATCAGCGAATCAGTGCCCAGGCAGTGCCACTACCAAACATTCTCTCAGACAGATCATAAATAAAATATATCCATACAGCTTATGAGTAAAGCTTAGACTGTCGTACAAGGTCCAAATATATAATGCACCCACTCACAGATGCGTGGACTGCTCCTGGGCATGTCATTGGCAGACCCTGTGCTTTCATTCATGGCTCTTTGATGGATGATGCTGCTGGACGGTCTAACATCTTTTCATAGCGCACATGTAGGGCAGGAGTACCTCACTGTCCAGGACTGATAATCTATTCATTATTTATTATTATTATTATCTGTGGAATTCAGACCTCAGCCTTTATCATTTCCCGGTTTTCTGTAATTACGGTTCCTCTGCTTTGCTCAGGCATTAATGCATGCATCAGTGCGGTGCTGTGGACTTCACACGATCTCCCATGGGCTTTAGCTGTTGCCAATGGATGCACTGCCTGCTTCATAAAAGCCAATTAAAATAATTAAACTGACTTTCACGGAGGCAGAAAATGTGCCCTTTTATCACTTATTAGTGGAATTATACATAATGCTGAAAAATGTTTTGTTGAGAGATATAAGACCTCTGTTAAACTTTACTGAATGCCTCCCTATTTTAGTTTAGTTAAAGGAGATTATTATTTCACTGTGATGGCTGAGGATCTTAAAGAATTATAAATGCGTTTACCGGTGTGTTTTGCGTGCGTGTATGTGCATGTATGTGCGTGCATGCATGTGCATGCACGTGTGTATGTGTGTGTGATTGTTTGTCTGTGTGTTGTGTGTGTGTGTGTAAGTGTGAGTGAGCGAGTGTGTGTGTGTGTGTGCACTGAAATGCAGTAGACTCTTGCTCTGTTCCTCGCTCAAGAAACTGTAAGTAGGTCAGAACAGGAGGAGAGCTGTTCTCTTTACTGTTGCCATGACCCAGGGTGCATCATCACGAAACATCACCAGCTTTAAAGCTGAAGTGTGTTGTTTCTTTGCCAGAAAAAATGGGTGTGATAGGACGGATAAGCTGCTGATGGTGTAATGTTCAGATGTAACACTTGGCATTCGTGTGAATTTGATGCTTGGAGAGGTTATAGAAAGGTGTGCACATCGCACCCAGCAGGAGTACAGGTGCAGAACACAATGCAACAAACATGGAAAAGAAGAAACGTTCAGACATGGATATTATCAAGTTGAATTTATTTTATCAGTGTGACAATTCGATATCTCAGGTGTTTAGCACATATGTTTGGATTATAACATGAAAATGTTATATAAAATAAAATATGCACTGATATGTAATCAGTCTAATAAACGTATATATATATATATACATACATGCAGCTAACGGGAAACGTTCTCAAAACATTAGCTAATATTCTCTCAATGTTATCAAAAACATGCTTGCAGTAACGTTAATAGAATGTTTTTAATGTTATATTATAATGTCATATATCCAAAACATTATTCTTAAGTAGTTAGTGGAACATTTAAAAAACATTACAGAATTTAAAAAGCGTTTGAATGGCGTTCTTGTAACCAAGCAGTAATTTTAATACAGTGTCTAAAAATGTATGTTTTGAATGTTCCTAGAACGTTTAAGATAACATATTTAATGTTTTTGTTACTAATAGAAATGTTAGGGAAACGTTATTACAAGCTAAAATTTTAGCTGGGTAGTGCCAGAGATGAATTCATTTAGATTCTGTACTTGTTCTGAGGACAAGAGCTTTGATCGTTTGATGACTCATGTCGCACTACCTGTGGGACATCACTTTGGTGAACAAAGCTTGTGATGGTTAAAAGGGTGCTAGACAGCGATTGTGGCAGCCAGCAGTATCATTACCATTACAGTTGTTATGGTACTTATAAAAGAGGTCTGAATAATTAGGTGTGCACACAACCCTGGTTTAATTGCAAACAATCCCTCCCAGAGAGGTAGAGTCAGTAGAGGCATTTTATGTATTGTAATGATTTAAAATTATGCCCTTCATACATTAAATTATATCATAAAAACAAGCAGACTCTTGTATATGCACAATTTCTGTCACGGATTTAAGATAGTTAGTTACTCTGTATATGAATTCACCTATTCTAACACGTACGCACACCTAGCATTTAAGATTTATCATTCGTCTCGTCACTTACACATAATATTGTCTGTCCAGTTTCACTGTTACCCAAATTCTGCGATCTAACAGCGCCCCCTGCAGTCAATTTACTTTAATACGCAAACGCATAAAAATGGAGATTACCGTTGTTGTAATAATAAATAATACAAATAAATAAAATATAACGTCCTGCATTTTCACATAAATAGTAAATTAGTCGTTATTTCAGATTGTATGCGTTAATTATTTTACTTGTCTCTTACACATACCATGCATGAAATGCATCTTACAGCATATCTACGTACCAAAGATGCTTTGTTTATCGAAAAGATAAATTTTATATCGTGTTTTGAAATGTGTCAGTGTAACATTATCACCATTCTGCGGCTAATAATTGGTGTTAATAAAGAAATTAGGGATGAGTCATACCTCCGTGGCGGGGCGTGTACATGTGCATGTGTTTATATTTGGATCGTTGTGCTAAAAATACTGTTGGTTATAACTGGCTGTCGCACAGGGAGATGGTTGGACTGTTATTGCTCAGAGGCAGCCTGGAGTCTATGGTCTCCTGAGTTGTCATGGAGACCATTGTATTTTGCCTCTCCCGTGATTGGTGCTGCCGGGTTGAGCAAGTATATGCTATTTCTGTCTTTTTCAACACCTTCAGCCCGCTGTCTCTCTATGCCTCACTCACACACCAGCGTTCTTGGTTCACTCCTATTGTCATCCGCCGATCCCTCCAATGACAGTCAGCCCAGCGAGCTCCGAGTGTCTTTCGAGGTATCTCGCCATCGATCTATTGATTCAATGATGTTGCAATCCCATGTAAGATGCTGTGGAGGTTGTCCACAAACAGGGGGGGTTGGGATTACTCATGTCAATGAACTGAGAGCCACAGGATCTGGGCAGTGACTGAGAAGGTCACGCGGTCTAGTCTCAACTTGCCACCGCGGGTGACTGGTCTCTGCTCAGCCCTTTGACGACATTTCATCTCGATATTTATGTATTTGCGCTGAAAGACTTGAAAGAATGTTTTTAATCTTAAATCTACATTTAAAATAAGTAGCCAAGTACATGTAAGACTAAAATCTAGCTAAAGGTAATCAAGACGTTTTTATTAAATGAACAAAAATGAACAACTTTATTTTATTTATATGCAAAGATATTACAATACATAGTCATAAGCATTATTTACACAGATTTGTAAGCAATTTAACAGAGCTGCTGGCCTAATATACTTAATTAGTGCATAAATAGACACAACATAACTTATTTTCTAAACTAAAAGTGGACTGTTTCCTCCTAAAACTTTCAGAATATTAAATCACTTTGTAAATTCCTGTTTTAATAACCAAATGAGTTTGATCCCTGCACTATAAATGACTATAAATGACTAAGCCTAGAATAAAATCCCCTTATTACAAGTCCTGCAGTCCTGTTCATCTTTCTATCAATTATTCATAAGAGTTTTATTATTATTTCTTCTCTGGGTGAGTTTTATTCTTACAGAAAGATAATGTTCAGCCCTATAGATTTCAGTTGTAAGTCTAAAACCTGGAAGAGAATTAGCATTTTGGAGCCATGAGTTTCCTCTGGAATGTTAAATGGGGTTTTGAAATAGCAATTTATGACCAAAACAAAATCAGTCGTTGTCATTATTTGAAGAGACCTTTCCATTTTCTTTAAACATGACCTTCATGTAAGTCTTCAGATCCGTGTGTTAGCGATTGTCCTTTTTTGTCCAACTTTATTTGAACATAGCTACACAGCGACTTTAAAACAGACCTTATTTTATTTACAAAACAAACCTGACAGTCATTCCTGAGGACACGCATGATAAATTAGCTTTCAGAGTTAGCTTGCAAATGGTCCTCGTGAATAAGCAGCTCTGTTTGGTAGCAGTGTCATGAGAGCAAAAAAGATCAATATTCTTTATTCTGTTCAAGTTGTGAAAAGACACAAAAGTTCTTTAATCAAAAGGAGGTAGAGAATATATTCCGTCACAGTGCAATGTATGCTAAAAACATTTTCCTCTGGAAACATCCTGTTGAATGTGCCTGAAAACTTCAGAGACTTTTCGCACATACTTGTGTTTTCCAGTCCAACATATGTTAGCAATTAAGTCTTGATTTTAATAACTACAAAGATAAAGATGAGTCTGGTAATTTGTTTATTCGGTTCTGCAGTTAGTCATACCTTCAGATCCATATGCAGCGTTTTGCGTCCAGTGGCGTCTGCGTCGCTAAGTGTTTGGTTATGCCCTCATAGATGTTATTTAAGATAAAGCCTATTTAATAAGAGTTTAAGAACTAAGCTCCCATGCCGGGTTTACATTCACAAATGCGTTATTGAGCGTTTTATTTTAAATTACAGAACATTTAAGGTATACATTTATCAGTATATGTGTTCCCTTAACCATTAACCTTTGCCTTGATCTACAAATTAAGCTCAAGTTCAGGATCTTGTGGCGCACAATGCCGCAAATCAGCTGTAAGCTTTTATGCAAATGCGCTTTATGGCAAGCTGTTATGCTTGCTGCAAAATTTCAGCGTATTAACTACAAGTTTGCTGCAAATAGTCCGTTTTTGCAAGGGATTTCCAGCTAGTAAAATTAAAGGACGATGACTAAATGTCACAATATCTCAAAAGGCACTGGAACTGAAGCAGTGCATGGTGGGATACGTGTCCCTATATTTACCCAACAGTCCCATGACAATTTAAACCTCTGCAGACTCCTGATGCTTTTCGAATTCTAGCAAAAGAAGAATAGCTGTCTGTTTGTTCTAGATATCACCAGAACAACAACTGCTGATCTCTTCTCTTAGACTCTTTGTGCTTTGGCAGACTTTGTAACCACAAACAAATAATTAGGGTCTCATGAGAGGGCTTTTAAAGGATTGGACATAGAGAGCTACACGGGTCTTACTGGGAGATATAGAGAAAGACTTTGTGCTTCACTTAAAGAAAGTGACTTTATTTCATTGTAATCCACACACAGATCCAAAGAGCCTATTTTGACCCCATACTGCAGCCCATGTACATTATGTATGCGCCTGTTTGTCTGTAGACACACGTGGGAAACTGGGGGCACTAGGACCCAGTGAAGTGAAGAAGGCTGTTTCCTTGCCTGCATCCCTGTCTCCACTCCATTCTGCTCTGCAGTTGCCCTGTGCGCGTGTGAGGGAGAGCACATGTTTATGTGCGTTTGTGTGGATGTGTGTGTGTCAGAACGGGGCGAGAGTGTGCCTGTGCACCTTGCAGAGACAGTGGCGTCCAAAGAGGCAATGCTTTTGTATCTCTCCATCTTCACGGCAGCGAGAACACCAGCCTGACCACCTGGACCAGTCGCCTGCCTGAAGCATAGCTGACGGGGGAGGGGGCGATATCTCTGTTTGTGTGTTTGTGTGTGTGTACACGCGTGTGGGCGGGTGAAAGGGTGAGGGGCGGAGAGATGAAAGGGCCAGGTGAGAAGAGGAGTCGGGTACCTCTTTCTCTCCCTCGCTTTCTCTCTCCTTCTCTCTCCCCCTCTTTTTATCCCTCTCTCACTGCCGTGCGACACTAACCCTGGAAACTGAAGAGGAGACCTTCACTGCTGGACCTTATTTACTACAATCAAGCCTCTGTAGCCTCAGGTATGTTCTCCTCATCCTTCTGTTCTCCTCTTCCTCATCTCATAGAGCCTCTGTTCCTTTAACTCCATACCTCACGCTGAGGCAATATACGCCCGCATTCTAAAATGACATGCATGTTGTAGAATTCCCAGATAGATGAGTGGAAATGGATTTTATGTGAAGCTGTGAGGTTGCAGATTCATCAAGTCAGGTTTCGGGTTCTGGCGAACAGGCGGTAACATGGAGAGATTGTGTGCTTTCTTAGGAATTTAAACCAGCGGTGGCCTTGAATGAAGGTGTTGACATGCGTGACATATGTGCAATGGTGCTCACAATAAACACCTCACCTCAGGGGACTATGGGAACGGTTTGGCATCACACAATGAACTCTAACACTCATCAGTGGACATGTCAGTGTGGTAGCGGATTATTGAGGCCAGGTGACAGCACACCTCTTGTCTGTAAGTGTGGGCTAGAAGTTGCCAACATTAACAGTACAAAGTTTTACTCGCCCTGAGGGGGAAAGCGCAAAAGGGCGAAAAAACAGGATTGTTAAACAACAGAGCTTGTTTTCATTGCAGTAAATACTGAGTCATGTGCATATTATGAAGTCATATGTTTCTCTGTTGGCTGCCCCCAGATTTTACTTCTCAAATATTCTTGTATCACAAAGTGTAGCAGAGATCACGGATGTTGCTCACAACATTATAAAAATGCATTTGCGAGTCCTACAGCCTTAACTCAGCCTGCAGAGGACACAATGCATTTAAAAACATTAGCGCACATTTAGCTAATCTGAATCCTCTCCTATAGGAAAAGCAGGTCTCTCTGTTTCAGGGCTTTTATGACTCTGACAATATAATTTATTGTAATTCTTATTCTGTACAACAGCCACAAAAAAACAAAAGGATAAAATGCAATAAAAAAATTGTGTGCTTTTGTTACTCGCTAAGTGCATGTTGATTATTTACAGTTTGCCATGTTATGGGTGCGTAAGTTTTGTTTATGACCTGTTTATACTTAACCCTTGAAAACGTCACTATCGTAAGTGTACATTTACTTCTTGCTAACTTCCAAAGTGTATTGTGAAGAAGAAGAGGAGAGGTTAATGATATCATATGTGAAGCATCCAGGTGCAGAACTCTCCCTTTTTTTACGACTACAATCAGTTAATCATGCGATCGTTGTGGTCACAAGCTTTACGCGTTTAACACAACAAAGCCTCGCTGGTTACAGACGTGTCCTAAAACAACAGTTTATATCTGAATTAGAGATGCTTTTGAGCGCTTGACACAACATTGACCGCATTGTGTCACGAGTAGTTTATGCCCTTGGATAAAAAGTGAATGAATTGATGCTTTTTAGAGAAACAAATCTGGTACAGTATTTTTACAAGCTAATATGATATTGTAAAGTTGGCAAATATTGCATGTGATTAGGTGGGGAGTGTAAGCTAGGTGAGGTTATGACCGTACACACTCCAGCTGATAATTTACGTTGTAAGAACATTTCCCCAATGTTTCCATTAAGTAACAAAAATGTTGTTTTGAAAGTTCTAGTAACATTTAAAATGACCAGTTTTTAAAAAGTTGTATTAACATTGTTGTTTGGTTATATGAACGTTATTTAAACATGTTTTAAACATTTCACTAACAAAGAAAAACGTTTTTGTAACATTTTAAAATAATTCTGAAGAACTTCAGGCAACGTTCAGAGAACGTTGCCTATTAGCTGGGATAGGCTGCATGATCTTTAGTAGTTTGGTGAAGCATTGAAGGGTGTGTTTTTATGCATGTATGCTTATGTGGGAAATGTTTGTAGCGATTTAGCATGAAGTACATAACACATGTTGTTGCTCAAAACAGTTGCCAGCTAAAACTATTGTCTCTTTTCACAGTTACATCATGGAGCTTATGGACTATGAAACGGCAGGGACTTCACAGGTTAATATGTGAGGATGGAATTGGATGTTGTGACCCTAATCCACCCCACCTCAAGAGTACAACCATTCCCCTCAGCTCACCCGCCATGCCATAACATCACCAGAACTCCACCATCGAGCGGTGCTCCTGGATCTCAATCTTCAGCAGGGGAGGATGGGTGATAGTCCCACAAGAATCACCTCCACCCACGATCCTCATTCCATCTTCTCATGGAGCTTACAACCACCCACAACAAACTGTGGAACGTCACCCACGCCACCACTTGGCGTCCAAATGCGACCCGGCCCAATACCTCAGGTCTGAGCGAGCCTGGAGATGGACATCTGCTTCAGACTCTTTCCCTGTGCACGATGCTCCTGATGGACATATTGGCCATTGTAGGCAACTTAGCCATCATGGCAGTCATTGCGAAGACGCCGCGACTACGTAAATTTGTGTTCGTCTTCCATCTTTGCCTGGTGGATCTCATTGCGGCGCTGGTATTGATGCCATTGGGCATGCTGTCAGGGCAGGGTTTTTTTAACGAGGCTTTGTGTCAGGGTTACCTTTGTCTGAGTGTAGGACTAATTAGTGCCGCAATACTCACGATCTCCGCCATCAACGTGGAGAGATACTACTATGTTGTTCATCCCATGCGCTACGAGGTGAAAATGACCGTGGGGTTGGTGGTTTCAGTTTTGATTGGAATATGGATCAAAGCCACCATCATGTCTGCATTCCCTTTACTTGGTTGGGCACTTGATAGAGAAGAAACAGGGCCGGTACTGGGAAGAGTTTTAGGAGAAATGACTGTACCAAAGTGCTGCTCGCTCCACTGGATAGACAGAGGGCCCCAACGCTTGGTCTTTATGATCCTGTTTACCCTGATGTACTTCCTGTGTCCAGTTCTTATCATCTTTGTGGTGTACTGTAACATGTTCAAGGTGGCCAGGGTAGCCGCCATGCAGCAAGGCCCAGTGCCCACCTGGATGGAGACCCCCCGGCCTCGCTCCGAATCTTTGAGCAGTCGATCAAGCATGGCGGCCAGCCTAAGTGGAGCCCGGACCACACCCCAGAGGACTTTCAGTGGTGGCAAGGCAGCGGTGGTACTGGTGGCAGTTGGAGGCCAGTTCCTTGGGTGTTGGCTACCTTATTTCTCCTTCCACCTCTACTGTGCCATCATGCCCTCTTCTCTCGAATCTCTCGCACGCATGGCTCAACTGGAGGATGTGTTCACCTGGATCGGGTACTTCTGCTTTACCTCCAACCCTGTTTTCTACGGTTGTCTGAATCGGCAGATCCGAGAGGAGCTGGTCAGAAACCTGGCTTTCGTTTTCAAGTGGGGTCGCCCAGGTGAAGAGGAACAGCTCCCCAGTCGAGAGGCTTCTATTGAGGAGAACTTTCTCCAGTTTCTTCAGGGCACCGGCTGCAATATGCAGCCTAGGAATTCCCAAAGCATATCCATCCCTCAACAAGAGGAGGACAATCCTCTTTCCACGGAGTTACACAGGACGTCTGTTGACTTCCACATTCCTGGTCAGATCATGGAGGAAACCTCTGAATTCATAGAACACCAACACATGAATGATCTCAATATATCAGACAATTGTATCAAGACTAAAACGGAACTGCAAGGTTGATATTTTCAGATGTGAAATATATATATTTAATTGATCATATATTGTTGTTATGTTTGGCCGTCAGATCTTTTTATACTGTGCCCAGGAATTTGTACATAGCTTGTTTAAACTGTTTGGTTATTAGGTTTCTGTCATACCCAAATCATATTTTTTCTCTTGAGGACATAATTTTCATGACATTTGTCAGACTGATAGTAAATTAACTTATTCCAGCACATTACCACTAGGCAGAAACTCTTCTACATAGATTCACCAACATTTCTACAAACAGTGTAACATGAAAGCAGCATTGTGATGTGTATTCAAAATGCGGGATGAACCGCAAGTGATTGATGTCACTAATTTGTAAGGCTCTTAATGTGAATTCAGACAATAAATGAGTATATAATTATTGTAACAACACAATTTGGGGCGCCATTAATATTGAATCAAAGTTGTTTGTGTGGTGGGTAGATTCTAATTCTTTAGTTGTTGCTCTTTCATTGAAAATTGCCGTGTTGCCGTAAAATTATGGCTGTCTGCAATGTCATGTTTTAAAAAGTTTTGTTTATCCTCAAGAATAAATAAAAATCTTGAAACGCAGTGTAGCCTTTGGTGGTGGGATAAAGGGGACGTCTTGTTTTTTTAATACAGTGGTGTTCATGTTTGCTGTGGAGTCAAGAAATCTTTTAAAAGATGAATTTGAGGCAAATGTACAGAATGTCATGTTTTTGGACGTTGCTCACCTCTTCAGTTCTCCCTTATCTTCACCTTTGCTTCTGTGTGTTCACACCAAATGCAAGACTCAGACTGCAGAAGTAATGGACAGAACTGATACTACACATTCTCTGCTTTTAATGTGTGAACAAATAATGCAACAGGGCACAGCTGATCACTTAGAAACACAACTGTGAGCCAGTTGACCCAATACTTAGGCTTACATCTGCTGTTCTTTTAAATTGGTAAAACATTTGTGTTGAAACAGCCAAACAACTAATTGTGACATTTTGTACTTTTGTCCCATATTCATCTCTTAATCGTTAAAGATTTCTTGACTCCACAACAAACAGAGCAATTTTTTTACAGTCCCAATACAATATATTCAGAGAAATCAAATATGAGAGACAGTGACAGCATTTACCACATATGCTGTTGATTTATATACTGGTTTTCTAATAAAATTGAAGTACATGCAAAAGAAGAGTCTAACATAATGCCAAACATTGAAGAGATTATAAAGATCCACATTCATATGGCTAATCTCTCTAATCGGGCACAGAGATATAATCTTGGGTTACAAAAGAGTGAAGTGTGTTTACAAATAGTAAAAACTGTCTCTATGTACTCAGTCACATTTTCTACACCTTGTGACACAGAGATGGTGGATTCTAGCCCCGGGCCTCCAGCCACCAAGGCACCTGACCCACAAAATGGCCGGGGCAATCAGATTGGCTCTGACAAATGGGTAATAATCAAGTCATCTGCAAACATGTGCCACTACAGATGTCCTTCAAGATTTTGTTCAGATTTATGCTATTCATTCCGCTTCTCCACCCACTCCATAAGAGAGCAATGTTGCTGTTTATATATTTATATCTTTATTTTTGGTGCGTGATGAGGATGGTATCACACCTGTAGTGTTTCACTCATTAGTGGGTTTCACATCATCCGCTGGGTTGTCAGGTGTTTGTAGATGATGTTGGCACTGCACATGCCCTAAGATTTAAAGTAAGATATAGTTTAAAGGTGCATGATTTATCTGTATATATCAGCGCAATATCAATGTGGCCAAGTATCCACAAAAAGTACCCACAAAAAAGTTGTGTAGACATACTGTAGTATGCTTATACCAGGTTTCTTTGGACACGTAATTACATAGTACCACGATAATTCTATTATATTTTTTGCACAGCCTTGGTGTATGCAAATACCGTGGTTAATAAATATTGTAGTAATTCAGTACTGTGTTATATATCAGATCTATATAGCATCTGATACATTACTGTACCATGGTACCAAAACAGTGCTTTAGTAGTCATTTTATATTATTTTTACATTTGTTCAATAATGTTTTGCCATAAGCAGATTCAGCTTGTTGTGGCCACACCACACATCATACAATGAAGTTATTATAACTCAATACCTGACAATGGTTGCTTTTGTTCTCTTTTACCTGCTGCATGAAAAACATCTGTTTGCACTATTTTACACAATATACAACGGTGTCATTTAATGACCTTGTTCGTTGTAAAGATTACAGATTTCATAACGAAGATAACAAAGATACCGCTTTCTGTTTTTTCTAAACATTAAGGGCGTATTTGACCATTTAAAAACATTTGCGGTAAATACAGTTTAAGATAGCTTTTATAAATAACATTTATGTTGTTAAATAGTTTGTACTGTTTTGATGCGCAACATACATGATCATTTATGAAGGCTGTTGTACTCTCATGTGTCTTAAACATTTTGACAATGCAAAGATCAGAGTTTTCCCGCAATTTTTTTTTTACATGTAGTTAACACAACAATGCTCTTTATTTCTATCTGTGCCCCACACATTCACATACATCCTCATATATTTACTCACAAATACGAACGCACGCACGCACACACTCAGAACTCAGTGCGAGTCACATGGACTTTGATGTTTGGTAAGTAAGAGGGAGGCCCCTAGTGGTGAAGTTCAAACAAGCTGACCTTTTAGCTCTGCTGAGGGATGAAGGTGTTGAGGGCTTTGTGAAGTCGCTTTGTGAGGGAGGTTGCTCCTAGCCGCTGATTTATGATCATTTGGTGCGTTTTCTCATATGGGTCTCCGCTTTATTAACGTTTTAGTAGTTATTTAGAAGGAAAATGCATTGCAATCACAACTACAGCTAATTGAAATATCTGTGTCATATTTAGTGGAGGTTTAAGCACTTTTTGCTTTACTATCAAAATATCAATAAATAATCAATAATATAAGCATATGTTAGTAATGCTGAATGTAGTGTGACGTAGTAATGGAGTAACGTTGAAAGCGGGATACATATTATATATAGGCTATGTTTAAACTATAATGTCAGGATCTGATAAATTACAGGGATAAAAGCCAACAGGTGGCTTTGCCTGCTGAGACTAATAGAATAGATTAATAAACAATTAGGAGTCTTGGTTAATAGATTTAAGCTCAAATGCACTTGGTGTTTTTGTATGTGCAGAGTAATCCAGTTCGGTTTTGGGGCTCTCCTGTGTGTAAAAGTATCAATATATTGTGTTTGATGCCAGGTATGGGAACATTCCTGTTCTTGTATCCAAGATCCACAGCGAGACTAAACAAATCCAGACTCAGCTCAACTGTGATTCAGTGGCGGAACACAGGCTTTATTCTCAACAACTGTGGGACTTGGTGTTTCCATGGTAACTTATCCTCTGTGACATTTCTCTGGCTAAAAGAGTGCGCTCATGAGAAAAAGACCCTCATCATAACCTGCCGCACCACTTTTACAACAAGTTTGTTTGCCTGTCAATATGGTGAGAGGACACTAAAATTCTTTGTCTTAAAAATATTCCCGTATTCGTATTAAACCACATTCTTGATTACAGCCCGGTTTATAATGGTCATTTGCTGAACAACGAAAATGTGTAATTCGTTTTGCAACGGCTGAATAGTTTGTGCAAAATAACCAGTTTCAATGGGGGCGCTACTGGATAACCATTTAAGTATAAGCGCAATTGTTAAAAGTACGTTTCAGACTCCTGAACTCATCGAAAAACTACTGGAAACAATTAAAAACCCGAAAACAACTCTAACATAAATGACAAACAGCACTGTGATAAAACATTTAGTTTTGTAATTGGATCACGTATCGACAAACTACGTTTCCCATAATTCCTCGACTATTTTTAGCGCATTGCTTGATTCTGTCTTGCTGGCGCATCGAACGCTCGTCTGCGCCTCATCAAACTTCAGTCGTACGCACTTTGATCCACTTAGATACATTTGCATGTTTTGGATACAGTCTTGGAGACCTCCTTTCGCAAGATAAAATAGCCCAAGTTTTGGACCGCAGACCCTCGTCAGTGGAAACTTTTTAGTCATCGAAATTTTATTCAGCTGTTTTTCTGGTTCAGGATTCGTGCGCGTTGTTCCAGTCAATGTAGATTCAGCGGATCACGGTCCTCCGCATAATCCTGAAGTCTCCTAAACGGCCGTTTTAATATGTTTTAAAGTGTATCTGTTTCTATACGCGGCGCAGCATCGTATGAGAACCTGCCAACGCCTTTTCTCTCTTGGCTTCGTTATTCTTCTGCAAGCTGTGGAAAAGCCAGCGTCCCTTTTAAAAGGTTTTATTTTACCTCTTCTACACGATTTTATAAACGTTTTGAAAAAATGGGTTGCACTTTAAGTGCTGAAGATAAAGCAGCGATGGAGAGGAGTAAAATGATTGATCGAAACCTGCGAGAGGACGGAGAAAAAGCCTCCAGGGAAGTTAAACTACTACTGCTCGGTGAGTCGCACTCACAGTAGATAAAGCCTTACAGAATGTTTACGTTTTAATTCACGATGGGTTGCGGATACGAAGCGTACGACGTTTTTCTTTCAAAGAAAAAAAACAATCAACAGCCTGTGGGATCTCCTGGAGACCTTTTTGGTAGACTCAGTTCAGTATAGTATTTATTACGTTGCAATGTTGCGTGTGTTGTGTGTACTAGGCTTGCCTTATGTATATTTTCAGTGGTAATCTTATTCCTCTGTCTCTGAATAATTTTATTTTTATTGTACCACAACTAACGTCAGCTGGTTTTTATGACAGGAGAATCATACACTCGCACGCTTTGTCACGTGCAATATGGAGAAATGAATGTTTTGGCAGTATTCCAGCCGTCAAAGAGTGCGGGAATGCAGAAGTTAATGACTGTTTTGGACCATTAAAGACAAAATACTGGTGCTTTGTCTGTGTGTTTGTTTGTTTTCGGTTGCATTTCTCGCTGGCATACCATTACCAGTAAAACAGAATTTTGCCAAAATGTCCCAGATAACAGTGTCAGACGCAGCCATAATCTGTCACAATATGATTTCCATCAGTTTGTGTACGGAAAACTAAACTTAATGCTTTAAATCTTTAGTTGTGTATTTAAACAATGTTAGTGCAGCTCCATCTAACCATTGCAGACAAGAAAACTATCATAATATATAACTTATAATTTTTGTTTGTTTACATGTTTGTTTTTTGGGGCTACAGATAGTGGCCAAAAGAATTTAAAACAAGCCAAATAATTTCATGTACACGCTTAAACTTCGATGACTGTAGTTACATGTTTTGTTTGTTTACATGTTTTTTTAAAAACTTGGCCACACATAGTGGCCAAAAGAATTTAAAACAAGCCAAATAATTTCTTGTACGTGCTTTTTCCCATATTGTAACAAGTGGCTTGTGGCATGGGGTTTGGTGTCTGACTAGACTGTATTGTGGCTTGTGATCATGTATGAAATGGTAGCTCCCACAGTATTCCTTTTAAAATGTGACATTCTTCAACTTATAGATTCTTTGTCAAAACAAGTTCAAAACAGACATTACACAAGTAGAATTGAAAGTGACACTTAACAGCACTAATCTCTTAAATCTAACCTTGATAATAATGTCACTCATATTCATATCGTAACGTTTACAGATGCAGGTACTGCTAATATCCGAGGTGTAGCTTTTCTGTCAGTAAGTCTCTGCTTCAAATATGAATGTATGAGTCTTTGTGTGTGTAATCCTCTTTTTGTGCTATTTTCTCAAGTTTTGGAACCCTCCTGGCATTTAAGCAGTGCATTGGGGCATGTTAAGGGTTTGGCGTTTCACTTTGAATGCAGAAACCAAAAGTATGCTGGAAGCGGGTCGAGCATTTCAATGAGCCGAATATTACATGCTCCGTTAAACACAGAATGCAGCTCATAAATAAAGGGCCCTCTGAAAGAACTGTCCAAGGACCGCGAGTTCTGAGGTTACAGCTGGCCTAAGACCAACCCCTCTGTGGCTTGAGCGATCACAGTGAGCAAACGAGACAGTCGTTCTTCTGATTTACTGGCTGATTCTTCGTGGTCTCTCCGTTTGAAGGGACAGCACACCCAAACATGAACATTTTATCATATGCCCACCCTTACGTTGTTTCAGATGCATAGTGTGTGTTCCAAGCAGCTCCAAGCTTCTCCTTTGCTATAGAATGGAAATGGATGGGGCCCCAAACAGCTGTGGTCACCATCCACTTTCATTGTGTGGAAAAAGCAGTTTGGATAATCCACTAGATTAATCCTTTTGGGTTCCAAGAAACAAAGTCATACGCATATGAAACAACATGAAACTGGCAAGTTTAGACAGCATGGCTACATTCCTATATGCTTCTGCCACTGGAAGATTGCATCTGTTTAGCAAAGCTGACCGTGTTGTAATTAAAATTTCACGGTGAGGTCTGAGCCTAATCACATTTGCTGTAACTCACTGTGGCTTTCCATTGTGTTCTCTGGCTTTCCTGACATCAGCAGATTCAGAGGCATTAGGCCACTGTAACTGCTGGCTAAGGTTGTGTAAAGGGGCCTGTTTAGCCCTTCAGAAGGACAGTGAAAGAGTGTATAACATTTTACAGACATGCAGTATAAATTGTATTTTTAAGCATTTTTCAATGGCTTTTTTTAAAACTTTAGTGGTTTTGTTGGGTATATTGACACTGATGAAATACATTACATTGATGTATGCTCTGTGTGTTCTGTAATGTTACTGGTTAAAGGAAAACTTTTTACCCCAAAACAAAATTGTAAATATTGTTTTTAGTACCGCATGCCATTTCAGACCTGTATGTTTTATTTTCATGGAACACAAAGGGAGAATTTTTTAAACGTCTTTGCACGGCTATTTTTCAGACAGTTCATTGTGGTCAAGAAAATCTTCTTTTGTGTTCCACAGGAACGCCAGTTGGAATGACATGAGGCTGAGTAAATAATGACAAAATGTGCAAATTAAAAAGTGCTGCTTGTCAGCCGAGTTAAGCTACGGTAGGCAGTTTCGGAGAGGCTAGCAATAGCAACCTAGCTTTAAAAGCAAAAGACCCCATCCTTCAAAACCACACCTTCTGCAAAACACATGAACTCATACATAGGTTGACAGACAAGTAGGACATCCTATCATTGCATTCAGACCAAATGCATTGATTGGACAAACATTTTCTGGTCCTGCACCTTCCACAAAAGAAATATATTTCTAGAAATATATTTAGACCACTTGGCGATTTCTATCAGGACGTGAAGAGATTTTCCACGTGAACAGCATAACAAAAAATGTTTCTGGAAAATAAATAGCCTACCCTGCTTTTAAGACCTCTCATTGTGAAATTAGTTATTGTTAAACTCCATGATAATCCCAAAAGAGGATATTGCTCAGTGGGGTTCTGTGGTCTCCTCGCTGTTCTTATTTTGCTGCTCTGTGTAAACCTGCTGTTGAAAAAAAATGACAAGTGAAGGAAAACAGATATAAATCATTAAGCTTGGCTCTGCTCAGCTGGCCTTGTTAATAGTGTCGATTCTAACCATGGTGCTCATGGCACAGCAGCTAATGGTTTAATTACAGCAGGAGCAAGCCATTTACATGCCTGTTTAAAGCACTGATGGGTATGTGCGTGGAGAATAGCATGCCGTGGCCATGCCACTCGGTCCCAGTGTGACACTTATCTGCTTGGACGGCATCCAGACCATTGCGGTGTGTGACTGAACCTTTCTGATCTAGGATCCATCGAAATATCAAGCTTGATATACATTTACATTTAGGCATTTGGCAGATGCTTTTATCCAAAGCGACTTAGCGACTTACATTGCATTATACTACACATTGATCACCAGGGGCGCCGCTCGCAATTTTGGGCCCTATGACAAAATATGAGGTTGGGCCCCCCTAGTAGTGTTATTGCTAATAAAGCAGATCTCTGGGGGCCCCTAAAGGGCGTGGGCCCTTAGAATTGTCCTAACTTTCCCCCCCTTAGCGGCGCCCCGGTTGATCACTATACACTGAGTATGTGCAATCCCTGGGATCGAACCCATGACCTTGGCATTGTTAACGCCATGCTCTAACCACTGAGCTACAGGAAAGCCATATGAGCCATATGAGCGAGTTATGTAGTAGACTTGTTAATTTAGTGATGAAGACACAAATTAGTAGGGCAATATGTTCTTTGACTACTATGCTGTGATGTAGCTTGTAACAGTCAGTATGTCTGCGTGTAATTTTGTCCCTGTGGCACTGAACAGAATGTTGATTTGTTTTTTGTGGAATAAAATCTGTTATCCGCTAATAGTGGACGTTGTCAATGTATAGAATCACGCAAGCATACGTAGATAGATCTACACTTGACTACAGATCAACACACTGACAAAGTCGTCAAATGTGGGTCTTTAAAATAACCATATCTTAATTGAACTACTGTTTGATGCAAATCTGTTTTAGTACTTAAATATTGTGTGTATGTGTGTGCTTTGCTTTTTTTTATTTTTATAAAACCTTGTCTTTCTTTTTGCTTAGCCATTGATGGATCTTGCACTCGTGCAAAGTTCACATCAGACGTGGCGGAAAGTTC
Organism: Botia almorhae; assembly: GCA_036877575.1. Taxonomy (NCBI): domain Eukaryota; kingdom Metazoa; phylum Chordata; class Actinopteri; order Cypriniformes; family Botiidae; genus Botia; species Botia almorhae. The sequence continues at coordinate 428,418 of JAZGTJ010000012.1, forward strand.
TGGATGTCTTACTCCAGCTGCAGCGTGCCTGTGGTTCACAGTGTTCTCCAAAGAAATTTTCCACATGATTCTTTAGTTCCTAAGACCCACAGTTATTTCCTCACACTGTCATAAATTTGGGCTAATAGGAGAGGAAGCTGCATCTCAGAATGAGGCACTATTGATCTATTCCATAATGTTTTCTGCAGCTGATGTACTACATATACATGCTGGTGAAAAGAGGATATTGTAACTGCATCCTGGAGATTGAACAGATAACCAACTGGAGCTAATTTTCCACCATATTGGTGTTAAGAAATGTATGTACATGGATACATGCAACTCTGTACAAAAAGTACATTAACCCTTACGAAAAAACACTATGGTGCGTTCATTGCAATATCATAGTGTCGTTGGGTACTTCTGGTTGGTACATATTAGACTCAATTGCCTGATCAAAATCATTTTGTGACAACCACAGGTTTTGTACATTATTGTCCAGTTACCTATTGCCTTTAATTTGGATTTTAAACCAGTACAATTACATTTTTCCTGTAGCTCAACTGGTGGAGTATTGTGTTCGCACCACAAAGGTTGTGGGTTTGATCCCTGAGGAATGTACCAATAAAAATGCTTGACTCAAAAGCACTGTAAGTCACTTTAGATTAAACGTTTGCCAAATGCGTTAAAGTAATTGTCTGAAAATGTCAAACTTTCACAATAATACATTATCTGTATTAAAGTTTTAATACAAATACAGCACATTTGGCCTTGATTTGTTAATGCTTATGCAGATTATTTGCTTTGGTTGGTTGTATCAAACAGAGGTCACTGCACCTTTTCTGCATCGCTTTTTCCGCATTGTGTGCAAATTGTGTAATTATTCTTCATGCTTTGTCTGTCATACAGAAATAGTCAGGGTTACACAATAAAGCATTGGATTACATACACGCCATGTGTCCGCTGGCCTGTTTGCTTATGTTTGTACCAACATCTCTTTCTGATGTGGTAGTTATTAAGCCATCTAAAGTGAGTCATTTGACTTGGTTATAAAAAGCTCACCTATCAGAGCTCCTGCTGTCCTCACAAGCACTTTGGCTGGGGGAACTAACATCAGACAAACCTTTCATCTACAGGGCATTTAATCTCACCGTATGGCAAGCGCATCCAAAATAGGCGTCTCGTTCTGAAGCTCATGCTGGGCTTGTGATGTAGGAGGCAGAGGTTGAAAGCTTCTATTCATCTAATGCAGACCTTCTCCTGAGCGTGTGATGTTTGGGGTCATTGGAATAAACTGCATTTATCGATTTGTGATATCAGCCTCATCAACAACATTGTGTTGTTTGTTCCCTTCTAGGTGCCGGAGAGTCAGGGAAGAGTACGATAGTTAAGCAGATGAAGTGAGTGATTATGATTACTGGTGATATGATGAAATACAGCACTTTTGAGATGATGTGAAATGAGATGAGACACACACACACACACACACACACACATATATATACACACACACGTATGTATGTATGAATGTATATTTGATACCCAATGTATATGTAATGTAAGTATCATTAAGTGTAAAGTGTCTTTTAAATATCAATAATTTTCAATATTATGGATCATTATAAAATGTAGAAATGAAGTTGTGAATAATAAATGATGAGCTTGTTTTGTTTTCTGCTCAATTTGTCAACTTGTTAAAACATAGATGGTGTGCAGTCGCACTCGCACACGGCTTAGAGGCGACATTACCGGAACTTATTATTGGATCTTGTTGATTTAATTGAGAGTTTCATTACTAGTAGATGCAGTTATCCTGCTTGGTTTGTTTTCTTTTAGGATCATTCATGAAGACGGTTACTCAGAAGACGAGTGCAAGCAGTATAAAGTGGTAGTTTACAGCAACTCTATCCAGTCTATCATTGCCATCATCAGAGCCATGGGTCGCTTAAAGATCGACTTCGGAGATCCTGCAAGAGCCGTAAGATTCACGGTCCTCCAAAACGTGTCCCTTTACACAGAGTTAGCAGACATCAGCATGTGTTTTCAATGCATTCCCTGTGGGAGCTGAACAGTCCGTTTGCGCAGGGGATTGTGGGTAAATGTTCTGATTTATTTTTCCTTCTGTTTAACATCAGGACGACGCTCGTCAGCTGTTTGTGCTCGCTAGCACTGCCGAGGAAGGGGTCATGACCCCTGAGCTTTCTGGGGTCATCCGCCGGCTGTGGAGGGATGAAGGAGTGCAGACGTGTTTTGCCCGATCACGAGAGTATCAGCTTAATGATTCAGCATCCTAGTAAGAGCCCTTCCTTCAGACTGATTCCTCAAGAACTTGTTTACATTTACATTTAGGCATTTGGTAGACGCTTTTATCCAAAGCGACTTACATTGCATTATACTATACATTGTTTCTAAGTATATGCAATCCCTGGGATCGAACCCATGACCATGGCGTTGTTAACGCCATGCTCTAACCACTGAGCAAACGAGACTGTTTACTCACAGTTGTATACTTTCATATTTTAAACAGATTTATACTAACTTAGAAAGTAAACATTTATTCTTGAAAAAAACTTCATCAAAAAAAATCATCCATCCAATATACCAAATATGTGTTTGTTGACAGTGTGTTGGGTTTATCGTACCATAATTCCTTCTGGCTCTCCAAAAAATCATCATCATTTAGTTTGAAATGATGGCTAAGCAATGAATTAGTATTTGGTCACCTGACTAGGACAATTTCAGGTCGAGTTCTACAGCTGATCTATTTTATAGACAAAATCCAGACAAGATTCATCTTGCTTCTCTTCGCCTTGTGCAAACACGTCCAGCATTTTTACTAGCTAGATTCCAGCATTCCAAACCCTTGTTCCAGTATCCCATGTTTAAGTGTATTTTTTCCACTCTTTACCCTGTTTTCAGTTTTGGTTGGTGACTAAAATGTTTCCAATGATAATAATCAAGGGTGCAGTTTTTGCCCTTGATTGAACTCAAGCACTGCGTAACTATAGAGATAAATCTTCCAGTCAGAGGTTCACTGTGTGTTCCTGTTTGGTTATTGTGACGGATAACTCCTTATTTGAGCAAAAGTAGTACCATGGTGACCACTAGTTACAGTCTAACTGTTCGGTGTTTATCTATAACATAAAGCACAGTGAAAAGTGAAATGTCTGGTGATATTTATATGCAGTAAGGACTCAGTGAGAGCTTTTAGGATCGTTCATACATACCACACATTTGATCCAGTAGCTTAAAAGCTTAAAAAACTTAAAAGCTTAAAACAACTAAAAGCTTAAACTAATTTTACCTTTATTTGGGAATATTCAGGGATGTGAACTACTCAGCTTTTTTTATTAATTGTTTGATAAAATGTTCCAAATGAATCAGAGGTACATTGTTTAAATACATAAGCAGTAAAAGTTTTTAAAAAATAAAGCTTCAATACATGAAAACGTGAATGAAAATGTAATATTACGGCTTTTGATATGAAGATTTTCAAATTTCCAAATTTGTAAATCATAGTGATGTTTTCATTGGTTGTTTCTCACGTGTTTTTACTCAAAAACGTTCCCTATGGTTTGGCGCAGCTATCTGAATGACCTGGACAGGATATCCCAGCCCAGCTACATGCCCACTCAACAAGATGTGTTGAGAACTCGGGTCAAGACCACTGGCATTGTAGAAACACACTTCACCTTCAAAGAGCTGTACTTTAAGTTAGTATCAGTGCTTACGGTTGTGCTTTTTAAACCCAGTGAGCTGTGAAATTCTTTCTTTTGCCCTAATTACTGTATTTTTTATGCATTCAAACAGGATGTTTGATGTTGGTGGTCAACGTTCAGAGCGAAAGAAATGGATTCATTGTTTCGAAGGCGTCACTGCCATCATCTTCTGTGTGGCGCTCAGTGATTATGACCTGGTCCTCGCTGAAGATGAGGAGATGGTGAGTTGGATTCCCCCAGAATTCCACAAGAACCGGAAGTTGCAATTGACTTCAGTGTTCTGATGTATTTCAAAGCGTAACCGAAAAATTGAGGGCGTGGCTTGTTTTTCCACTGGGTATTGATTGGCTCTAGAAAAGGCGTTAGGCTTTTCAAAGCTGGCAGGAGACTGACAGATGGAAGGGAGTGGCTGACAGCTCCGGCTCCACTCAAGCTGTCTGACTGATGTCATTAGAGAAGGATTTCCAGATTTCAGGTTTCACCTTTCCAGAGGGAAAGCACATTTTCAGAGTTTGATTAAAAATTACAAGGGCGCATGAATTACAATTATATGCCATACATAAGAATAGTATATTTTAATTTCATGGTAACTTTAAGAACACAGTGTAATCAAGCTCATAGGAAAAAAACAGAAATTCTTCTGTAGTTAGCATATGGCAACAAGGACGTTCCAGATTCGCAAAGCATATGAAACAAAGCTAGTATCTGTATAAATGTACTGTTGTGTTGATTAAGAGCTCTTCAGATTGTTGGATAATTGTTTAATATGAATTGCAGTGTTGTTTATTTCTCCATAGCCACAGCAGGATGTTTCATTTCTCCTGGTTGTGTTAAAGTGATTTCCTCAGCCCCCTGGAAGGCCTCGTTGTTTTCTCATGAGACCTAATTTCTTAAAATACACTGACTATTTTTCCATGACAGGATGATTTTGAGGTTACTCTTCGATTTTAAGGGAAAGTACAACAACGTGGACGTTAGTGTAGATCTTTTAAAGCATGTTTCATTCTCTGCCTTTTTACATTGTGCCTAACCCTGGGTTAACATCTTTTTAACCCTTGCTTCTTTTAACCCTGGGTAAAGCAGTCTTTCCTGTTTGTAATATTTAGGGTTTAAACCCTGGATTACAAAGCAGGGAAATTGCAGGGTTAAAAGTATACAGTAATTAAATTCTTTTACAGGTTATGAACGTTGTAAAACACGGAACACAATACTGTTACAGCTACTGTGAATCACGCATGTGTTTTTGACTTGTACACAGAACCGCATGCACGAGAGCATGAAGCTCTTTGACAGCATCTGCAACAACAAATGGTTCACAGACACATCCATCATCCTCTTCCTCAATAAGAAGGATCTGTTTGAGGAGAAGATCAAGAGAAGTCCTCTGACAATATGTTACCCAGAATACTCTGGTGAGTACATAGTTCAACAGTATATTCGGTGCTCAAGTGCTTTAGCAAATAACATCTTTTCCCAAATGCTGGCCACTGTAAGACATTATTGTTTGGTTTAGGGGTATTATTCATTTTTAGTTTTTTTTTCCTAATTATATGAAAACATACTGCATGCCACCTTCACAGGCAGGGCCACATTTATCGAGCTGAGCAATTATGACTATACCTTATTATTATTATACACGCCTTAAGAATCCTTTTCATCATATTAGCTACACTTCAACAGCACTTAACTTTGCAGTAAATACAGAGGTCTGACAACCATAGATTACTATAGTGTTTCTAGAATCACAAAATATCTAGATGGGCCTAGAAAAGATTATTATGAATATCAAATGTTATGTCACAAAAAAAGGAACTCACTATAGGGACTTTTTTTGCTCCTACATTTTAATTATGTGGGTTTTTTTGGTCATTTTCAGTGGCATTTTATCTAAAGCCTGATTTGTTTTTACACTTACAGAACAACAGAAAGTGGTAGGATGAAGTCTAGCACATGCTTTTGCGTTTTCTCCTAGTAGACAGCAGAATAAGTAATTGGGTAGTAATTAAGGAATAAGCAGTTAAAACTGCATATATGGGAGTTAGTGATAATTCTGAATATTTTAATGTAGTGGCTTAAAACTGGACAAGATACAATACATACAAGTTTTTTTTACATGACTACTTCCTGACAATACATTCAACAATAGTTGTATTATGTAACGTGTTAGCTTGAGTCTGTTTTTCTGGTTCAATTCAGGAAAAGATGAATCGGGTGTATAAAAAAGATTAAATGTTGCCTAAAACGAAAGAATGATCTGTGGATAATCTGTATTACAACCTTTAGGGAAATTGATGAATTATTGCTTGTTTAGAAGAAGTTCGGAATGAAGAGGGGAATATCCGAGGTTGAGTTTGAACAGTTGAGAGTAGATCTCTGTACTCCATGAAAATCCCTCTGTTTGGATCTGCTAGTCATCACCTTTCATAGCCAGAAGTTGAAACTTTGACTGTTGCCGGTTTGGAGATTTTTAATGCCGTTTTTTAATGCCTCTCTGTCTTTATAATATAAACACAGTGCGCTTGTAGATGTCGGGTTGTTCTTGGTGTATCATAGAAAACAGTCTAGTGTGAAATGTGGCACCCTTTTGTTTTACCATTACAGAAAACATTCGCATTTGTTTCTCAGGCACTAAGATTACACGGTGATCCGTGTTACTTTTTTACTAAACTATAGAATCTCTGAGTTGTTTCTCCAGAGGTTTCTGTGTATCAGAAGTCTCAACTCACCTCTGTCACATGATCAGGATCTGATACGTACGAGGAGGCAGCTGCCTACATCCAGTGTCAGTTTGAAGATCTGAACAGACGCAAGGACACAAAGGAGATCTACACGCACTTCACCTGCGCCACGGACACCAAGAACGTGCAGTTTGTGTTCGATGCGGTCACTGATGTCATCATCAAGAATAACCTCATCGAGTGTGGCCTCTGCTGAAGCGCCATCTTTCTGCTCAGGTACAGTAAGTACGGTTACCTGTCATGAAAATAAGGGACCAAAAAGTGAGGGCCTTTCTTCGTTCAATATCTGTATTTTAGAAAGCTGTATAAGAAGATCAGGGAACTGACATTGTCTTTATTTACAGTTATTTATGGAAGCTGGTTAAGTGGCTGGTTGATTCTGGTTTTGGCCGTTTCCTCTGGAGGAAAGTAATGGAGACAGACTGCCACTCTGCTTCATGCAGTCAACATGTAAAATGCAGTAACAGTGCCCATGAACAACATTATGGGAACTCACTATTCTTCATATATTGTTTAAAGACAGTCTGTGGTAGCCAATATTTTTGTCACTTGATTTTAGTCAGTATTGTATTTCCAGGATGGCTTCATTTTGTAGATCACACATGAAACAGTACTATGCATAGTTTAAAATCCAACATGGTCAGTATCATGACATCATGGTGTGCTAACCCTCATTAGATCAAACATCTTTGTTTTTAAACCTTTGCAAAGTGCAAGATTTGATTTTAAATCCACTTAGTAACAGTGTATTATTTCTTACAAGAAAGTTAACATTTTGTTGTTTTTCATAGTTATTCATAGCTAATTTATTAAATATGTAGATCTGTCTTTAAGTTTACATGCATACACAGAATTTCTGAGAATTAAGTTGAGATTGTAGTGGTTAAAGGGATAGTTTACCAAAAAATGAAAATTCTTCCATCATTTACGAACCCTTTTATGTCATTCCAAACCTGTGTGACAAAAGAAACATGAAAGATATGTTGAGGTATGCCCATTGTGCTGCCCATTGACTTCTATTGTATGGACACAAAACCACTGAGACATTTCTCAGAATATCTTATTTTGTGTTCCACAGAGGATAAAAGGCATACAGGGTTGGAATGACACAAGGATGAGTCAAAAATCTTTCAAAATCTTCACATTTGCGTGGACTATCCCTTTAAAACAGGGAATTATTGCTGTACTTGTTTCAGTTTGCACGTAGACTACAGCATTATTGTTTGTTCACTTTAAAACACATCAAGGAGGACACAATTTTGTCTGGTTTCATTTTTTACTAACTTGACACAGATCACTTTATATAACAATATTTTTGTATTGGTAAAAGTATGAGCATTTGCTTCTCATATACTTTTCTGAATGGTGCAAAATAAATCTAATCTGTCAAACAGAACCATGACTTGCATGATGGCCGGATGGTCTTTTATAACACTTGTTCAATTTGCTTTTGTTAAATCCTGTGAATTTCAGTATTTTTTAAACAAAGTGACAGTCAGATGTGGTTTGTAATACCTGTATTGAAAGGTGATGTGTGTAATTTTTTATGGTAAAATACTTTCCCAGCTTAATATGCTATAATGGGACGGCTACAAGTGATTGGTAAGTGTAAACGCTGTGGTATCAAAGCATTGCTCTGTTTGTTTGAGCATTCCTACAAGCCAGACATAGCAACACAGGCCCAACCAATAGTGTGTGTTTGGGGGTGGGGTTTTCTTGTTGTTGGACCAATGACGGGGAAGTGTTAAAAAAAATAGCAAATTCTGTTTGATGTTGCTACTTATGTTGAAATTACACACTTCACCTTTGTGTTTTCCCTTCGGTGCCAGTTTTTTTCAATTATCCCAAATTATAGCCCTTATTTAGTAACTTGGAGTGAGTTCAAGACAGCCATCGTGTATTAAAAGTGTGGTGTATTCTGATGTGGGTTAAATACTGATGTGTGTGTTAGTTTGGGGCCAGTTTTTACATCGCTGTGCTTTTGAATATTTTTAAGACGTGTACATGAACGATTTTGATTAATAGCACTGAATTACAACTGTTATATATGTGTGTGAAAAACCTGTTTGGAATTTGGTTGGTTTCAGAATATTGTTCATTTAAGTATTATTTAAATAATGAGTTTTGCTGTCTTTCAGTTTAAAGGATTGTTCATTATCATGTAAAATTTTCACCAGTTGCTATAGTTTTGAGAAAATGCATATGCAATCAAATAAGAATTTATTTAAAGTTCTTAAGGTAAATAAGTGATCTTAAATAATCGTTTAACAACTTATTGGTAACATTGGTATTACCATTTGTATTAGTAACAATGTTTTTTGTAAAGAACAACAGATTCAAGATTTTTACTGTTTTACTTTTCTAGAGTTTAAAAAAAGTTTTTTCTACAAAAATATATATACTTTGCAGTATATCTTATTTTGGCACAGTATATCTGATATGGCAAATGTTGTCCAATCCTCACTTTTGTTTCTTTCATTATCTGCTTTCCCATATCTGTCTCTGTTATTTCTGATTGTGGTTTGAAATGTGTATTTACATGTTTGATATCTCTACTGCTTATTTTAGCTGTCGTAATGACACCTCTAGAACACATTGAAGATTGCACACTTAGATAACACTCTTAGGTTTAGTTCTGTGGTTAATTTAAAATTAGTTTTGACACAAGATCTTTGTTTAAAAACATTTTTGAAAATTCCAATTACATCATTGTTAAGCAACTCTTATGTGAAAGTGTGTTATTATAGTACAGCTAATATACAGCCACATCTACAAAGAATTTGACACCAGCCACCAATGGAATTGATGCAAGTCTTTATTTCATGTACCTACAATTACATTCCAGAGCGTTTCACAAATTCAACCCTCAGGTTTAAAACAACAAGCCACAAGCCATTCTAAAATTTTTCTGTTTCTGTATTACTGTATCATAAATATATATTAATATCTCCATGTATATATTATATAGAATCTTTGAAATAGGATTCGTTTGCCTACTCTTATTTACAAAACATACTGCCCTACTGTGTTTGGGGCTGAAAAAAGATCCTTCATATATTGGGTGAGCTGGTTCATTTAAACCAATTAGGTTTTGTTGGGTTTGATTGACTTCATGTAGGCCACTGACGTCCCACTACAAGCAAATATTAGTTGCATTGCATTTTAAAATGGGTGAAGAAACATCTAAAAGTCAAACCTCTATAAATAAAACAAAACAAGAGGAAACTTCTCTAACATAGCATCAAAGTCCACTTTCTTCTGTAATCCTTCTCTCATTGACTCTATTACACTCTAAGTAATCTGAATGGTTTGAAATGATTCTATAGTCCCTTCACAGAGCAGAACCCAATGGTCTAATCTGGATCTAGTCTCAGAGGGTTGGACTGGATGTTGGATGTTGAGGTTGTATTTTGGCTGGTGATCGGCTGACCACACTCGACTGCTTGCTGTGGAGTTCATAACACCCGTTGATGTTCTTCTGTTACTGTGGCAACTGTACCGAAGTAAATCCAATCATTTAGGTGGGGACGGGGCAGAAGAACCTGGAGAAAAACTTTCCCAGATTTATTTAGTTTTCCGATCTGATTTTCTTAAATTGACTGAAAAATGAACGGAAGTACATTCAGCCTGATCACTATAAAATGCTTGAAATGACCTTTCTGAAGTTCTAAGAACCTGCTTAACTTAGTTAAGGGTTGTACCTTTGAAAAAGCATTTGCTATTTAGAACAGACCACAGTCCTTAAGATTTTCTTTGATGATAATGTCTGTCACAGCATTGAACACAATCTCGACGTTCTTTGTGTCTGTGGCACAGGTCATGTGTGCGTAGATCTCCTTCACGCCCTTCTTCATGTTCAGCTCCTGAAACTGATTCTTGATATAGTTGCTGGCATCCTCATATGTGTTTGGACCTGGAAGCAACATCTGTGGTGAGCAGTGAGCACACGCGTTGAAGATCACTCCGCTGGAATTAAGAGGCATCGCTTACCATCATAGTCAGGGAAACAGATGCTCAGGTGGACCTTCTTGATCTTCTCCTGGAAGAGATCTTTCTTGTTAAGGAAAAGCACAATGGAGGTTGTGGCAAAGAACCTGTGGTTGCAGATACTGTTGAAAAGATGGAGGCTCTCGTGCATGCGGTTCTATAAGAAACGTGCAGAACGATAAGGCAGATTGAATATGTAAGGTAGGATTATAACCAGACCTTATGGACTGCATCGATTGGCATCCACAATGTGCAAGATGCACGTAACCATAGAAACAATGCTTCATTAAGTTATTTTCTTAATAACGGATCTGTACGTACCACCTCATCGTCTTCTACAAGCACCATGTCGTAAGCACTCAGGGCTCCACAGAAGATGATGCAAGTCACACCCTCGAAACAATGAATCCATTTCTTCCTCTCAGACCTCTGGCCACCCACATCAAACATCCTGTGACCCAGATAGGATGCCAGTAACATTTAAAGATTTCACTCAATACTTACTGATTTGTTCATTTTTCTACACAAGTGCTTTATACACACACACAATTATAATATATATTAGAATTCTAATTGAATGTAAAGAACAAATTTAAATAACAGAATATATACATATATATGTGTATATGTATATATAGAGAGAGAACGTGAGAGACCTCAGGTGTATGTATGTATATATAAGTATATATATATATATATATATATATATATATATCAGCTTTTCAGTAAAGCTGAGTGGTACTACTTTGTGATTCTCTAATATTATGACCAGTATGCCACACCTGAAGTAAAGCTCTTTGCAGGAAAACTGTTCCTCAATGATACCAGTGGTCTTAACTCGAGATCTCAGCACATCCTGTTCAGTGGGAATATAGTCTGGTTTGCAGATTCTGTCCATTTCACTCAAGTAGCTGTGAGAGATGAATCAGCCTTTATTTACAGGCACACATCAATTATTTATCTGTTATGCAGTCCTGTAAATGTCCAGCTAGCCTGCCGAGCCTACGAATTGGCTTAAGTGTTAAACTGTAGTCACGCTTACAGATGGTCTCACCATATTAAATTTAACTCGAAGTCAGAGATATTTTCAGCTTTTTGGGCATAGCTGAGCTCTTGTATGCACTTCTATGCCAGTTAATGAGTTTAAGATGTATCTTGTACTCACTATCCAGCAGAATCGTTCAGCTGGTACTCTGCAGCTCTTTCAAAGGAGGCCTGCACGCCGGAATCCTTCCATAGCCTTTGGATGACGTCTGCCAGCTCTGGAGGCATAGTGCCCTCCTCAATGGAATCAGCCAGATTCGTGAGCTTCTGACCATCCTCCTGTACAGGACAGACACACACCACCACGCAGTCATGTATTATATTACTTATATTACATGTATTATATTACATGTATTATATTACTTATATTACAT